>OZ018320.1:79779747-80292247 GCA_963969495.1 Ceratothoa steindachneri
AATGGCACGCAACTTTAAGTTCCCCTCGACCGTCTCCCATCTTCTTTGCCAAGCAGCCCGAAGAGCTTCCCGTATTCCTGCCATGTAGTCGGTGTGAGGAAGATCGAAACGCTGGTCCAGTCGCAAAGTCCTCGCGGACTCTTTGGCACCCTCATCGGCGTGCTCAATTCCCCGCAATTCCTACATGTCCAGGAACCCAGCAGAAGATAATCTCGACAACTGCCCGGCTCGCCAAAACCGTGGCGTCACGGATATCGCGAACCAGGGGATGCGAAGATTCCAATGCCCCGAGAGCTCTCAGGGCGCTTTGTGAGTCGCTATAGATCACAATCCGGTCTCCGAACCGGGCACGTCGCGTAATCTCCCGTACCGAGTGGTGTATTGCCACCAGCTCGGCCGTGAAGACAGATGCAGCGCCTGGTAGAGCCCCGCTGACTTCAAACAAAGACGATAGGGCGTGAAAGCCGACCCCCTCTTGGGACTTGGAGCCATCCGTATACACTGGCACGGTTCCAGCGTGACACGATGTGTGCTCCAAAAAGGTCGAACGCAATACTCCCGGCGCAGTACAAGCTTTGAGAGCAGAGGCGTGGCGACAAATAGCCAAATGTGGTACCCTCTAGAGTGGCGTCCTGGGCAGAACCAGGAGTGCCACCGGCCCGAGAGCTATATCTACCTCTCGAAGGAGTTTCCTGGCCCTAAACCTAAAGGGCTTAGGGTATGACTGGCGTCTCTCGGCGGCATAGGCACTATCGATATCAGCTGCGGATGCAGTGAGAGCTGTTGGCGACTGAGGGAGGCGCCGGGCTCACGCGTACAGGCGAGTGATGCACTGCACGCGGCGCAGAGCGAGTGGCATCTCCCCAGCATCGACCAACAGGCTCTCAATGGAGGAAGTGCGGAAGGCACTGATCGCAAGGCGAAGGCTGGTGTGGTGGAGCGAATTCACCTTCCGCAATTAACGCTCAGCTGCGGATGCATAAAACTCGCATCCGTAGTCGAGCTTTGAACGAACAAGGGATTGATAAAAAAGGAAGGCAGTAGCCCTATCAGCGCCCCAAGCGCTGAACGTCACGGAACGGAGAATGTCCATAGCGCGGGTACAAGAGACCCTAAGAGATCCTTGGTCGAATACAAGACCAAGGAAACGGTGCGACTCAACCACAAGCAGGCGCACCACATTAAGAAACAAATCTGGGTCGGGGTGAAGCCGTGGATGGCGGCAGAAGTGCACCACCTTAGTCTTGGCCAAAGAAAACCGAAACCTGTGCGCTTCGGCATAGCAAGAGACGCGGTTCAATGCCTGTTGGAGTCCACGCTCCAGAGTTGGTATCTGGGCCGCACCAAAAAAGATCAAAAGGTCATCCACGTAGAGCGTAGCGAGAACATCTTCTGGCAGCACCGAGGTAATGCCGTTAATAATCAGGGCAAAGAGTGTGACACTGACGACACTTCCCTGCTGGACCCCCTCTTCCTGCTCCTTTGGGCCGGAGAGATATCCCTCCACCCGTAGGCGGAATCGACGATCTCGCAAAAATTCAGATATAAACAATGGGAGGCGTCCCCTCGCCCCCATCGTGTGGAGAGTCCTTATGATACCGTATCGCCATGCGGTATCATAGGCCTTCCCCAGATCGAAAAACACCGTGGCATAGTGCTGTCTACGAAGGAAAGCCTCGCAGACGGCATTTTCCAGGCGGAGCAGAGCATCCGACGTGAAGTGTAACTTGCGGAAGCCGCACTGTGCAGAAGACAGATGGCCTCCGCTGTTCAGGAAAAAGGCTAATCTAACATTTACCAATTTCTCCATCAACTTGCACACGCAAGAGGTTAGAGAAATTGGGCGGAAACCGCTCGGAGTAGAGTAATCTCTCCCCGGTTTGCAAAAGGCGAGCACAGTAGCGATTCGCCAGGAGTCTGCGAGAAGACCTTGCACCCAGATCCTGTTGAACAAATCTAAAAGAAAATCCATGCCTCGCTCACCCAAGTTTTGAAGCATGGCGTACGGGACCTCGTCTGGATCATGGGCGGTGTCCGCGCACGAAGCGAGAGCGGAAAGCAACTCACTCACAGTAAACTTGTCGTTGAAGGGTTCTCCGCCTCTGGAGGTAAAGTCCAGCCGGCGGCCTTCCGCGACATCACAACATGCATTGAATGCTGGCGGAGCAGCATCACGGCTAGAGAATGCGGAAAAAGCGGTCGCTAAGGATTCCGCCACGGACGCGGGGTCCGAGATTGCGGTCCCATTCTCCTGGAGAACGGGAGGAAGGTCCTGCGAGAACTTGCCCCGAATCCTTTTGACTCGCTTCCACACCTCAGCTAAAGGGGTCTTCCCGTTAAGTGAAGACACGTATGCCCGCCAAGAAGAGCGGCGGGCGTGCTTCGAAATATACTCGAACCTAGCCCTAGCCCGACGAAATTCAGCGACAGTGAAATCGTTCGGGCGGCGCTTATAGCGCATGTAGGCATAACGCTTCTGTTTGAGGGCCGTCTCACACTCGGCCGACCACCATGGGAGTGGTCGGCGTGCAAAACGGCCAGACGTCCTAGGAATAGTAGTCAGGCCCATGGCGATGAGGTTGCCGGAGAAGAACTCAACGGCCTCATCTACCGACCTAAACTCCTCGACTGAGATAGAGAATTCAGTCATTTCCTGAAATGCAGGCCACCGCGCCCGCGCCAAGCACCATCGAGGTGGTCTCTCAGGCGGCAGTTGCCCTGAAAATGATATTTGAATGTAGAAGTGATCACTACCATGGAGGTCATCGACCACCCCCCAATCAAAATCAGGCTGTGCACCTGAAGAGCACAAAGATAGGTCAAGGCAAGAAAATGAAGCGGTTCTCGGACAGTGATGCGTAAACTCATCCACGTTTAGGACACCCATCTCAAGCTCTTCGATCAGATCAGCAAGGACTTGTCCCCTGGGATTTATAGAGTAATCTCCCCAGAGAGGATGCCTGCCGTACAGATCTACAAGCAAGAGAAAGGGCCTCGGCAACCGTGCCACGACGCGGCGGAATTCCCCCGCGTCAAGGGTCAGCTGACGGTGGAATGTACGCAGAAATGATAGAATACCTCCTAGCCAGGTGCAGCTGCACAGCCACACCCTGCTTCGAAGAAGCAGGGTGCGGCTCTCCGCAATTGACACACTTGGCCCCACACGATTCGGGCTTATCGTGTGCGACCTTGGAGCAATTTACACATACTTCGGGTGACCCTGACTTTGCAAGTCTACATGAGCGATTCGCATGGCCGAAGCGGTGACAGTAATAGCACCGCCGCGGCAGTGGCACGAATGCCTTCACGCGGTAGCATTACCAACCGGCACGCACCGAATCAGGGAGCTTGTCACAGTTGAACGTGACGAAGAGTGTAGGGGTGGGTCTCGAGGCCCCTCCCTGTTTTCTCATCACACGTTCGACCTTGACCGCCCCATGGTCGGCCAACTCTAGGGTGATGTCCTCAATGGAGTAGTCAACGAGTTCCCTCGCATAAACTACTCCTTTCACAAAGTTTATAGTATAGTGCGACGTCACACTCACCGGGGTGCCATGAAGTGTCCGAAGAGCACTTATCTTGGCCACCTCGGCAGGATTCGCCGCATTCGACAGAAGGCTCCCGTCCGAGAAACGGGTTACCTTCGGCTCTCTACCAATTGCACTAGCTAATCCTTTCCTCTGATGGATCATGTTGCCCTTGGACAACATGGTGCCATCAGTGAAGCGAGTAACAAGGAAGCGTTTGAAGCCAGCGGGCTCGAAAACGCCAGGTAACCTCTGAATGAGGGGCCCCGATGTCATCGAGGCTCGGCCCTGTGCACTTTTGGTCTTTGTCATGGTCAGGAGCTCCCAACCAGGGGGGGCAGAGGGGTCGAATATGCCGATCTTGGCTTGGTCGCTTGCCAAAGTGGCAGCAGACCCATCCGTCCCCGTAGCCTCGCGGATGGAGAGGAGCCCCGAGTATTCTTCGTCTTTTTGGTCTTTTTCGTCCTTTTCTTTTTAGGAGAGGAGGGCGGGGAATGAACCCGCTTCTCACCTCCGCCGGCAGAAGCCCCCATGCCAGATGGGCCGGCCTCAGCCAGGTCCCTCTCTGAAATGGAGAAGGTCCTGGTCGTCGTAGGGGCACCTGTCGGAGGAGATCCCTCCCCTCCTTTTACTGCCTCGGAGCCCTCGGCCGTTTGAGGAGAACCTTGCATATGGGCGGATTCAGGTTCGGTGCTTGGCGCCGAGCCCGGATTCCCCCCCATGGAAGGCACTACCGTCTGAGGCTGGTTTTCCTCAAGGACCATGTCTATCACAGGAGGGGCCTACAGTTGCCCATCCACTCCCAGGACATCGCAGGTCCCCTTGGCAGCGTACTAAGTCTTTAGTGGGGAGGCACAGGCCTTGACCCCGGCAAGGTTTAATATTCTTGCCAGAGGGCCTTTTGATTTTTTTTTTTTTATGAGCTCATCTGGCGACTGCCTACTTGGGCATTAGTCACCGTATTAAAACTAGCCTAGTTCTAGGCTACTTTAAAATAAATTAAAGAGAAAAAAAAAAAACAAACAAAAAAAAAACACCCCAAAAGGGGGAAGGGAAGCAAGCTGGTGCGTCAGGGAGAGGTCCCCCCGGCGCAGGAGCGTGCAACTAAAGGAAAAAAAAAAAAAACAAATGCAAAAAAAACAACAAAAAAAACAACAACAAACAAACCTTGCTTAAATAATAGGGAGAAGGCCGGCCTCTCCCAAGAAGTCAATAAGTCCACAAGTCAATGTGCACGAATCTGTCCCGAGCACAAGGGACAGGCGGTAGCGACCCCGCCCATCCCGGTACTGGGACAGGTATCGTGCCTGAAGATCACCCAGACTGGGACATTCGACAAGAATGTGCCGAACAGTCTGATGGACGACGCAGTCGATGCAATAGGGCGCAGGCGAGCGCTCCATCAGATAGCGATGCGTCACACGAGTGTGTCCGATTCGGAGACGACAGAAAGCAACCTGAAGCCGCCGCGGCATTGGGGGATAGGTCCATGGGAACAGTCGCGGCGCAATGGCACGCAACTTTAAGTTCCCTTCGACCGTCTCCCATCTTCTTTGCCAAGCAGTCCGAAGAGCTGCCCGTATTCCTGCCATGTAGTCGGTGTGAGGAAGAGCGAAACGCTGGTCCGGTCGCAGAGTCCTCGCGGACTCTTTGGCGCCCTCATCGGCGCGCTCATTCCCCGCAATTCCTACATGTCCAGGAACCCAGCAGAAGACAATCTCGACATCTGCCCGGCTCGCCAAAACCGTGGCGTCACGGATATCGCTAACCAGGGGATGCGGAGATTCCAATGCCCCGAGAGCACTCAGGGCGCTTTGTGAGTCGCTATAGATCACAATCCGGTCTCCGAACCGGGCACGTCGCGTAATCTCCCGTACCGAGTGGTGTATTGCCACCAGCTCGGCCGTGAAGACAGACGCAGCGCCTGGTAGAGCCCCGCTGACTTCAAACAGAGGGGATACGGCGTGGAAGCCGACCCCCTCTTGGGACTTGGAGCCATCCGTATACACTGGCACGGTACCAGCGTGACACGATGTGTGCTCCAAAAAGGTCGAACGCAATACTCCCGGCGCAGTACAAGCTTTGGGAGCAGAGGCGTGGCGACAAATAGCCAAATGTGGTACCCTCCAGGGTGGCGTCCTGGGCAGAACCAGGGGCGCCACCGGCCCGAGAGCTATCTCTACCTCTCGAAGGAGTTTCCTGGCCCTAAACCCAAAGGGCTTAGGGTATGACTGGCGTCTCTCGGCGGCATAGGCACCATCGAGATCAGCTGCGGATGCAGTGAGAGCTGTTGGCGACTGAGGAAGGCGCCGGGCTTGCGCGTACAGGCGAGTGATGCACTGCACGCGGCGCAGAGCGAGTGGCATCTCCCCAGCATCGACCAACAGGCTCTCAATGGGGGAAGTGCGGAAGGCACCGGTCGCAAGGCGAAGGCCGGTGTGGTGGATCGAATCCACCTTCCGCAATAAACGCTTGGCTGCGGATGCATAAAACTCGCATCCGTAGTCGAGCTTGGAACGAACAAAGGATCGATAAAAAAGTAGGGCAGTAGCCCTATCAGCGCCCAAAGCGCTGAACGTCACGGAACGGAGAATGTCCATGGCGTGGGTACAAGAGACCCTAAGGCTGCGAATATGAGCCTCCCAGGTGAGGCGTCGGTCGAATACAAGACCAAGGAAACGGTGCGACTCAACCACATCCAGGCGCACCCCATTAAGAAACAAATCTGGGTCGGGGTGAAGCCGTGGATGGCGGCAGAAGTGCACCACCTTAGTCTTGGCCAAAGAAAACCGAAACCTGTGCGCTTCGGCATAGCGAGAGACGCGGTTCAATGCCTGTTGGAGTCCACGCTCCAGAGTTGGCATCTGTAACGCGCGAAAAGAGATCGAAAGGTCGTCCACGTAGAGCGTAGCGAGAACATCTTCCGGCAGCACCGAGGTGATGCCGTTGATGCTCAGGGCAAAGAGTGTGACACTGAGGACACTTCCCTGCGGGACACCCTCTTCCTGTTCCTTTGGGCCGGAGAGGGCTCCCCCCCCCGTACGCGGAATCGACGATCTCGCAAAAATTCAGATATAAACATTGGAAGGCGTCCCCTCACCCCCATCGTGTGGAGAGTCTCCATGATACTGTAACGCCATGCGGTATCATAGGCCTTCTGCTGATCGAAAAAGACCGTGGCGTAGTGCTGTCTACGAAGAAAGGCATCGCAGACATAAATTTCTAGTCTTTGCAGAGCATCCAATGTGAGTTGGGACTTACAGAAGCCGCACTGTGCAGAAGACAGATGGCCTCCGCTGTCCAGGAAAAAGGCTAATCTAACATTTACTAATTTCTCCATCAACTTGCACACGCAAGAGGTTAGAGAGATTTGGCGGAAACCGGTCGGAGTAGAGTGATCTCTCCCCGGTTTGCGAAAGGCGAGCACAGTAGCGATTCGCCAGGAGTCTGGGAGAAGACCTTCCACCCAGATCCTGTTGAACAAATCTAACAGAAAGGCCATGCCTCGCTCACCCAGGTGTCGAAGCATGGCGTACAGGACATCGTCCGGACCATGGGCGGTGTCCGCGCACGAAGCGAGAGCGGAACGCAACTCACTCACAGTAAACTTGTCGTTGAAGGGTTTTCCGCCTCTGGAGGTAAAGTCCAGCCGGCGGCCTTCCTCGACATCACGACGTGCATTGAATGCTGGCGGAGCAGCATCACGGCTAGAGAATGCGGAAAAAGCGGTCGCTAAGGATTCCGCCACGGACGCGGGGTCCGAGATTGCGGTCCCATTCTCCTGGAGAACGGGAGGGGGGTCCTGCGAGAACTTGCCCCGAATCCTTTTGACTCGCTTCCACACCTCAACTAAAGGGGTCTTCCCGTTAAGTGAAGACACGTATGCCCGCCAAGAAGAGCGGCGGGCGTGCTTCGAAATATACTCGAACCTAGCCCTAGCCCGACGAAATTCAGCGACAGTGAAATCGTTCGGGCGGCGCTTATAGCGCATGTAGGCATAACGCTTCTGTTTGAGGGCCGTCTCACACTCGGCCGACCACCATGGGAGTGGTCGGCGTGCAAAACGGCCAGACGTCCTAGGAATAGTAGTCAGGCCCATGGCGATGAGGTTGCCGGAGAAGAACTCAACGGCCTCATCTACCGACCTAAACTCCTCGACTGAGATAGAGAATTCAGTCATTTCCTGAAATGCAGGCCACCGCGCCCGCGCCAAGCACCATCGAGGTGGTCTCTCAGGCGGCAGTTGCCCTGAAAATGATATTTGAATGGGAAAGTGATCACTACCATGGAGGTCATCGACCACCCCCCAATCAAAATCAGGCTGTGCATCCGAAGAGCACAAAGATAGGTCAAGGCAAGAAAATGAAGCGGTTCTCGGACAGTGATGCGTAAACTCATCCACGTTTAGGACACCCATCTCAAGCTCTTCGATCAGATCGGTAAGGACTTGTCCCCTGGGATTTATGGAGTAATCTCCCCAGAGAGGATGCCTGCCGTTCAGATCTCCAAGCAAGAGATAGGGCCTCGGCAACCGTGTCACGACGCGGCGGAAGTCCCCCGCGTCGAAGTCAGCTGACGGTGGAATGTACGCAGAAATGATAGTATACCTCCTATCCAGGTGCAGCTGCACAGCCACTGCCTGAAAGGAGGTATCTAAAGAGAAAGGAAGAACGGAGACATCATGCCGGGTGTAAACTGCGCATCCCCCAGCCCGGCCATCCCGCGGTGGTGGGGTCGCAAGACCCTTATACCCCGGGAGGGCAGGGAGGGGGTACGCACCTAGCATGGTCTCCTGCAAAAAAATAGCTAACGGGGAACGGGACGAGACGAGCCTCCGCAGCTCCTCCCAGTTGGCCCGGAGTCCACGGCAATTCCATTGAAGGAATATGCCCTCCAGGCATAGCTCGGAGGAGACGCGGGGGCCCTCCTCGAATTGAAGACCCTCACGGGAATGGCCGTACGCTTCCCGGGGGCAGAACCCCGGGCGCTGTTGGCCGGACAAAGCGCTGAAGGCGCTGTCGCCTTCGAGGACTTATTGGGGGAGGTTGGGCTCGCCATGCGAGTCTTTTCCTCCCTCCGCCTCGAAACCTTAGGCGGGCGTTGCGGCTTCGGAGGCGGGGGGCCCTCTTTTCGAGGAACCACCGTCTCCGAGCCACTCGCTCCACCTCGGGGCGTGGGCGAAGGAGCCGAAGCTCCTTTGTTGCTGTCCTCCTTTCGGGGGGCAGCTTTAGGAACCCCGGAAGATGGCCTAGCGACCATCTTCAGGGGTGTTGCCTCCTGTGAGTCTAACGACTCTGTGGAGGCGCGTGGCCGTTTCGCCTTACGGGAAACGGTCACGCTGGGGGAAGAGGGGGGAGCCCTGGTTTTAGCCGGGGCAGGGTATGAGCCCTTTTTGCCGCCAGCTTTACCAGGGCAGCGCCCGGGTTGGGTAGAGCCCGCAGAAGGGCTCCGAATGGGCGCGGAAACAACCGTGCTCGTTGGCCTGGATGGGCCGGGAGCAGAGGGTGCCTTTCTAACTATTGAGGCATATGACGTCCCAGGCAGAGCCGGGCGCGCCAGGACCAAGTCCTTAGCCTCGCGGAATGAGAGTCGATCCTGGGCCTGAACGGCCAGGATTTCTTTCTCAAGGAGATATGCACCACATTGCTTCGAAGAAGCAGGGTGCGGCTCTCCGCAATTGACACACTTGGCCACACACGATTTGGACTTATCGTGTGCGACCTTGGAGCAATTTACACAGACTTCGGGTGACCCCGATTTTGCACGTCTACATGATCGATTCGTATGGCCGAAGCGGTGACAGTAATAGCACCGCCGCGGCAGTGGCACGAATGCCTTCACGCGGTAGCGGTACCAACCGGCACGCACCGACTCAGGGAGCTTGTCACAGTCGAACGTGACGAAGAGTGTAGGGGTGGGTCTCGAGGCCCCTCCCTGTTTTCTCATCACACGCTCGACCTTGACCGCCCCATGGTCGGCCAGCTCTAGGGTGATGTCCTCAATGGAGTAGTCAACGAGTTCCCTCGCATAAACTACTCCTTTCACAAAGTTCATGGTAGAGTGCGGCGTCACACTCACCGGGGTGCCATGAAGTGTCCGAAGAGCACTTATCTTGGCCGCCTCGGCGGGATTCGCCGCATTCGCCAGAAGGCTCCCGTCCGAGAAACGGGTTACCTTCGGCTCTCTACCAATTGCACTAGCTAATCCTCTCCTCTGATGGATCATGTTGCCCTTGGACAACATGGTGCCATCAGTGGAGCGAATAACGAGGAAGCGTTTGAAGCCAGCGGGCTCGAAAACGCCAGGTAACCTCTGAATCAGGGGCCCCGATGTCATCGAGGCTCCGCCCTGTGCACTCTTGGTATTAGTCTTCTTTGTCAGGGGCTCCGCAACCGGGGGGGCAGAGGGGGCGGATGTGCCGATCTTGGCTTGGTCGCTTGCCAGAGTGGCAGCAGACCCATCCGTCCCCGCAGCCCCCGCGGATGGAGAGGAGCCCCGAGTCTTTTTTGTCTTTTTAGTCTTTTTCTTTTTCTTTTTCGGAGAGGAGGGCGGGGAATGAACCCGCTTTTCACCTCCGCCGGCAGAAGTCCCCAGGCCAGATGGACCAGCCTCAGCCAGGTCCCTCTCCGAAATGGAGAAGGTCCTGGTTGTCGTAGGGGCACCTGTCGGAGGAGATCCCTCCCCTCCTTTTACTGCCTCGGAGCCCTCAGCCATTTGAGGAGGACCTCGCATAGGGGCGGATTCGGGTTCGGTGCTTGGCGCCGAGCCCGAATTCCCCCCCATGGAAGGCCCTACCGTCTGAGGCTGGGTCTCCTCAAGGACCATGTCTATCACAGGAGGGGCCTCCAGTTGGCCATCCCCTCCCAGGACATCGCAGGTCCCCTTGGCAATATTGTCACTAGTCAGGTGGTGTGGGAAGGCACAGGCCTTGACTTCAGCAAGGTTTAAAATTCTTGCCAGCAGGTCTTTTGAGGGAAGCGACTGAAGGGGCATGGCTTCCCTCTCCCCCCTAAGGGGGTTTGCCCTACCGAGCCGCTTGCACGAGGGGCGGTCGGCAATGGGCTGCCTGCTGGCTTTCTTGGCAGTCCCCTTAGAAAGCAAAAGAGGGACTGCCGCTGGAGATAGGGAGGTGCCTGAAAGCACCTCCAGAGAAGGGGGTGAGGGGGAGTCCCCTACACCCGTAGGCGTAGGAGAGGAGTAAGTCTCCTCTCCGGTTAAAGAGTTATGGAGGGTCCCTTGCGCAAGCACAAGGGGGGGGACCTCCATTTTCTCGGTGGAGCTGCCCGAGGGCGGCTCCGTCGATTTTCTTGGGGAAGTTGGGGGTTGGGTTTTTTGGTGTTTTTTTCATTAATGGGCATGGTGACCCTCTTTTTATTACGGGACGCAATAGCTCATCACCTCTCGCAGTTGCCCGCACTGCGAGAGGTGCTTACAAGCCCGTTAGAGCCAGGCGCCGCCATTCGGGACCACCCCTCCCGCCTGGTGGCCTGGCAGTCCTTCGGCATGGCGGCTCCACCTTGAACACGGCGTAAAAAATATAGGTTGTGAAGAGGAGAGGAAAAGGGATGTGAGGAAGGTATGGGTGGGGATGAAGCAGGTTGTTAAAAAAAACCCATCCCGAACCGGAGCTGAGGGGTTAGGGAACAATGTACCCTCCCCCCTCAGCCCCGATCCGGGGTGGTTGGCTTGAGAAGAAGTTCAGCATTCTACCCTGTGAAATTAGAGGCTGACCAGAGAAAGTTGTGGGAGAGGTTTTATGAAAAGCGACGAGGTAGGGGAGAAATCGGGCTATCTGAAGGAAGGAAGAGAGGCTAAGCTGGGGCCGGACGGAGTGCTGGATCCCGTCAGCACGGCGGCCAGGATGGCAAATCGCCGCGCCCCTTACGGGGGCAGGTCTTTTGAGGGAAGCGACCGAAGGGGGTCTGGCTTCCCTCTCCCCCCTAAGGGGGGGGGGGTTTGCTTTACCGAGCCGCTTGCACGAGGGGCGGTCGGCAATGGGCTTCCTGCTGGCTTTCTTGTCGGGCCCCTTAGAAAGGAAAGGAGGGTTTGTTTGTTTTGTTTTTTTAATTAAGGGGCTATCTGGCGACTGCCGAATAAGGCATAAGTTGCCTTAAACAAACAGCCTAGTTCTAGGCTACTTTAAAAAATTGAACAGGAAACAATAAAAAAAAACAATAACAAGGCAATAACAAAAACAATAACAAAAACAACAACAATTAAACCGGGTTAAATGAAAGGGAGAAGGCCGGCCTCCCCCCAAAAGTCAATAAGTCCACCAGTCAAAGTACACGCACTCGTCCCGAGTACAAGGGACAGGCGGTAGCGACCCCGCCCAACCCGGGACCGGGACAGGTGTTGTGCGCGAAGATCACCCAGACTGGGACATTCGACAAGAATGTGCCGAACAGTCTGGGGTACGACGCAGTCGTTGCAATAGGGCGCAGGCGAGCGCTCCATCAAATAGCGATGCGTCACACGAGTGTGACCGATTCGGAAATGACAGAAAGCAACCTGAAGCCGTTGCGGCATTGGGGGATAGGTCCATTGGAACAGTCGCGGCGCAATGGCACGCAACTTTAAGTTCCCTTCGACCATCTCCCATTTTCTTTGCCAAGCAGTCCGAAGAGCTGGCCGTATTCCTGCCATGTAGTCAGTGTGAGGAAGAGCGAAACGCTGGTCCGGTCGCAGAGTCCTCGCGGACTCTTTGGCGCCCTCATCGACGCGCTCATTCCCCGCAATTCCTACATGTCCAGGAACCCAGCAGAAGATAATCTCGACATCTGCCCGGCTCGCCAAAACCGTGGCGTCACGGATTTCGCGAACCAGGGGATGCGGAGATTCCAATGCCCCGAGAGCACTCAGGGTGCTTTGTGAGTCGCTATAGATCACAATCCGGTCTCCGAACCGGGCACGTTGCGTAATCTTCCGTACCGAGTGGTGTATTGCCACCAGCTCGGCCGCGAAGACAGACGCAGCGCCTGGTAGAGCCCTGCTGACTTCAAACAGAGGGGATACGGCGTGGAAGCCGACCCCCTCTTGGGACTTGGAGCCATCCGTATACACTGGCACGGTACCAGCGTGACACGATGTGTGCTCCAAAAAGGTCGAGCGCAATACTCCCGGCGCAGTACAAGCTTTGGGAGCAGAGGCGTGGCGACAAATAGCCAAATGTGGCACCCTCCAGGGTGGCGTGCTAGGCAGAACCAGGGACGCCACCGGCCCGAGAGCTATATCTAGCTCTTTCAAGGAGTTTCCTGGCCCTAAACCCAAAGGGCTTAGGGTATAACTGGCGTCTCTCGGCGGCATAGGCACCATCGATATCAGCTGCGGATGCAGTGAGAGCTGTTGGCGACTGAGAGAGGCGCCGGGCTCGCGCGTACAGGCGAGTGATGCACTGCACGCGGCGCAGAGCAAGTGGCATCACCCCAGCATCGACCAACAGGCTCTCAATGGGGGAAGTGTGGAAGGCACCGGTCGCAAGGCGAAGGCCGGTGTGGTGGATCGAATCCACCTTCCGCAATAAACGCTCAGCTGCGGATGCATAAAACTCGCATCCGTAGTCGAGCTTCGAGCGAACAAAGGGTCGATGAAAAAGTAAGGCAGTGGCCCTATCAGCGCCCCAAGCGCTGAACGTCACGGAACGGAGAATGTCCATGGCGCGGGTACAAAAGACCCTAAGACTGCGAATATGAGCCTCCCAGGTGAGGCGTCGGTCGAATACAAGACCAAGGAAACGGTGCGACTCAACCACATCCAGGCGCACCCTATTAAGAAAGAAATCTGGGTCGGGGTGAAGCCGTGGATGGCGGCAGAAGTGCACAACCTTGGTCTTGGCCAATGAAAACCGAAACCTGTGCGCTTCGGCATAGCGAGAGACGCGGTTCAATGCCTGTTGGAGTCCACGCTCCAGAGTTGGCATCTGGGCCGCGCCAAAAGACATCGAAAGGTCGTCCACGTAGAGCGTAGCGAGAACATCTTCCGGCAGCACCGAGGTGATGCCGTTGATGCTCAGGGCAAAGAGTGTGACACTGAGGACACTTCCCTGTGGGACACCCTCTTCCTGCTCCTTTGGGCCGGAGAGGGCTCCCCCCACCCGTACGCGGAATCGACGATCTCGCAAAAATTCAGATATAAACAATGGGAGGCGTCCTCTCGCCCCCATCGTGTGGAGAGTCTCCATGATACCGTATCGCCATGTGGTATCATAGGCCTTCTCCAGATCAAAAAACACCGTGGCGTAGTGCTGTCTACGAAGGAAAGCCTCGCAGACGGCATTTTCCAGTCGGAGCAGAGCATCCGACGTGGAGTGGAACTTACGGAAGCCGCACTGTGCAGAAGACAGATGGCCTCCGCTGTCCAGGAAAAAGGCTAATCTAACATTTACTAATTTCTCCATCAACTTGCACACGCAAGAGGTTAGAGAGATTGGGCGGAAACCAGTCGGATTAGAGTAAACTCTTCCCTGCCTGCGAAAGGCAAGCACAGTAGCGATTCGCCAGGAGTCTGGGAGAAGACCTTCCACCCAGATCCTATTGAACAAATCTAACAGAAAGGCCATGCCTTGCTCACCCAGGTGTCGAAGCATGGCGTACGGGACATCGTCCGGACTATGGGCGGTGTTCGCGCACGAAGCGAGAGCGGAACGCAACTCACTCATAGTAAACTTGTCGTTGAAGGGTTCTCCGCCTCTGGAGGTAAAGTCCAGCCGGCGGCCTTCCGCGACATCACGACGTGCATTGAATGCTGGCGGAGCAGCATCACGGCTAGAGAATGCGGAAAAAGCGGTCGCTAAGGATTCCGCCACGGACGTGGGGTCCGAGATTGCGGTCCCATTCTCCTGGAGAACGGGAGGGGGGTCCTGCGAGAACTTGCCCCGAATCCTTTTGACTCGCTTCCACACCTCAGCTAAAGGGGTCTTCCCGTTATGTGAAGACACGTATGCCCGCCAAGAAGAGCGGCGGGCGTGCTTCGAGATATACCGGAACCTAGCCATAGCCCGACGAAATTCAGCGACAGTGAAATCGTTCGGGCGGCGCTTATAGCGCATGTAGGCATAACGCTTCTGTTTGAGGGCCGTCTCACACTCGGCCGACCACCATGGGAGTGGTCGGCGTGCAAAACGGCCAGACGTCCTAGGAATACTAGTCAGGCCCACGGCGATGAGGTTGCCGGAGAAGGAATCAACGGCCTCATCTACCGACCTAAACTCCTCGACTGAGATAGAGAATTCAGTCATTTCCTGAAATGCAGGCCACCGCGCCCGCGCCAAGCACCACCGAGGTGGTCTCTCAGGCGGCAGTTGCCCTGAAAATGATATTTGAATGGGAAAGTGATCACTACCATGGAGGTCATCGACCACCCCCCAATCAAAATCAGGCTGTGCATCCGAAGAGCACAAAGATAGGTCAAGGCAAGAAAATGAAGCGTTTCTCGGACAGTGATGCGTAAACTCATCCACGTTTAGGACACCCATCGCAAGCTCTTCAATCAGATCGGCAAGGACTTGTGTCCTAGGATTTATGGAGTAATTTCCCCAGAGAGGATGCCTGCCGTACAGATCTACAAGCAAGAGAAAGTGCCTCGGCAACCGTGCCACGACGCGGCGGAATTCCCCCGCGTCGAAGTCAGCTGACGGTGGAATGTACGCAGCTGCACAGCCACTGCCTGAAAGGAGGTATCTAAAGAGAAAGGAAGAACGGAGACATCATGCCGGGTGTAAACCGCGCATCTCCCAGCCCGGCCATCCCGCTGTGGTGGGGTCACAAGACCCTTATACCCCAGGAGGAAGGCAGCGGGCACGCGCCTAGCATGGTCTCCTGCAAAAAAATAGCTAACGGGGAACGGGACGAGACAAGCCTCCGCAGCTCCTCCCAGTTGGCCCGGAGTCCACGGCAATTCCATTGAAGGAATATGCCCTCCAGGCCTAGCTTGGAGGAGCCTCGGGGGCCCTCCTCGAATTAAAGACGCTCACGGAAATGGCCGTACGCTTCCCGGGGGCAGAACCCCGGGCGCTGTTGGCCGGACAAAGCGCTGAAGGCGCTGTCGCTTTCGAGGACTTATTGGGGGAGGTTGGGCTCGCCATGCGAGTCTTTTCCTCCCTCCACCTCGAAACCTTAGGCGAGCGTTTCGGCTCGGGAGGCGGGGGGCCCTCTTTTCGAGGAACCACCAATCCGAGCCACTCGCTCCACCTCGGTGTGTGGGCGAAGGGGCCGAAGCTCCTTTCTTGCTGTCCTTCTTTCGGGGAACAGCTTTAGGAACCGCGGAAGATAGCCTAGCGGCCATCTTCAGGGGTGTTGCCTCCTGTGACTCTTACGACTCGGTGGAAGCGCGTGGTCATTTCGCCTTACACGAAACGGTCACGCTGGGGCAAGAGGGGGGAGCCCTGGTTTTAGCCGGGGCAGGGCATGAACCCTTTTTGCCGCCAGCTTTACCAGGGGAGCGCCCAGGTTGGGTAGAGCCCGCAGAAGGGCTCCGAATGGGCGCGGAAACAACCGTGCTCGTTGGCCTGGATGGGCCAGGAGCAGAGGGTGCCTTTCTAACTATTGAGGCATATGACGTCCCAGGCAGAGCCGGGCGCGCAAGGACCAAGTCCTTTGCCTGGCGAAATGAGAGTCGATCCTGGGCCTGAACGGCCAGGATTTCTTTCTCAAGGAGATATGCACCACATTGCTTCGAAGAAGCAGGGTGCGGCTCTCCGCAATTGACACACTTGGCCACACACGATTTGGACTTATCGTGTGCGACCTTGGAGCAATTTACACATACTTCGGGTGACTCCGACTTTGCACGTTTACATGAGCGATTCGTATGGCCGAAGCGGTGACAGTAATAGCACCGCCGCGGCAGTGGCACGAATGCCTTCACGTGGTAGCATTACCAACCGGCACGCACCGACTCAGGGAGCTTGTCACAGTCGAACGTGACGAAGAGTGTAGGGGTGGGTCTCGAGGCCCCTCCCTGTTTTCTCATCACACGTTCGACCTTGACCGCCCCATGGTCGGCCAGCTCTAGGGTGATGTCCTCAATGGAGTAGTCAACGAGTTCCCTCGCATAAACTACTCCTTTCACAAAGTTCATGGTAGAGTGCGGCGTCACACTCACCGGGGTGCCATGAAGTGTCCGAAGAGCACTTATCTTGGCCGCCTCGGTGGGATTCGCCGCATTTGACAGAAGGCTCCCGTCCGAGAAACGGGTTACCTACGGCTCTCTACCAATTGCACTAGCTAATCCTCTCCTCTGATGGATCATGTTGCCCTTGGACAACATGGTGCCATCAGTGGAGCGAATAACAAGGAAGCGTTTGAAGCCAGCGGGCTCGAAAACGCCAGGTAACCTCTGAATGAGGGGCCCCGATGTCATCGAGGCTCGGCCCTGTGCACTTTTGGTCTTTGTCATCTTTAAGGGCTCCGTACCCGGGGGGGCAGAGGGGCCAGATGTGCCGATCTTGACTTGGTCGCTTGCCAAAGTGGCAGCAGACCCATGCGTCCCCGTAGCCCCCGCGGATGGAGAGGAGCCCCGAGTCTTCTTCGTCTTTTTGGTATTTTCGTCCTTTTCTTTTTTGGAGAGGAGGGCGGGGAATGAATCCGCTTCTCACCTGCGCCGGCAGAAGCCCCCAAGCCAGATGAACCGGCCTCAGCCAGGTCCTTCTCTGAAATGGAGAAGTTCCTGGTAGTCGTGGGGGCACCTGTCGGAGGAGATCCCTCCCCTCCTTGTATTGCCTCGGAGCCCTCAGCCGTTTGAGGGGGACCTTGCATAGGGGTGGACTCGGGTTCGGTGCATGGCGCCGAGCCCGGATTCCCTCCTATGGAAGGGCCTATCCTCTGAGGCTGGGTCTCCTCAAGGACCATGTCTATCACAGGAGGGGCCTCCAGTTGGCCATCCCCTCCCAGGACATCGCAGGTTCCCTTGGCAGCGTCAAGAGTCATTTGTGGGGAGGCACAAGCCTTAACCCCGGCAAGGTTTTATATCCTTGCCAGCAGGTCTTTTGAGGGAAGCGACCGAAGGGGCATGGCTTCCCTCCCCCCCCTAAGGGGGTTTGCCCTACTGAGCCGCTTACACGAGGGGCGGTTGGCAATGGGCTGCCTGCTGGCTTTCTTGGCAGTCCCCTTAGAAAGAAAAGGAGGGACCGCCGCTGGAAATAGGGAGGTGCCCGAAAGCACCTCCAGAGAAGGGAGTGAGGGGGAGTCCCCTACACCCGTATGCGTATGAGAGGATTAAGCCTCCTCTCCGGTTAAAGAATTATGGAGGGTCCCCTGCGCAAGCACAAGGGGGGAAGACCTCCATTTTTTCGGTGGAGCTGCCCAAGGGCGGCTCTGTTTATTTTCTTGGGGAAGTTGGGGGTTGGGTTTTTTTGTTTTTTTTTGTCATACATGGGCATGGTGACCCTCTTTTTAATACGGGACGCAATAGCTCATCACCTCTCGCAGTTGCCCGCACTGCGGAGGTGCTTACAAGCCCAGCAGAGCCAGGATCCGCCATTTGGGACCACCCCTCCCGCCTGGTGGCCTGGCAGTCCATCGGCATGGCGGCTCAACCTTGGACACAGCGTAAAATTGATAGAATGTGAAGAGGAGAGGAAAGGGCATGTGAGGAAGGTATGGGTGGGGATGAAGCAGGTTGTTAAAAAGCCCCCATCCCAAACCGGAGCTCAGGGGTTAGGGAACAATGTCCGCCCTCCCCCCAGCCCCGATCCGGGGTGGTTGGCTTGAGAAGAAGTTCAGCATTCTACCCTGTGAAATTAGAGGCTGACCAGAGAAAGTTGTGGGAGAGGTTGTATGAAAAGCGACGAGGTAGGGGAGAAATCGGGCTATCTGAAGGAAGGAAGAGAGGCTTAGCTGGGGCCGGACGGAGCGCTGGATCCCGTCAGCACGGCGGCCAGGATGGCAAATCGCCGCGCCCCTTACGGGGAAGAGGGGGGGGGGGGAGATGTTTCTCTTAGTTTGGATACCTTTTTTATGTGGGAAAGGAGCATGGGGAGAGGGAGGGGGGAGGGGGGAGAGGGAGGGGGAGGGGGGGGAGGGGGGAGGGGAGAGAGAGAGAGAGAGAGAGAGAGAGAGAGAGGGAGAGAGGGGGGGATGGGAGAGGGCAGATGGGAGAGAGTAGGGGTAGAATGGGGGTGGAGTCAGAGGAGGGAGGGTTAGAACGGGATTTTTTTTATTCATATAAATGGACAGACACACAAACACACACACAGGCAGACTTTATTTTTATTCTATGGGGGCAGAAATCCCCGTTGTTGAGTGGATTGAAAAAACTGCCAAAATTATATTATGAATATTGAATGTTATTCACTTAGATTGCATTAAACATATATAAGAAATCAATGTTAACTTTCATATAGATGATCGAACTGTGTCCTTCTGTCCAATGTATAAGAAATGACTTAATTTTCGTCTAGAGGTAGGAGGGGAGGGGGGGGGGGGTAAGGGGAGAGGGGGGGTAAGGGGAGAGGGGGGGGGTAAGGGGAGAGGGAGGAGGTAAGGGGAGAGGGGGGGTAAGGGGAGAGGGGGGGAGATTTTGTTTTAAAATATAAATCCAACTCTTTATTAAAGTAAATATAAGAACATTTAAATTATTCTAGAATCTCCTTAATCACAAAGAACAAGGTCAGAAGAATTTGGAGGAAGAAGCAATATTTCCCAACAGTTCTCCTCAAAGAAATATTTAGTCATTCGAACTGTGAGAGGCCGGAGAGAATGACCCCCTGCTTCTGTTAACTAAGGAGGGTCACTTTTTTCATAAAGAGGCTTTCAAACGACGAAGTTAATTGCAGTAACGATTAGCATTAAATGTTTGCCTGTTATTTAACAGTTCTTAATGGACAATTCTTTTAATATCCCTCCATACACTTAACATGATCTTTTTTAGATGAATTCCTCGTCTCGGCTGTTTTGAAATTCCGCTTCCTCGACCGACCCAGGAACGGTGGCGTTTTACGTCATGATAAACGCTTCACTTCTCACCACCAGTAACAAGATGCTCAAAAATGGTGCTTGAAAGGGTCATGGAAGCAATGAGTCACAACAAGCAACACGCTGTTGCAGATTCGACGTGGAGTGTTCGTGCGGGACCCATTTAACAATCAATGGAACCTTTCCAATTTTTTTTTGTGGCCGTAGGACAGTCCTATATGTTACGTTGAATTTCCCTGAAAGTTCCCTAGAAGTGGTAGCACGGTATGCTGTGACAACAGCTTGCAACTCTTCGGAATCAAGTTCTTTTAGACGACCTTCCTTTAGTCCGTCTTTTAGACAAATCCAGAATTCGGAAACAGGAAGACAACCTGCAACTTCTTTTATTTACTGCATCATCCTCATAAGTTCCCTGAATAAATTTTGCCACTGTACTTGCATTGACACCTTTACGAAACTCAGAGTAAAAAGTGTCTAATGTGATCTTTATAAGAAACGAGCATACGGGTGAAGATGAAAAAAGATTATGAACAATTTTTTTATAATGTGAAATAAAAAGGTATAAATTACTCATTTAAGCTTTCCTAAATCATGATAAGTAGCACCACTTTAATAAATACTATCTAAAATTTGATTCAAGACAAGCGGACATTACTTTCGTTCTAACCTGATACGAATGATTCCATAGAGTTCTTTATAATTTTGACCAAGTTTGTATTCGATGAGGAAGAAAAAAAGGTGCGAGAATGGAAATAATGCAATTATTTTTAAATCTTAAACAGTCTTGAAAAGGCTCAAAAGAATAATTGAAGTCGACAGGAACAAGACCAAACAACTCGTAGTAACTTGCCAGGCCTCTGTTTTTCCATGAGAGCTAAAGTTCACGATTGCGAGTGGAAGCACACTTTGGTTATGGTGTAACGTCGCAACATGGTGAGATTTTTTCAACAAAGATGACACCCTATACATGATTATGCCATCGCCAAATGTCCAGTCCAAAACATGCAATTCTGATGTTTCTAGTCAGTGTCCGTGTACAAAATTATTGATGTTTAGTCACTTATATAATATTGACCCTTTCAGTGTGTATACCGAACTTAATCGTAGCTGCACAAAGTTTAATCTCTAATTTTCCAGCTTTTAGCTGCATAAAATTTGGTTCAACTCTTTTTCCACAAAATGAAACTCTTCATCATCATCATCATCATCATCATCATCATCATCATCATCATCACTAACTCTATAATTTAAGAAGGGGATTTTTTTGAGTATTTGAGTAATAATTTCATCTTAGTTTGGTTATTACTTGTTTTTTAATCAAAGTTATTTCTTATAATTCTTTTATAATATCAAAATACAAAATGGTGAAGTTCAGAAATAAATATATGTATCGAAATTTTGTGAATTTTTAAAACCCAAAGAATTACAAATGGTGAAGTTCAGAAAATTTATTTTTATATATTTTCTATCTATAACTATATTTTAGCAACGTGATATTTTAAAAGGGGGCAAATTTAGTTTAGAATTCCTTTTTAACATTTTTATAATTGGCGAAGTTCAGAAAATTTATAAACATTTAACCATGGCTGCTTTTTTTAGATTTTAAATTTTAATCTCATTAGCAAAGCGCAATCTGCCACCGTAGGGAAGGATGGCGAAGCCATTGCCTGGTTTGTATATAACTAAAAATACCATCTTAAAATGTTCATGTTCCTTGGATTTATGTTTTGCCATATAATAAATGCCTATTAATCAAAAGATCACATCATTAATAACAGGTTGGGAGAAACCGTTGTAAATAGATATGTGTTATTTAAGATTATTGCAAACTATAAGTAATTGATAAGGGATACTTGGGCCTGGTTTGGAAAAAAATTTCCTTAAAATTTTAAATTTAAAGGTTCGACTCAAAATCTTTGCTAATATTAACTCTAAAGAAAGGGTCTAAACATATTTGATTAAATACTAGTTCATCAGGCCTGACTCGTTGGTCGTTGTAGGTACTGATAATTCTATGATCAAGTTATTTAAGGGTCTAATCACAACCATAATTCTGCCATTGCCATTTTATGAATCAACTTGTTCTAATTTAACGATTTCTTTTACAGGAAAGGTTATAATGAGTGTCACAATATTAAATTCCAATTATATAGAGAGAAAATATCAAGCAAATTGAAAGAATATACAAAAATATCTAATTTCCAAAAAACCTGAACTCCTTGCAATAGTAAATAGATTGCAAGTCAACCTAATCAATACTTTTTTAATCATTATTTTACTCAAAACTACAGATCGCCGGGGAAAAAATATGGTTGGCTGTGCTATGCTTATATTTATATTGAGGGCTAGGACTATTTTTTAGAGTTCTTGGGCTCATGTTCCCTTTCGTCATAATTCCATGACTGAGGTTCAGTGGTCATGAATGCGATGTATGCCCCACATGACAATAAACTTGCGCAGGAACAGAGCAGAAAGATGTGGTTCCAGCCGTTCTCCTGAAATCAAATTCAACTTTTTTTTGTAAACAGTAAATGTGTAGGTGACAAATAAGAAAAAGCAGTGTGAGATGCTTCTTCTCTTTCAATATAAATATGATAAAACATGAAAGCTACTTAAAGGGGCCCCGATATTTAGTAGAAATAATGACATACATATTGGTATAAACATATTGGTTTAAATGAAGTGATGGTGGTTGCGAACAATATGAGGATAAATTAAGTTTCTTAGTTTAGTGTTTGAGTTATAACTTCCATACATTGGATAAAGGAAAGGAATTACTCGATGAGGAAAGATTCACCAACTTATATTTTAATTTATCATTAGAGCGGTATAGAAATTTAGTTTCAGCCCCATTTACAAATCTTGCGATTTATGCAGAACATTCCTTACCTTGTAAATTAATCTAAAAAGTAACAAAATCTTTAAACACAAAAAATGAAAATTAAACAGCGTAAAAATAACTTAATATTAAATATATCCCCAATTTTATTTATCTCCTATTTGACTCATTAAGGCGTTGATTCTAAGGTTTGAGATTTTTCTTAAATACTTCAACACGAAATCATAGGGCGATCATAGGGCAAACCATGCTCGTCTTTATCATCAAAAACAATTCTGATAGCTTATATTTGCTGATACACAAGTTTTGGATGGAGTTTAGTTCAAGAGAGTATTCCGCACTGTATTTTATTGTTCGAAAAAATTCTTTTAAATTGTGTAATATGGAACAAGGAACCAAATCTTTGTGCAAAATGCCATCGCCGGCAGGAAATGTTTCGTAAAGGTGTGGTACCAATCTTTGATTTAATATTTGGATATATTGATCGCTTTTCATCATTCTCTCAATTGAAACTACTAAATGTGGCTCTTGCTTCCTGATGTAGTGCTTAATTTTTTATAAAGATTGAAATTAAAGGAGATGCTCAAGATCTACTGGAGAAGCTTGATCAAAAACCTCTGATTGTGCACATCAAAACAAAATATACCATTTACCATTATTCAACAAACCAACCTCTATGCGTATTTTCCCATTCCTGGCAATTTTTACGAGTACATTTATGCATAGTGAGTAGCTGCTTTATTTTTAGTTTTAGTGCCGTTCAAACTGCATTTAGTATCATTCAGTGAACTGCTGTAATAAGGACATACGCTCCAGACTAATTGAAGTTACATGTTTTGTCAATAGCTAAGAGTCGGGGAATAATTTTATTTTGCGGCACTAAAAAACTGCCATGTGCTACAACTGGCATTCTTCTAAAAACACCTTTACACTTTATTTGTGTTGAAAATGAACCTGTTGTGCAGACGTGCTTTCAAAATATTGTTTACAGTAACAACGTTAAGTCCACACGTCTCAACAATTTGCAGTGTCATAGAGGTATATGATGTGCTAGAGTAATGATTAGAAACATCTCGTGAGAGTTCCATTTTAGATGTAAAAATATGTAGAAGCAATCCGAGTTTCTGTATGTGAAGATGAGAGTTCTCAAAGGTGCCACGAAACCTAAAAATAAAACAGAACGTACTAAATTTAAATTGGCATCACGCATAACCACCAAGTGTTGAGTTAACTCATTTGCCGTTAATATTTATGCTTCCTAAAGACGGATCAATTAGAAATTTACAGTTCAGATAGATTTGCATGCTATTG
This sequence comes from Ceratothoa steindachneri, assembly GCA_963969495.1. Taxonomy (NCBI): domain Eukaryota; kingdom Metazoa; phylum Arthropoda; class Malacostraca; order Isopoda; family Cymothoidae; genus Ceratothoa; species Ceratothoa steindachneri. Next base: position 79,803,336 of record OZ018320.1, read on the forward strand.
CATATGTAAATATTGCAATTTGAAGTATTTCCATTCCATACATCACTTACGTGTTCATTTATTCGCTCACATTAACTATGTTTGGTTTGCCCATTATACATGACTTGTCACAATTTCTGGAAGTTAGACACATCTAATTCACTGTTTTATTCTATTGAGGTTCGGAGCCTTTCTCTATGAGTGATTTCTTAGTTGCGTGCGAGTCTAGTCGCGGACAACTCTACATCTCACTATGTCAGTCGGTCGGTCCCAGTTTTGCTGTAATAACATTATAACTGTTCGGCAGATTGTAATGAAGTTTGAAAGCCTTATGTTGCTTTACATTCTCTTTCGAATAACATAATTTTCAACCTCCTCCCAAGCTTATCCGTGGAATTATTTGGTTTTGGTAATAACATCATAACTATTAGGCTGATTCTAACGATATTTAAAACCCTTATGTTGTTTTACATTCTCTTTCAAATGATCGAATTTCCAAGGTCTTCCCAAGTTTAGTCCGGGAATTATTGAAAGTTTTGAAGGTCTTAAGGTCATAAATAAGAATAAGTGAGAACACGCGACTTTTTGGTCAGCAGACCTTATTTCTCCTTAAATCAATCAACCGGTTGAGTCTTCCTCCCTTCTGAACATCGCCTCATTTCATTGTCCCTTTTTGCAATTAACTTCTGTAATGACAGTCTTTTGAGTTAATCTCACAACTATCCGAAGCAATGAGATCAAGAGCTACTAGTAGAGCAGTTTTAGCTTTATCTCAGATTACTAAAGACTACTGTCAATTCCGGCTCTCACTACTGAATATGGCTGCCATTATATATATAATGGTCATAAAATTAGCCCCATTGCTGATAATACTTAACTCATATTGAATAAATTTACAATATTCAATAGCACTGGTTAAATTATTTCTATTGGGGTATACAATATGTACTTTCCTTTTTTGATATGAAATTTATGTCCTAAATACCGACAATTAAGAAAAATGGGAAAATGAATCTTCGTAAATGAACTTAACCTCTTACAGGAGACATAACAGTATCTCGTATGACAGTAGCGCACCATTTTCTGTGCCATTCATAAAGCGAATGTATTCAACATCAGAAATTCCTGCGCCAAGAAGTGATTTCAGAGGGAGCAATCTGCCGTAAAAATTAACGTTTCGCATTGAATTCTCACTTAGGAATGGAAATAGCTATTGTTCGATAATAAACATATTGTAGATGGGAATTTACAACTATGTCAAAAACTTCTTCAAATTGACTGGCCGAATCTCCAAACGGTTCTGTTAAATTTATGGTTATGTCCAAAAGGTATAATTAAGCGTTGATTTTGGAAACGCGGGACATCGATTAATTCAAACTCATAAAGTCAAAACTGAAATAAAAAGCGCTAAGGCTAGTTGACACATGGAAAAGTAAAATGAAATGTACATGTTGATGGTATGAACTTAGTAAAGCGACAAGTAGCTACCATCACATTGCATCGTCCACACCTGCGGGACGCTCTTCATCCAAACCAAGTAAGCGAATGTATGCAAAATACCAATCCAAAAGCCCTAAAAAGAACTGTATTAATTGCCAATTTTAACCTTTACTTGTGCTGTCGCGGGACACGGGGTCGTTTCCAGCCACGCTGTATCTTATAAGATAAAGGTAAACTGTAATGTACGCATTAATGGCATGGGAGTTAGTATAGCACTTAAGTCATCTTAACACTACCCGATGAAGTGTGAAGATGGCTACTCATTGTTATACTAACCGCATAAAAGAAATGGAACAATACTACTACACAACAAAGCTCGGACACACAGTTATCAATGGTTTTCCAATTTGGCCACAACTTCCTTGGCCACCTGACCTCTCTTAAACGCATTACCCATTTAGCCACAACTTCCTTGGTAACTTGACCTCCCTTAAACGCATTACCTCTTTGGCTACAACTTCCTTGGTCACATGACCTCTCTTAAACGGATTACCCCTTTTCCAAACAGTTGGAATTGGTAATACGAGTTTTAAGATTTGCGATTCACTTTGGCAAAGCAATTAAACATAACGGAGCTCAGTTTGATAAAATAAATTTCTTAAATTCCAGGTATAATGTGTTATATTTTCTTCCAAACAAACCCCAATATTTTATGTGATAAATATTAAAATTTAGAAGTAAAGAAGTAAATAGGAAGGCACAATGTTTTTTTTTTTTAATTAAGGGGCTATCTGGCGACTGCCGACTTAGGCATTAGTCGCCGTAAACAAACAGCCTAGTTCTAGGCTACTTTAAAAATTAAACAGGAAACAATAAAAAGAAATAACAATACCAATAAAAAAGCAATAACAAAAACAATAACAAAAAAAACAACAACAATTAAACCGGGTTAAATGAAAGGGAGAAGGCCAGCCTCCCCCCAAAAGTCAATAAGTCCACTAGTCATGGTGCACGCACTCGTCCCGAGTACAAGGGACAGGCGGTAGCGACCCCACCCATCCCGGACCGGGACAGGTATCGTGCGCGAAGATCACCCAGACTGGGACATTCGACAAGAATGTGCCGAACAGTCTGGGGGACGACGCAGTAGTTGCAATAGGGCGCGGGCGAGCGCTCCATCAAGTAGCGATGCGTCACACGATTTTTTTTTTTTTAATTAAGGGGCTATCTGGCGACTGCCGACTAAGGCATAAGTTGCCGTAAACAAACAGCCTAATTTAGGCTACTTTAAAAAATTAAACAGAAAAAAATAAAAAGGAATAACAATAACAAAGCAATAACAAAACAATTACAAAAACAACAACAACAATTAAATCGCGTTAAATAAAAGGGAGAAGGCCGGCCTCCCCCAAAAAGTCAATAAGTCCACCAGTCAAAGTACACGCACTCATCCCGAGAACAAGGGACAGGCGGTAGCGACCCCGCCCATCCCGGTACCGGGACAGGTGTCGTGCGCGAAGATCACCCAGACTGGGACATTCGACAAGAATGTGCCGAACAGTCTGGGGGACGACGCAGTCGTTGCAATAGGGCGCAGGTGAGCGCTCCATCAGATAGCGATGCGTCACACGAGTGTGTCCGATTCGGAGACGACAGAAAGCAACCTGAAGCCGCCGCGGCATTGGGGGATAGGTCCATGGGAACAGTCGCGGCGCAATGGCACGCAACTTTAAGTTCCCTTCGACCGTCTCCCATCTTCTTTGCCAAGCAGTCCGAAGAGCTGCCCGTATTCCTGCCATGTAGTCGGTGTGAGGAAGAGCGAAACGCTGGTCCGGTCGCAGAGTCCTCGCGGACTCTTTGGCGCCCTCATCGGCGCGCTCATTCCCCGCAATTCCCACATGTCCAGGAACTCAGCAGAAGATAATCTCGACATCTGCCCGGCTCGCCAAAACCGTGGCGTCACGGATATCGCGAACCAGGGGATGCGGAGATTCCAATGCCCCGAGAGCACTCAGGGCGCTTTGTGAGTCGCTATAGATCACAATCCGGTCTCCGAACCGGGCACGTCGCGTAATCTCCCGTACCGAGTGGTGTATTGCCACCAGCTCGGCCGTGAAGACAGACGCAGCGCCTGGTAGAGCCCCGCTGACTTCAAACAGAGGGGATACGGCGTGGAAGCCGACCCCCTCTTGGGACTTGGAGCCATCCGTATACACTGGCACGGTACCAGCGTGACACGATGTGTGCTCCAAAAAGGTCGAACGCAATACTCCCGGCGCAGTACAAGCTTTGGGAGCAGAGGCGTGGCGACAAATAGCCAAATGTGGTACCCTCCAGGGTGGCGTCCTGGGCAGAACCAGGGGCGCCACCGGCCCGAGAGCTATATCTAGCTCTCGAAGGAGTTTCCTGGCCCTAAACCCAAAGGGCTTAGGGTATGACTGGCGTCTCTCGGCGGCATAGGCACCATCGAGATCAGCTGCGGATGCAGTGAGAGCTGTTGGCGACTGAGGGAGGCGCCGGGCTCGCGCGTACAGGCGAGTGATGCACTGCACGCGGCGCAGAGCGAGTGGCATCTCCCCAGCATCGACCAACAGGCTCTCAATGGGGAAGGTGCGGAAGGCACCGGTCGCAAGGCGAAGGCCGGTGTTGTGGATCGAATCCACCTTCCGCAATAAACGCTCGGCTGCGGATGCATAAAACTCGCATCCGTAGTCGAGCTTCGAGCGAACAAAGGATCGATAAAAAAGTAAGGCGGTAGCCCTATCAGCGCCCCAAGCGCTGAACGTCACGGAACGGAGAATGTCCATGGCGCGGGTACAAAAGACCCTAAGGCTGCGAATATGAGCCTCCCAGGTGAGGCGTCGGTCGAATACAAGACCAAGGAAACGGTGCGACTCAACCACATCCAGGCGCACTCCATTAAGAAACAAATCTGGGTCGGGGTGAAGCCGTGGATGGCGGCAGAAGTGCACCACCTTAGTCTTGGCCAAAGAAAACCGAAACCTGTGCGCTTCGGCATAGTGAGAGACGCGGTTCAATGCCTGTTGGAGTCCACGCTCCAGAGTTGGCATCTGGGCCGCGCGAAAAGAGATCGAAAGGTCGTCCACGTAGAGCGTAGCGAGAACATCTTCCGGCAGCACCGAGGTGATGCCGTTGATGCTCAGGGCAAAGAGTGTGACACTGAGGACACTTCCCTGCGGGACACCCTCTTCCTGCTCCTTTGGGCCGGAGAGGGCTCCCCCCACCCGTACGCGGAATCGACGATCTCGCAAAAATTCAGATATAAAAATTCGTGTGGAGAGTCTCCATGATACCGTATCGCCATGCGGTATCGTAGGCCTTCTCCAGATCAAAAAACACCGTGGCGTAGTGCTGTCTACGAAGGAAAGCCTCGCAGACGGCACTTTCCAGTCGGAGCAGAGCATCCGACGTGGAGTGGAACTTACGGAAGCCGCACTGTGCAGAAGACAGATGGCCTCCGCTGTCCAGGAAATAGGCTAATCTAACATTTACCAATTTCTCCATCAACTTGCACACGCAAGAGGTTAGAGAGATTGGGCGGAAACCGGTCGGAGTAGAGTGATCTCTCCCCGGCTTGCGAAAGGCGAGCACAGTAGCGATTCGCCAGGAGTCTGGGAGAAGACCTTCCACCCAGATCCTGTTGAACAAATCTAACAGAAAGGCCATGCCTCGCTCACCCAGGTGTCGAAGCATGGCGTACGGGACATCGTCCGGACCATGGGCGGTGTCCGCGCACGAAGCGAGAGCGGAACGCAACTCACTCACAGTAAACTTGTCGTTGAAGGGTTCTCCGCCTCTGGAGGTAAAGTCCAGCCGGCGGCCTTCCGCGACATCACGACGTGCATTGAATGCTGGCGGAGCAGCATCACGGCTAGAGAATGCGGAAAAAGCGTTCGCTAAGGATTCCGCCACGGACGCGGGGTCCGAGATTGCGGTCCCATTCTCCTGGAGAACGGGAGGGGGGTCCTGCGAGAACTTGCCCCGAATCCTTTTGACTCGCTTCCACACCTCAGCTAAAGGGGTCTTCCCGTTAAGTGAAGACACGTATGCCCGCCAAGAAGAGCGGCGGGCGTGCTTCGAAATATACCGGAACCTAGCCCTAGCCCGACGAAATTCAGGGACAGTGAAATCGTTCGGGCGGCGCTTATAGCGCATGTAGGCATAACGCTTCTGTTTGAGGGCCGTCTCACACTCGGCCGACCACCATGGGAGTGGTCGGCGTGCAAAACGGCCAGACGTCCTAGGAATAGTAGTCAGGCCTACGGCGATGAGGTTGCCGGAGAAGAACTCAACGGCCTCATCTACCGACCTAAACTCCTCGACTGAGATAGAGAATTCAGTCATTTCCTGAAATGCAGGCCACCGCGCCCGCGCCAAGCACCACCGAGGTGGTCTCTCAGGCGGCAGTTGCCCTGAAAATGATATTTGAATGGGAAAGTGATCACTACCATGGAGGTCATCGACCACCCCCCAATCAAAATCAGGCTGTGCATCCGAAGAGCACAAAGATAGGTCAAGGCAAGAAAATGAAGCGGTTCTCGGACAGTGATGCGTAAACTCATCCACGTTTGAGACACCCATCTCAAGCTCTTTGATCAGATCGGCAAGGACTTGTCCCCTGGGATTTATGGAGTAATCTCCCCAGAGAGGATGCCTGCCGTTTAGATCTATAAGCAAGAGATAGGGCCTCGGCAACCGTGCCACGACGCGGCGGAAGTCCCCTGCGTTGAAGTCAGCTGACGGTGGAATGTACGCAGAAATGATAGTATACCTCCTATCCAGGTGCAGCTGCACAGCCACTGCCTGAAAGGAGGTATCTAAAGAGAAAGGAAGAACGGAGACATCATGCCGGGTGTAAACCGCGCATCCCCCAGCCCGGCCATCCCGCGGTGGTGGGGTCGCAAGACCCTTATACCACGGGAGGGCAGGCAGCGGGCACGCGCCTAGCATGGTCTCCTGCAAAAAAATAGCTAACGGGGAACGGGACGAGACGAGCCTCCGCAGCTCCTCCCAGTTGGCCCGGAGTCCACGGCAATTCCATTGAAGGAATATGCCCTCCAGGCCTAGCTCGGAGGAGACGCGGGGGCCCTCCTCGAATTGAAGACCCTCACGGGAATGGCCGTACGCTTCCCGGGGGCAGAACCCCGGGCGCTGTTGGCCGGACAAAGCGCTGAAGGCGCTGTCGCCTTCGAGGACTTATTGGGGGAGGTTGGGCTCGCCATGCGAGTCTTTTCCTCCCTCCGCCTCGAAACCTTAGGCGGGCGTTGCGGCTTGGGAGGCGGGGGGCCCTCTTTTCGAGGAACCACCGTCTCCGAGCCACTCGCTCCACCTCGGGGTGTGGGCGAAGGGGCCGAAGCTCCTTTGTTGCTGTCCTCCTTTCGGGGAACAGCTTTAGGAACCCCGGAAGATGGCCTAGCGACAATCTTCAGGGGTGTTGCCTCCTGTGAGTCTAACGACTCTGTGGAGGCGCGTGGCCGTTTCGCCTTACGGGAAACGGTCACGCTGGGGGAAGAGGGGGGAGCCCTGGTATTAGCCGGGGCTGGGTGTGAACCCTTTTTGCCGCCAGCTCTACCAGGGGAGCACCCGGGTGTAGTAGAGCCCGCAGAAGGGCTCCGAATGGGCGCGGAAACAACCGTGCTCGTTGGCCTGGATGGGCCAGGAGCAGAGGGTGCTTTTCTAACTATTGAGGCATATGACGTCCCAGGCAGAGCCGGGCGCGCCAGGACCAAGTCCTTAGCCTCGCGGAATGAGAGTCGATCCTGGGCCTGAACGGCCAGGATTTCTTTCTCAAGGAGATATGCACCACATTGCTTCGAAGAAGCAGGGTGCGGCTCTCCGCAATTGACACACTTGGCCACACACGATTTGGACTTATCGTGTGCGACCTTGGAGCAATTTACACAGACTTCGGGTGACCCCGATTTTGCACGTCTACATGATCGATTCGTGTGGCCGAAGCGGTGACAGTAATAGCACCGCCGCGGCAGTGGCACGAATGCCTTCACGCGGTAGCGGTACCAACCGGCACGCACCGACTCAGGGAGCTTGTCACAGTCGAACGTGACGAAGAGTGTAGGGGTGGGTCTCGAGGCCCCTCCCTGTTTTCTCATCACACGTTCGACCTTGACCGCCCCATGGTCGGCCAGCTCTAGGGTGATGTCTTCTATGGAGTAGTCAACGAGTTCCCTCGCATAAACTACTCCTTTTACAAAGTTCATGGTAGAGTGCGGCGTCACACTCACCGGGGTGCCATGAAGTGTCCGAAGAGCACTTATCTTGGCCGCCTCGGCGGGATTCGCCGCATTCGCCAGAAGGCTCCCGTCCGAGAAACGGGTTACCTTCGGCTCTCTACCAATTGCACTAGCTAATCCTCTCCTCTGATGGATCATGTTGCCCTTGGACAACATGGTGCCATCAGTGGAGCGAATAACGAGGAAGCGTTTGAAGCCAGCGGGCTCGAAAACGCCAGGTAACCTCTGAATGAGGGGCCCCGATGTCATCGAGGCTCCGCCCTGTGCACTCTTGGTCTTAGTCAGGGGCTCCGCACAAGAGGGGGTAGAGGGTCCGGATGTGCCGATCTTGGCTTGGTCGCCTACCAAAGTGGTAGCAGACCCATCCGTCCCCGCAGCCCCCGCGGATGGAGAGGAGCCCCGAGTCTTTTTCGTCTTTCTTGTCTTTTTCTTCTTTTTAGGAGAGGAGGGCGGGGAATGAACCCGCTTTTCACCCCCGCCGGTAGAAGCCCCCAGGCCAGATGGACCGGCCTCAGCCAGGTCCTTCTCTGAAATGGAGAAGGTCCCGGTGGGCGCAGGGGATTCATCCGGAGGAGATCCCTCCCCTCCTTGTCCTGCCTGAGAATCCACAGCCGTTTGATGAGGACCTTGCATAGGGGCGGATTCGGGTTCGGTGCTTGGCGCCAAGCCCGGATTCCCCCCCATGGAAGGCCCTACCTTCTGAGGCTGGTTTTCCTCAAGGACCATGTCTATCACAGGAGGGGCTTCCAGTTGGCCATCCCCTCCCAGGACATCGCAGGTCCCCTTGGCAGCGTCATAAGTCTTTAGTGGGGAGGCACAGGCCTTGACCCCGGCAAGGTTTAATATTTTTGCCAGCATGTCTTTTGAGGGAAGCGAACGAAGGGGCCTGGCTTCCCTCTCCCCCCTAAGGGGGTTTGCCCTACCGAGCCGCTTGTACGAGGGGCGGTCGGCAATGGGCTGCCTGCTGGCTTTCTTGGCAGTCCCCTTAGAAAGCATAGGAGGGACTGCCGCTGGAGATAGGGAGGTGCCCGAAAGCACCTCCAGAGAAGGTGGTGAGGGGGAGTCCCCTGCACCCGTAGGCGTAGGAGAGGAGTAAGCCTCCTCTCCGGTTAAAGAGGTATGGAGGGTCCCCTTTACAAGCACAGGGGGGGGGACCTCCATCTTTTCTGTGGAGCTGCACGAGGGCGGCTCCGTTGTTGTTATAGGGGTTATTAAGGGGAGATGTTTTCTTTTTTCATCATTGGGCATGGTGACCCTCTTTGTTTTACGGGACGCAATCGCTCACCACCTCTTGCAGTAGCCCGCACTGCAAGAGGTGCTTACAGGCCCGGCAGAGCCAGGCGCCGCCATTTGGGACCACCCCTCCCGCCTGGTGGCCTGGCAGTCCTTCGGCATGGCGGCTCCACCTTGAACACGGCGTAAAACGGATATATTTTGAAGACGAGAAGAAAAGGGATGTGAGGAAGGTATGGGTGGGGATGAAGCAGGTTGTTAAAAGCCAACCACCCCAGACCGGAGCTCAGGGGTTAGGGGACATTGTCCCCTCCCCCCTCAGCCCCGATCTGGGACGATTGGCTGAGAAGAAGGTCAGCTTCTACCCTGTGAAATTAGAGGCTGACCAGAGAAAGTTGTGGGAGAGGTTGTATGAAAAGCGACGAGGTAGGATAGGAATACAGGCTATCTGAAGGAAGGAAGAGAGGCTAAGCTGGGGTCGGACGGGGCGCTGGATCCCGTCAGCACGGCGGCCAGGATGGCAAATCGCCGCGCCCCTTACGGGGATGCGTCACACGAGTGTGTCCGATTCGAAGACGACAGAAAGCAACCTGAAGCCGCCGCGACATTGGGGGATAGGTCCATGGGAACAGTCGCGGCGCAATGGCACGCAACTTTAAGTTCCCCTCGACCATCTCCCATCTTCTTTGCCAAGCAGTCAGAAGAGCTGCCCGTATTCCTGCCATGTAGTCAGTGTGAGGAAGAGCGAAACGCTGGTCCGGTTGCAGAGTCCTCGCGGACTCTTTGGCGCCCTCATCGGCGCGCTCATTCCCCGCCATTCCTACATGTCCAGGAACCCAGCAGAAGATAATCTCGACATCTGCTCGGCTTGCCAAAACCGTGGCGTCACGGATTTCGCTAACCAGGGGATGCGGAGATTCCAATGCCCCGAAAGCATTCAGGGCGCTTTGTGAGTCGCTATAGATCACAATCCGGTCTCCGAACCGGGCACGTCGCGTAATCTCCCGTACCGAGTGGTGTATTGCCACCAGCTCGGCCGTGAAGACAGACGCAGCGCCTGGTAGAGCCCCGCTGACTTCAAACAGAGGGGATACGGCGTGGAAGCCGACCCCCTCTTGGGACTTGGAGCCATCCGTATACACTGGCACGGTACCAGCGTGACACGATGTGTGCTCCAAAAAGGTCGAACGCAATACTCCCGGCGCAGTACAAGCTTTGGGAGCAGAGGCGTGGCGACAAATAGCCAAATGTGGTACCCTCTAGAGTGGCGTCCTGGGCAGAACCAGGGGCGCCACCGGCCCGAGAGCTATATCTAGCTCTCGAAGGAGTTTCCTGGCCCTAAACCCAAAGGGCTTAGGGTATGACTGGCGTCTCTCGGCGGCATAGGCACCATCGAGATCAGCTGCGGATGCAGTGAGAGCTGTTGGCGACTGAGGGAGGCGCCGGGCTCACGCGTACAGGCGAGTGATGCACTGCACGCGGCGCAGAGCGAGTTGCATCTCCCCAGCATCGACCAACAGGCTCTCAATGGGATAAGTGCGGAAGGCACCGGTCGCAAGGCGACGGCCGGTGTGGTGGATCGAATCCACCTTCCGCAATAAACGCTCGGCTGCGGATGCATAAAACTCGCATCCGTAGTCGAGCTTCAAGCGAACAAAGGGTCGATAAAAAAGTAAGGCGGTAGCCCTATCAGCGCCCCAAGCGCTGAACGTCACGGAACGGAGAATGTCCTAAGGCTGCGAATATGAGCCTCCCAGGTAAAGCGTCGGTCGAATACAAGACCAAGGAAACGGTGCGACTCAACCACATCCAGGCGCACCCCATTAAGAAACAAATCTGGGTTGGGGTGAAGCCGTGGATGGCGGCAGAAGTTTATCACCTTAGTCTTGGCCAAAGAAAACCGAAACCTGTGCGCTTCGGCATAGCGAGAGACGCGGTTCAATGCCTGTTGGAGTCCACGCTCCAGAGTTGGCATCTGGGCCGCGCCAAAAGAGATCGAAAGGTCGTCCACGTAGAGCGTAGCGAGAACATCTTCCGGCAGCACCGAGGTGATGCCGTTGATGCTCAGGGCAAAGAGTGTGACACTGAGGACACTTCCCTGCGGGACACCCTCTTCCTGCTCTTTTAGGACGGAGAGGGCTCCCCCACCCGTACGCGGAATCGACGATCTCGCAAAAATTCAAATATAAACATCGGGAGGCGTCCCCTCGCCCCCATCGTGTGGAGTCTTCATGATACCGTATCGCTATGCGGTATCATAGGCCTTCTCCAGATCAAAAAACACCGTGGCGTAGTGCTGTCTACGAAGGAAAGCCTCGCAGACGGCATTTTCCAGTCGGAGCAGAGCATCCGACGTGGAGTGGAACTTACGGAAGCCGCACTGTGCAGAAGACAGATGGCCTCCCCTGTCCAGGAAATAGGCTAATCTAACATTTACCAATTTCTCCATCAACTTGCGCACGCAAGAGGTTAGAGAGATTGGGCGGAAACCGGTCGGAGTAGAGTGATCTCTCCCCGGCTTGCGAAAGGCGAGCACAGTAGCGATTCGCCAGGAGTCTGGGAGAAGACCTTCCACCCAGATCCTGTTGAACAAATCTAACAGAAAAGCCATGCCTCGCTCACCCAGGTGTCAAAGCATGGCGTACGGGACATCGTCCGGACCATGCGCGGTGTCCGCGCACGAAGCGAGAGCGGAACGCAACTCACTCACAGTAAACTTGTCGTTGAAGGGTTCTCCGCCTCTGGAGGTAAAGTCCAGCCGGCGGCGTTCCGCGACATCACGACGTGCATTGAATGCTGGCGGAGCAGCATCACGGCTAGAGAATGCGAAAAATGCGGTCGCTAAGGATTCCGCCACGGACGCGAGGTCCGAGATTGCGGTCCCATTCTCCTGGAGAACGGGAGGGGGGTCCTGCGAGAACTTGCCCCGAATCCTTTTGACTCGCTTCAACACCTCAGCTAAAGGGGTCTTCCCGTTAAGTGAAGACACGTATACCCGCCAAGAAGAGCGGCGGGCGTGCTTCGAAATATACCGGAACCTAGCCCTAGCCCGACGAAATTCAGGGACAGTGAAATCGTTTGGGCGGCGCTTATAGCGCATGTAGGCATAACGCTTCTGTTTGAGGGCCGTCTCACACTCGGCCGACCACCATGGGAGTGGTCGGCGTGCAAAACGGCCAGACGTCCTAGGAATAGTAGTAAGGCCCACGGCGATGAGGTTGCCGGAGAAGAACTCAACGGCCTCATCTACCGACCTAAACTCCTCGACTGAGATAGAGAATTCAGTCATTTCCTGAAATGCAGGCCACCGCGCCCGCGCCAAGCACCACCGAGGTGGTCTCTCAGGCGGCAGTTGCCCTGAAAATGATATTTGAATGGGAAGGTGATCACTACCATGGAGGTCATCGACCACCCCCCAATCAAAATCAGGCTGTGCATCCGAAGAGCACAAAGATAGGTCAAGGCCAAGAAAATGAAGCGGTTCTCGGACAGTGATGCGTAAACTCATCCACGTTTAGGACACCCATCTCAAGCTCTTCGATCAGATCGGCAAGCACTTGTCCCCTGGGATTTATGGAGTAATCTCCCCAGAGAGGATGCCTGCCGTTCAGATCTCCAAGCAAGAGATAGGGCCTCGGCAACCGTGCCACGACGCGGCGGAAGTCCCCCGCGTCGAAGTCAGCTGACGGTGGAATGTACGCAGAAATGATAGTATACCTCCTATCCAGGTGCAGCTGCACAGCCACTGCCTGAAAGGAGGTATCTAAAGAGAAAGGAAGAACGGAGACATCATGCCGGGTGTAAACCGCGCATCCCCCAACCCAGCCATCCCGCGGTGGTGGGGTCGCAAGACCCTTATACCAGGGGAGGGCAGGCAGGGCGCACGCGCCTAGCATGGTCTCCTGCAAAAAAATAGCTAACGGGGAACGGGACGAGGCGAGCCTCCGCAGCTCCTCCCAGTTGGCCCGGAGTCCACGGCAATTCCATTGAAGGAATATGCCCTCCAGGCCTAGCTCGGAGGAGACGCGGGTGCCCTCCTCGAATTGAAGACCCTCACGGGAATGGCCGTACGCTTCCCGGGGGCAGAACCCCGGGCGGTGTTGGGCGGACAAAGCGCTGGAGGCGCTGTCGCCTTCGAGGACTTATTTGGGGAGGTTGGGCTCGCCATGCGAGTCTTTTCCTCCCTCCACCTCGAAACCTTAGGCGGGCGCTGTGGCTTCGGAGGTGGGGGGGCCTCTTTTCGAGGAACCACCGTCTCCGAGCCACTCGCTCCACCTCGGGGCGTGGGCGAAGGGGCCGAAGCTCCTTTGTTGTTGTCCTTTCGGGGAACAGCTTTAGGAACCCCTGAAGATGGCCTAGCGACCATCTTCAGGAGTGTTGCCACCTGTGAGTCTAAAACTTGGTGGAGGCGCGTGGCCGTTTCGCCTTGCGGGAAACGGTCACGCTGGGGGAAGAGGGGGGAGCCCTGGTTTTAGCTGGGGCTGGGTATGAACCCTTTTTGCCGCCAGCTTTACCAGGGGAGCGCCCGGGTTGTGTAGAGCCCGCAGAAGGGCTCCGAATGGGCGCGGAAACAACCGTGCTCGTTGGCCTGGATGGGCCAAGAGCAGAGGGTGCCTTTCGAACTACTGAGGCATATGACGTCCCATGCAGAGCTGGGCGCGCCAGGACCAAGTCCTTAGCCTCGCGGAATGAGAGTCGATCCTGGGCCTGAACGGCCAGGATTTCTTTCTCAAGGAGATATGCACCACATTGCTTCGAAGAAGCAGGGTGCGGCTCTCCGAAATTGACACACTTGGCCACACACGATTTGGGCTTATCGTGTTCGACCTTGGAGCAATTTACACAGACTTCGGGTGACCCCGACTTTGCACGTCTACATGAGCGATTCGTATTGCCGAAGTGGTGACAGTAATAGCCCCGCCGCGGCAGTGGCACGAATGCCTTCACGCGGTAGCGGTACCAACCAGCACGCACCGACTCAGGGAGCTTGTCACAGTCGAACGTGACGAAGAGTGTAGGGGTGGGTCTCGAAGCTTCTCCCTGTTTTCTCATCACACGTTCGACCTTGACCGCCCAATGGTCGGCCAGCTCTAGGGTGATGTCCTCAATGGAGTAGTCAACGAGTTCTCTCGCATAAACTACTCCTTTCACAAAGTTCATGGTAGAGTGCGGCGTCACACTCACCGGGGTGCCATGAAGTGTCCGAAGAGCACTTATCTTGGCCGCCTCAGCGGGATTCGCCGCATTCGACAGAAGGCTCCCGTCCGAGAAACGGGTCACCTTCGGCTCTCTACCAATTGCACTAGCTAATCCTCTCCTTTGATGGATCATGTTGCCCTTGGACAACATGGTGCCATCAGTGGAGCGAATAACGAGGAAGCGTTTGAAGCCAGCGGGCTCGAAAACGCCAGGTAACCTCTGAATGAGGGGCCCCGATGTCATCGAGGCTCCGCCCTGGACACTCTTGGTCTTGGTCTTGGTCAGGGGCTCCGCACACGAGGGGGTAGAGGGGCCGGATGTGCCGATCTTGGCTTGGTCGCCTACCAAAGTGGTAGCAGACCCATCCGTCCCCGCAGCCCCCGCGGATGGAGAGGAGCCCCGAGTCTTTTTCGTCTTTTTTTGTCTTTTTCTTTTTTGGAGAGGAGGGCGGGGAATGAACCCGCTTTTCACCTCCGCCGGCAGAAGCCCCTAGGCCAGATGGACCGGCCTCAGCCAGGTTTTTCTCCGAAATGGAGAAGGTCCTGGTTGTCGTAGGGGCACCTGTCGGAGGAGATCCCTCCCCTCCTTTTACTGCCTCGGAGCCCTCAGCCATTTGAGGAGGACCTTGCATAGGGGCGGATTCGGGTTCGGTGCTTGGCGCCGAGCCCGAATTCCCCCCCATGGAAGGCCCTACCGTCTGAGGCTGGGTCTCCTCAAGGACCATGTCTATCACAGGAGGGGCCTCCAGTTGGCCATCCCATCCCAGGACATCGCAGGTCCCCTTGGCAGTGTCGCCAGTCTTGTGTGGGGAGGCACAGGCCTTGACCCCAGCAAGGTTTAAAATTCTTGCCAGCAGGTCTTTTGAGGGAAGCGACCGAAGGGGCCTGGCTTCCCTCTCTCCCCTAAGGGGGTTTGCCCTACCGAGCCGCTTTGATGGGGAGCGGCTGGCCCAAGGGCTGCCTGCTGGCTTTCTGGGCAGTCCCCTTGGAAAGAAAAGAGGGGACTGCCGCTGGGAAAAGGGAGGTGCCCGAAAGCACCTCCAGAGAAGGGGGTGAGGGGGAGTCCCCTGCACCCGTAGGCGAAGGAGAGGAGTAAGCCTCCTCTCCGGTTAGAGAAATATGGAGGGTCCCCTGTGCAAGCACAGGGGGGGGGGACCTCCATTTTTTCGGTGGAGCTGCCCGAGGGCGGCTCCGTCGATGAGCAAGGGGGAGTTAAAGGGGTTTGAGGTTTTATTAATTTATCCATGGGCATGGTGACCCTATTTTTGCCACGGGACGCAATAGCTCATCACCTCTTGCAGTTGCCCGCACTGCAAGAGGTGCTTACAGGCCTGGCAGAGCCAGGCGCCGCCATTT
Organism: Ceratothoa steindachneri; assembly: GCA_963969495.1. Lineage (NCBI taxonomy): Eukaryota > Metazoa > Arthropoda > Malacostraca > Isopoda > Cymothoidae > Ceratothoa > Ceratothoa steindachneri. Next base: position 79,818,814 of record OZ018320.1, read on the forward strand.
CGGACCACCCCTCCCGCCTGGTGGCCTGGCAGTCCATCGGCATGGCGGCTCCACCTTAGACACGGCGTAAAAAATATAGGTTGTGAAGAGGAGAGGAAAAGGGATGTGTGGAAGGTATGGGTGGGGATGAAGCAGGTTGTTAAAAACCAGCCTCCCCAGACCGGAGCTCAGGGGTTAGGGAACATTGTCCCCCACCCCCTCAGCCCCGATGCGGGACGGTTGGCTGAAAGGAAGGTCAGCATCTTTCCTGTGAAATTAGAGGCTGACCAGAGAAATTTGTGGGAGAGGTTGTGTGAAAAGAGAGGAAACAAGTGTTTTGAAGGAAGGAAGAGAGGCTAAGCTGGGGCCGGACGGAGTGCTGAATCCTGTCAGCACGGCGGCCAGGATGGCAAATCGCCACGCCCCTTACGGGGGAAAGGCATAATGAATCGGATAAGAAATAATTTGGGTTGTTTCTGTGAGTTTTTTTATTTCTGTATTCTTAATGAAATCCACTATCTCTATGAGAAGAAATTACACTTCTTACCCAAAAATTCCACCAGGAAGTCTTCATTGGGGAACGGGAGCGCCTAAAATGATAGGGACGAGTCCTCTAGGTCCATACCACCCATAGGCGTATACTTAATATATACCTTTCACATATTTTCATTTCCGTTACATCCACCGCTTTGCAAATATCTTTTCATAAGTTTACTGAAGGAAATACCCCATGTAGGAATTTACAATCTGCTGTTAAAAACAAGTCAAGATTACAGACCTTCTTCAGAAGAGCGGAGACGATGCTGGGAGATAAAGCTCCTCCGAAATTTCCCAGAGCCATAACTCCAACCACTGTACCTGGAAATTCATGTCAATACTGTATCGAAAATTACCCTTAAACACACAAACTCACGTTGGCTAAAAACAACAAACCCTGTTTACAAGGCAATAAACCTTTTTAAACTAACTGAATGACATCAAGGCAAAGAAGGTAGTCTCGAAAGTAATAAAATCTGTTATTTTCTTCAATATTTGTTAATGAGAACAATATTAACCAATGGCATGATTATGTGACATAAGCAATTTTCTGACTACTTAATACCTGTATAATTCGGGGCGAAATCAATAACACTGATGAGATAACTACAAACATTAGCAGCTAGAATGCCGCCTAGTAAGATCCATAGTGTAATGACCAATAAAGAATTGCATCCAGCCAAAACGATTCCTATGAACAGAGTGGCCGATCCAACACAACCTGAAAAATCCGATTAGTTCTTAATATTTTTATTTGGTTTACCACAAGGCAAAACTGATCTCTCCACTTTACTCAAATATTTGGTTCTTTAGGTTGGTCAAGAGTCTATTTACAAAATAGACAGGAAGAACGGTCTACATGTTGAAGCGCAGGTGTAAACGCAATCAGTTCCCGGAGATAAGAGTTCTTGAGCGGATGATGCTTATGTTGATTAAGAAAGTTATTTAATTTTAGAGTTCTCTTTGGGAGGCTAAATGCAAGGGCATGGCTGCCCCCCAAAATAAAATATAGTACTTTATAAAACGAAAAATAAACACAAAGGCTACAAGCATAAAAAAAATCATTTACATGTGGGGGCAGTATTAGTTCGCAATTTTCAACTACAAATTTTAGTCATTATTTTTACTTTTATTTTCGCTCTTTTTCTTCTTAAAAAATAACCATTTTTTCTCTATTTTTTTGTAGGAAGAATAATTGACTGGAAAAATTTTTGACTTCCATATTTTTAAAGAGTTATGGCGTCTTCCTTGGAATCCAAGCCGGAAGAATAAACAGGGAAATTTCAAATTAGGTTGAAGTAAGCAGAACAATGGTAGAAAAGAGCTGAAAGGATCTAGAAGATTTAAAATTCGAATAAAAGGTGACAGCAAAGAAGAAAACCTAAGGGCATTTGCTTGTTTGCATACAGGAAGAGAAAGGGACAATTTCTGTCCAAGATGATGCAGAAAACGCGACTCAAGCACATCAAGAAGCTGATCAAAAGGTTGAAACACCCGTTGGAGTCAGGCATGCTGTTTTTTCTCCGACGAGAACATTTTTGCCAAAACCAGAAAATCAACTCCTAGAACAACAGCTAGCTCACAACCGCACCCAAAGACGTGCCCAGAGTCAGTCAGATGATATTTCTACTGACATTCATGATCAACGGTGTTTTAAGCAGTACAGGTGACGTCATGCCACCCCACATCTTCCTAGATGACCTCAGGCTGAACACCAAAGGCTACATCGGTGTTTTGAGCAAGGTGGTGAAACCGTGGATCGAAAAGGTAGCAGTTCTAGGGATGTCTTCAAAATTCAGACCAGCTGGCAGAGCAAGGCATTGTTGTCGGAGATTTTCTTCGATCACACAGCACCTGATATTTGGCCTCCCAACTCGCCTAACTCCAACCCCCGGGATTCTTTGTGTATAGTGTGGCGGAACGTGAGACCAAGTCCAGCGGCAAAATGAAGTAAGAGCTGAGGTCGGGGATTATTAGAAAGTGATGAAGGTCAGCGACTGATTCCGAACTCACCTCGAGGCTGTAATCGAGGCCACAGGCGGGTTCATCACGTCAGCTCGAAATAATATGCCATGAAGACAAAGTGACGCAAATCCGACGAATATACATAAAAAATAAAAACATTATGTAAACGAATACTGCCCCCTCCCCTTCTCTGACAGATATGCTAATGTGGTCCTTGAATGGCCAGCCTCCCTCAAAGACTTTGTCCTGGCGGACAAGAGCACGGAATTCAAAGTTTTAGACTAGTTGTAGAGGTCGAAGTGTCGAAACCAGTGAACCTGAAAGAACAGATTTGCAGCAGTTGAGACGGGAAGTGAGGAAGGCACTAATGGCAATCTCGAAGCTATTAAGTCAAAGTAGAAACGGATTTGGAAGAGATCAGGGAGAAGCAAAGAAAAGATTTTCAAACGTTTGGCAACATGGAATTTGAGAGATATCTCACTATCAAAGGTGACGCCCAGAATTTTAACTGTATCAAAGAAGTTGGCAAGGAAGGCACCATGGTTAAGTTAGGAAGCAATATTTTTGTACAGAACCACATACGCAGGAGTGCCTACGAGTTGTACTTCGCTTTTGCCATTGTTGAGTTTCATAAAATTGTCCTAGAGCCATTAATTGGTGATGTTGTAAGCATATATTAGGTTTCTAAGAGATTCAGCAAACAAATCTGGGGGAAAGAGATATATTTGGTTTTTTGTTGGCATAGAAATAGAAATGAACTAACAGACCAATACATCGCGTAAGAATATAAAAAGTAAGAATATAGATGCGAAACAGAAGTGGACCAGGAACCGAACCTTGTGGAACCCCAAAACGTACCTCCGTATAAGATCAAATGTACGAGCAAAGCCAGTTAAAAGAAGCTTTAGATACATTCAGGAAGAAGAACAGTTTAATTAATAGTATCAAATGTTGTTTTAAGGTTTAGAACTACCGGAATTGAAGAGTGAACAGCGTCGGCCGCACGGCGAAGGTTGCCCCTTGTATGTACAGAAGAGAGCCCCTTGGCGTTATATGGAACATGTCTAGATGCCAGGCTGAAAGCAGCCTTTCAAGGACTTTTAAAGAAATGGGAAGTTACAGGGTCGTTTGCGTTCAGGTTCGGTTTCTTTAGAGTAGGACGAACATCAGCGTCTTTGAAGTCAGTTGATACGATTCCAGACAAAAGTGAAGTGCTGAAATTATCAGTTAGGTAGGGCAGAAGATCAGGGAGGTAAAAGGGGTAAACAATGGAAGGAATTATTCTCGGGTAAAACAGGTCTTTTCGATGATAGAAGGAGTGAAGTAGATTCCTCACGGTACATTGGAGTAAAAGAAGGAATTTAGGGCGGAGGAGAAAATGAGAAAGTTACTTGGTGGTGAGGAGTAGAAGCAAGTGGTATGGCAGAGCAGATATGGCCTGACCTTTCATAAAAGTAGGTTCAGACTTCAAAAAGGGACATAGGGCGAGTGGCGTCGGATTTCAAAGGGGGTGGGAAGAGATTAGCTAGTAGCTTGAGCAAGATATGTGGGAAATGCCATGTTCAAGAATTACCACCCTCAAACAGGATGTGTTAATTATACCCCTCTCTCCCTGCCCGGACCCTGGTCGGAGTCTAGCCTCCAAAATTCGACGCGGGACAAAAAAATATTTGGGAGGAAGGTAGCTTATAAAGGATGTGAATAAAAAAGGCCTGGGGGAGATGTCTAGGATGTATATATAAATTCCAGGTAGATTTAATACAAACCAGGGCAATGGGGCTTGGCGGTTGTACAACTTCTCCAGATTTCAGTTTTATCAAGAGCTTTGCCTCTATTTCACCACCCACCCACTTTTAGGACGTTATGAGCTGCATTGAAGCATTGGGTTAGATTTTATCAACTTTCGTAGTAAACAAGGTCAGCAAAACTAATTCGCCTGCTCTCAATTATTACAATAATTTTGAAAAAAATTAACAAACGTATTTTCAATTAAAAAACATATCTGACCTTACGACCTTCAGAACTTTCAAAAACTCACTGAAAAGTAAATTGGTTACCATTCGATCGACCGACCGAAGGACCGACATAGTAACTCATAGAGTCGTGTGCATGCGACTAAAAAAGAAAATCCTAATACATAATCCTTCCCCCCCCCCCCCGAGTAGTCAGAACATGAGAACACTTGGTGCACAGAGATCAAAGGGGAAGGGGCGCACAATTCACCTTTTCTGCATGGAACAGAGACGAGACAGAAGACGCAAAGTATCTAAATATGGCGAAAAAACAGAGACGCGCATTGTTTAATCTATTTCCCGCAAGGCAGAGATGGGAAGAATACCTAGGTATGTGTCACAAACTGGGGTCAGGTGACATGCCCAGATTCTTTAACCCAAAAAGTTTATAGCCAAGGATAGATGATGCGTCGACTTAAAACGAAAAAACTTTATTTACAAATGTTTGATAAATGAATCGACTTGAAAATGCCGATATATTCCAAGACTAAATTATCAGAGAAAGGACCTAAAAAATTAATTACAACCTTGATAGCTCGAGCTAAGGAATGACCTTTTGGAACATGTAAAAATATTTAGAGTATGGAAGACACAAGAACAAATATGTACACAAAAATAACGCACGTATGATATTCCTATCTATGAGACCACGGAGAAAGAAGGTTGAGCCACAGAGGGAAGTACTCGCCGGTAACGTAACTACGATGTACCTACGCGTACAAAAATAAATGGGCACTCACGACCACCAATATCAGGCCTAGTATGGGCCACACAAAACAAGGACACCACTCACGGTTGTCCTACCAAAGATGCACGAGAGGCACAACACTCGCGGTAAACCCGCACTAAAATACAAAAGGGGTACAACTCTGCCGGTTGTCTTACACTAAGTCAATCAATCACAATAAACTTAACTCAGGGTAACCTTAACTGACGGTAACCTTAACTGACGGTAACCTAACTCACGGTAACCTTAAATCAGGATGGCCCTAAATTACAATAGCCATAAATAGCAATAGCCTAAATCCAATTCAATAAAATAATTAGGAGGAAAACTGGCCGATCAAATCGAACGAAGATTCTAGAATTCCTTTGGATGACGTGTCAGCCTCAATTAAGCAAACGTAGGTCCCACGATATCACGTCACAGCTCTCGTCCGAAAATAAAGTCAAATTATCAGATATTCCGTGTGTGACATATCCCCCCACTGAGAATAAATTTACCAATAAAATTTATCTCAGACACACACGTTGGATCCTGATCGGCGGGTAATGACCCATGGCCGCCGACCCGCACGGCATTAGAAGTCTTTTTCGGTTGACTTCGAAAACCGTCCTTCTTGGGCTCGCCTACAGGCTCCGATCTTCCCCGTGTGGTCGCTTCGTCCGCTTCAGAAGGTCCTCGGCGGTCGTCCTTTCGCCGAGGTGTCTCGTCTGTCGCCCCTCCAGCGCTCGTTGCCGTTGCGGGACGGTGGGGGCTTCTCCTTGGGCGGATCCATGCACCGGATGTCCCGGCTCGACAGGCACCTTAACAGGGGCTCTCGCCCTTCGTCCTTAATATGCCTCGTGTCCATCTTTGCCTTTTTCTTATCGCGCCACGCCATATTCTTGGTGGGGCACCAAGGAGTCGACCATCTCCTCTTTGATTTCACCATTGCGCTCAGCGTCTGAGCGGGTAGGAATTATTTTCCGCTGCAGGTCACCCCACGTGTGACGGATTAATCGCTCTTCCTCCTCCGTTGAGAGTTCCAACTTCTTCCTCTTTTCCTCTTCGTGCTGCTTCTTCAGTTCATCACGCAGGCACTGCTCCTCTTCATCCTTTTGGCTATAGAAGGCTTCGCGCCGTTCCGTGCGCCTCTGCTCCTTGCGTTTGAGGAGTCGGTTCCTGCGCTCGACCTCCAATCGAACGTTGAAGTCTTTGAGCTTCTTCTCGCGCTTGCTGGCTTCTCTGCGCGGGCGCTGGAGAATGAGCTGGTGCTCTTTCAAGCGCGTCTGCTGGTAGAGCTGGATGGCTTGGGCGTGTAACGGCTCCATCTTCTCCTGCCATTTTGGGTCAGGACTATCCGCAGGGAGAGCCCCGGTGACATTTCCAATCACCAGCCCACATATGGAGTTCTCTATGCATACTGCATCCACTTCACCGGTAAAGTAGGGGGTGTCAATGGGGATCTTGGCTAGTGAGGCCCTTTTTAACGTGCCGTCCACAAACCTCAATGCAGTGATTTTTCCATTGAGCTGGTTGTCTGACACAAGGGATTTCCTCACTATGATACCACTGCAGCCTGTATCTCTTAGTGTGTCGACCAGTTGATTTCCAACTCTCCATGGTTACAGGCATGGAATTGCCTCTCCTACTCACGAAACACGCGTCCAAGTATGGCACAAACTTACCGTTGGGTAGAGGTAGCTTGTTGTCTTTCACAAAAGACTCAATCTCCTCTGGGGTAGCTTTCTCAGCGTATTCCTCGTTTGCTATGGCGCATAATGCGCACATTTCTGTGGGATGGCTCTCAGTGTCCTCTTGAACGGTTGTTGCGATATTTACCGTCCGTTCCCTGCAATTTTGTATTCTGTGGCCAGGCTTGCCACATTTGAAACACTTGATTGCCGGCTGGGGGAAAATAGAATTAGACCAACACTCTCTTGCTGCGTGCCCTGGTTTACCGCATCGAAAACACTTCTGCGCTGGTCTCTGCGAGATGGCGCGGTCGGTCAAGCCTTTTCGATGGTTCAAGGATCCTTGGTCAGAAGGAGAATCCATGTGAGAAAGTGACTTCGGCCGAGATGATGATAGAGTTTCATGGTGTGCCGTCAAGTACTGCGCAGCCATGTTTCCAATGCCTTGGAGCGTTTTTGGATTCCGTTCTCGCAAACGAATGGCCAGGTCCTGTGATACTGCGTCCATGAACTTCTCCTTGACGAACAAATTTGCCAGCGCCTCAAAGCTCTCGTCAGTGTTCGATAGCCCTATCCTTTTCATCAGATAGTTCCGTAGCCGATCGATGAACTGATCCGGACTTTTGCAGGTGTCAGGCTTCGCACTACGGATTTTTTTCCGGTAGCCATCCTCTGTTAAATCATACCTTACGAATAAGGCGGACTTAAGCAAATTATATTGTGCCGCATCTTCCTCAGGCATTCTTGAATATGTCTCTAATGCCCTTCCAGTCAACAATGCACTTAATGCGGTGGCCCATTGGTTTTCATGCCATCCCTGCTGCCTGGTAAATCTCTCAAATCGTAGAAAGTAACTATCGATGGCATCCTTCCCATCGACGAAGCAGGGCAATTTTGCCATTTTCGCAGACGTGACAGCAGCCGGACTAGCGGTGGTACGAGCTAACTCGAGTTCCAACCTTTTCCTCTCAAGTTCGTGCTTCCGCTGCTTTTCTTCGCGGTCGGCTTCTCTTTCTTCACGCGTAGCTGCCTGCTTAGCTTGGAGTTTAGCGGCCTCCCACTCAGCTTGGAGTTTAGCGGCCTCCCACTCAGCTTGGAGTTTAGCGGCTGCCTGCTCAGCTTGGAGTTAAGTGGCCTCCCACTCAGCTCTTCTCTCCTCACGCGCAGCTGCCTGTTGTTCTCTGACATAATCTTGTTTTTCCTTGCCCTCCAAACCAAGAAGTTTGGCCTCCTGCAGCAATTTTTCCATGGTAGAAGTAGGTAATTATCTATATATGTATATGTATATCACAATACCCAACCAAAATGCAATATAAAGAGCATACACCAAAAGAAATAGCATAATATCAACGTACAAAATATATATAAATACAAAAAAAATGAGTAATAATGGTACCACAAAATATTCTCTAAAAGCGTCTATCAAAGTTTTACCCGAAAATACGAAATTCTATCGCTGCTCTCAAGGTTTTCTATTTAAAGTCGACGTTCGATACTCTCCTATAAAGCTATCCTGGCAAGGTCACCATTAATGTCACAAACTGGGGTCAGCTGACATGCCCAGATTCTTTAACCCAAAAGTTGGTTTGTTAAGGAAGCACTCGCCGGTAACGTAACTAAGATGTACCTACGCGTACAAAAATAAATGGGCACTCATGACCACAAATATCAAGCCTAGTATGGGCCACACAAAACAAGGACACCACACACGGTTGTCCTACCAAAGATGCACGAGAGGCACAACACTCGCGGTAAACCCGCACTAAAATGCAAATGGGGGACAACTCTGCCGGTTGTCTTACACTAAGTCAATCAACCACAATAAACTTAACTCAGGGTAACCTTAACTCACGGTAACCTTAACTCACGGTAACCTAACTCACGGTAACCTAACTCACGGTAACCTAACTCACGGTAGCCTTAAATCAGGATGGCCCTAAATTACAATAGCCATAAATAGCAAAAGCCTTCCGAGACGCACGAAACCGGAAAATAAGTACACGAAATCCACTCTGCTCCCGAACACAACTTTCTTCTCCAAGCACAAAAAAAGGGTCTGTCTTCTGTGAAGAATGAAGGCCTCTGAACACTAACAAATACAGATCATTCAAAATCCCAATGCTACATCAACATACAATGAGAATTCTTAACTCCAGACATGAAATGCTTTCTTTCATGACAAAAACGCAATAATCTTAATCCAATTTAATATTCAATAAAATCATTAGGAGGGAAACTGGCCGATAAAAGCGAACGAAGATTCTAGAATTCCTTTGGATGACGTGTTAGCCTCAATTAAGCGAACGTAGGTCCCACGATATCACGTCACAGCTCTCGTCAGAAAATAAAGTCAAATTATCAGATATTACCCGCAAGGCAGAGATGGAAAGAATACCTAGGTATGACGTCATAACTCACCGATGAAATGGAATAATTTTCTGGTTTTAATTTTGGACAAATATTTTCTTTTGATCAAAAAATCCGAGACTCTTCCAAACCCCAAAGCGAATGGGACCGAAGCCATGTAGCTCGCGCCGCAAACATAGCTCGACACACTCAAATCCAGACCAATCTACAATAAATATAGATTAATTTTTTTTATTTGTTGAAATGATGAACGGCAAACTGTTTTGTGAGATGGGAAAGTTTGGGGTTGTAACTATACCCAATAAGTCTCAGGGAGGATTGAGGGCAGCGTATTTCAGGTGTCCCCGGAGCAGTGTTAAGGTGGTTACTCATGTATATTTATATATATATATTAACCGCTTACCATGACTGCGTGGGTGAAAAGAGTTAATGTAGTGTGGCGGAAAAAGTGGTTAAAATATCCAATTAGTATAGTTATTTTTAGTGTTGTAAGATTGGTATATTGTATACAGCCACTTGCTCCACGTGAATGTTGTGGAGCATGCCCCGGTGAGCTTGGTGAAATGTGAAGGTGGGAACTCATTACTAACCTTATACCAACCATCACAACGTACATTACTGTTTACTTTAACAAATGTAAATATATTTTAAGACCGGATTTTTCTTTGTAAAAGTAAACTATAAGAGTAAACATACATAGATGTTGTTCAATCAAAGTGAATTGGGATCCGAATGATGGTGCTCGAAAGGGGGAATTGAGGAATCCAGTGCAGCCATAAATGGAAAGAATGAAGTGTTTAATCCAAGCAACAGAATCGAATTTGAACAGTACTCTAGGGATAGTACTCTAAATTTCCATTATATATATAATACCTTGTAAGTGAGGAAGGAGGGCCCTTCAGTCGTTATGATGACATCCAGCGCTGATCTGACGAAGTGACAGAGGGTGCAGATCATCACGAAACGAGAGGTGAGCAACTTGGTCCAGGGTACAGATTTCTTTGGGGCATTTCAACACGAATTAAGTAAGGAAATGGGTGAGAATATTTATGACCGCTTTTCATAGACAGGAAAACAGACGGTGGTTAGCCTGTTTCAAGTATCTAGATAAAATAATTCCTGAGTTACGTTTGAATTGTGATCTACCTTCGTCTTAACGTCGTGATTTGCCTTTAAAAGTGCCGTCTCGTAGGGAGAGAGCCACGGGTGTTTCTCGGGTGAGTTTCTGACAAAGATGATCCAGGGTGGAAGGAACAGCACATTCATAACACCTCCAATCCAGAAAATTATCTTCCATCCATAATTTTCCGTCAGCCAACCAGAAACAAACAGCCCAACCATTCCACCGCATGCGAGGCCTATTTCAGACATAAGAAACACATAGGCTTATTGAGGAAAAAAAATACTTGTTGATTAGATTGGACAACACCAACTTTATTTTCTAAAAGTTTTAGCTTATTTAGGTCAATTTTATTGAGCTGAATCCTAAAATCACATTGATTTTACTCAATCAGGACAACTTTTGGATTTATCCCCACATGATTATTTTACGCTTTTTTTATAACAGACATCAAGAGTACCCCAGTTTTTTTTTCTCTGAAGAGAAGGTCTTAGTTAAATATACAGATATTGCACAACCTCTGCACAAGCTTGGAGTGCCACCGTACCAACCGAAAATTGGAGGCTGTTCATTGACAACAACAAGCGATCGCTGAAAAGTGTCCTGCAGCACAACAGCACCAGTTTGCCTCTGTACACTTCGCTCACTCGACTACACTGAAGGAAAAGTATGAAGTGGCGAAGTTCATGCTGGATAAAATTCGATATGATCAGGATGAATGGTAAATTTTTGTTGACCTGAAAATGGTGAACTTTTGGTTGATACAGCAGTCCGGGTTCACCAAGTACCCGTGCCATCTGTGCAGGTGGGATAAAAGGGACTGAGTTTACCATTGCACAAAAAGGAACTGGCCCGTAAGTGAGGAATTGGTGTCTTGCAGAACAATGAACGTCATAAACAACCCTCTGGTGGAGAGAGAGACAGGATACTCTTCCCACCGCTGCATATCAAACTGGGCTTGAGCAAACAGGTCACCAAAACTCTGAACAAGGATGGTGGCTGTTTCACTTACTTGGGACACGTTTTTCCAGAAGTGACCCTGGAGAAGCTGAAAGCTTGCATCTTTAATGTACCTAAACTCTGTCAGTTCATCAGACATCTAGAGTTTAAAATTCAATGAACGAAGTGGAACTGGAAGCGTGGGAGGCTCTTGTTCTGGTTGTGAGGAACTTTCTGGGCAACAAGAAGGCCAGAAACTATACATAACCTGTCACCAATATGTTGACTGCTTTCAGAAACCTCGGATGTAACATGAACATTAAAATGCATTAATTCTCACATATAGATCAGTTTCTAGAGAATCTAGGATCAATGAGCGACGAGTAGTAGGAGAGATTCCATCAGGACATTAAAGAGATGAAGACTTGTTATCAGGAATGTTGGAATGGAATCATGATGGCTGATTAGTTTTGGACTCTGAAGAGAGACATCCTTACCGCTGAGTAGTTTAGGAGTTCGAAGAAACGGAGCAGCATTCCCTAAATTCTGAACAATGATGACTTAATATCCAAATTATCTTTATCAATATCTAAAATTCAACGTACAACAATCAATTTTTTTAACATTTTATTCATAAATTGTATTAGAAAACGATGTTTTTATCTTAAAAACTATTTTGTGAGAAATATTAGCAAAAATCAACTAAAAATGTACCAAAATTTAATCTATTTAGTTATAAGATCGGATTTTATAAAAATCAACTTAGCACGAAAACCTGACCAGATCGGAAGAAACGGATGTCATTTTCGGATTCAGCGGTGCACAATTGTCTCAACTCAGTTGAAAAAGCGTAAACGACTTACAAAGATTTTTTTTTTTAACCCAGCGTTATGAGCCAAACATAGGGCAAGTGACCTTAGCAAAAAATAAAAATTAGATCGTTCTAGCAAATACAAATTTCCCTTTCCTATACCATTTCCGGCCCGGGCCACTAACAACAAGTGATCATGTCCCCTCTAGCAGCTGCGCCCATCCCAATCACCCAGGAGGAGCTACTCGAATGATAACAGTGAGGCATACGAACAACTATTCCCCTATAAACTTCCAGGCCTGAACAATGCAACTTCCGAAACCTCGACCAGTAACCTACTGCTATCAACACGTGTATATCTAGAGCAGACTTAATATACATCTCATAAACTTCTCTAAAATCCTACTCCAAACCTGCCTTACACTTGAAAGAGTGGTGATAAAACAGAGATTTTCCTTGACCAAGAGCCACATCCTGAACATTGGATAAGCAAATCCCATGGAATTCTGAGTCATACAGCAACCTGGGAGACAGCTAAACTCAAAGGTAACGCAAGAACTGAGGGAGAAGTGGGACCGGTTAATAGAAAAGATAGACTTTGATAAGGAGGCAAAATATTTCTGGGCGGCCATTATTAGGCTGAAAGGGAAAACGAGAGAGCTAAAGCAAACCGTGGTCGTACATAAAGCAGTGACAGCGAACACCCCATTTGAGAAAAAAATATTTTCCGAGAAGTCTGGAAGGGAGCTTTTAGAATTGCCTGTGAATAGGGGAGGTTCTGAGCTTATAGATCCGCAAACCTCACTCGACTCCATAGTAACCCACAGATAGACAACCTATTCACCAGTGCAGAATTGTGTTTGCCGATCACCTCGTTCCAACCCAAAGTGCCTCGTCTCAGTCAATGCACCATCAGACACATAAAAGAGGCCAAATAATTGCATCCCTAGCAAGGGGATACTTTCTTAGGTGACCTAAAGACTTCGAAAATGATTTTATTCCTAAGACTGGAAATCAAGTGAACCAGGTGATGAACTTTAGACATATCTCATTGTTGGAGACAATTGGGAAAGTCTTGAGAAAGTTCTTAATAGCAGAAACATAGGCCACCTAACGGTCCACTCTCATCTGAATAAGAAACAAGTTGAATTTCGCAAGCAAAGACGAATCAAGACGGCCATAACTCTAATGTACCAACATGCAACAACATGTCTAGCAAAAGGGCGCATGGTTGATGTCGTTTGGAAAGATAAAAAGAAGAGGTTTGTTAAAGTTTGGATATATGGCCTAAAATACAAACTCTTGAAACAAACTTGCGCTCTATTGCGAATACTACTCTGTAGCTACTTAATCAAAGGGCATCTGCCATCGTCTTTAAGAAACATACAGAGGAGGTCTTCAAACTCCCATGTGGGGTCCGTCAGTGAGGATGTGTCAGCCCAATTATCTTTGCGATCTAAAAGAGGGACATACCAAAGCCACTAAATCACCAAATTATGAACATCCACTAAGGAAGAGGATGTCACTCAGGTGGTCCGCCGATAGACAAAGTCCGAAAGGATGATCTTTAATGTTACGGCGGCCGAAGCCTACAAGATCGTCAGATTTGAACAACGCTGGAAAATCAAAACTAACTCGGCAAAATTCCCGGCAGGACCGATTGTGTGACACCGGACCGCTCTCCTCAACATCAACAACTCACAATTAAACTATTCGCCAAGTGTCTCAGTTATTGGCTTCAGTTTAGCTAGATTCGGCATGAAAAGATGGGCACAAAAATTGGACTGGGTCACATTAAAATCGACAAACTCCATAGGCTGATTTCGAAACCTCTCCGAAAATAAATCTATTCCTAGGATTAGTAAGTTCAAAACTGTTATACACTACAGTCATACTCAACACAGCATAAAAGAGCAGTAGAATAGACTGCAAAGAGTGCAGAACCGATGACTTCGTTTCCACACCAACAAGAGATGGTTAGAGTTCCGGACCTCAAGTTGCCGATACGAACAAACAAGGCTGGAACTCGTAAACACTTTCCAAAAAAAGTGAGTCGGGACATCGGAAAAAAGTTCACCGAAATCCTTCCGAGATATATTGGCAGGCCTAGATCCAGAGATAGACTAAGGTAAGTGAAAACGGTACCTGTCAAATACTTGCCCAAGTACAAGTGATCTTGGGAGACTCCTGAGAAAACACAACAAACAAAAACAACTCAGAAAGATTTTAAAGTAAAGAAAAAACGGAAAATTGCAAAATATAAAAAATATTTCAAATGAAAGAACAACAAACAAACAATTAAATGATCTCAAATGAGAAAAAGATAAAAGATCTCCGAACTGGGATAAAGTTAATCGCAAAGAAACACAAACAATATTGGAGATGGCCCGCTCTCCAAGCACACTGCAATTCTTCTACTTCACTCCCCATTCACTACTCCCTTTCCCCCCCTTCTACTCCTCTTTTCATCCGTCTACCCATTTATTTCAGAGAAAAAAAAATCAAAAAGTGAATAGTGAGAAAAGGTTGGACTTAAACTTAATATAGATTTTGCACCCTCCGCCTGCAAAAGTAGAGGTTCTAAGGCGCAGATACATAAAATGCTCACATGGGCAATTAACGGAATGGGCGAAATCAGATAGGGGTTTTGAGGGAGATAAACAAACAAACCTCAGGGTATTCTTTCATTTGTCTACTCGAACACTAAATGTTCTACACCCTTTTCTCTTTCAATAACTTCATCCTTTTAGAGAAAGATTTGTTCCAAAAAATTCTGGCCAAGGTGCCACCATTAGTTTACCGTTTTATCGCACAAAACTGTAGCAGATTTTTATGACAGTTCAGTTTTGCTCCCAATATTTTGTGCTTCCCTCTCAAGTTGGGCATGATGATGCTGATTAGGAAAATCACATTAGTATGCTAACTAGGATATGAATAAAAGCACAGTTTTTATACCAACAAGGCAATGCATAAACGCTTGAAAAAACTATATATTGTAACACCAAATGCATTATATGACATTGTTCCCTGCAATCCGAGAAAGAATCCCAACATCTTTAAATTCACACAAACTTTCCACTAGTAGTCATAATATCTGAGCGAGATTTATATATTTCCTAAATGTTCTTTCAATTGCACGAACTGATAAAGGGGATAAATGGATGCTGGTTCTATCAATGAAAAGACGGTATTGATCGGGCTGGTGTCTCAAATCTATCGCTACAATCAAAAACCTTACATCAGTACAAAACAACGGTGAATCAGACATTAAATAAAACTGGATAAAAGTTACATAGTGTTCAGTACCTGCAAAGTTTTCACCTTTGCATCCAATAGGTTGCATTCCTTGTAGAAGAAAGAATTAAAGAGCTATTCCGAAGTCATTGGGAAAAAGTGTTCAGTATAACTGAGGAGGAGAACGAAGACTATGACATAGAGTTCGAAAGCAACATCGTAGGCGAGTTTAACGGCCAAATACACAGGACACACCCTCATCACTAGGTGGATAGACAGCGCAACGAAGACGCCGAGATTACCGAAGAAGAACTACTCTGCGCGCTTCGCTCATTCAGTCAAAAAACCCCAGGACAAAGTTAAACTTTGAAAAGGCACCAGTCAATGTCATCGAAGGGATGAGAAGGATATTTAACGCCTGTCTCAACACAGAATACTTTCTGGATGCTTATAAAACGGCCAAGATGATTCTCTTGCCTAAGCACGTAAAGGACCCAACGTTGAAGGAGAGCTATCGGCCAATTTCACTTATAAAATTTGGCGGGAAGCTCTTCGAGAAAATCCTCAACTGAAGACTGGTGTCTCACCTGGAGAAAAACTTCTTCTACAGCCCATATCAATTCGAGTTTAGAAGAAAGCGAACTACGGAGATGGCGATTAATGTCATCACGGGAAAGCTAGCCCAAGCAAAACGAGAAAGAAGTTACGTGGACATCGTTTGTCTGGATGTATAAAAGGTGTTTGATAAGGTGTGGCAACGGGAAATGTAGTACAAGATCTTACGACTGGGCCTAAGTGAAAACTTAAAAAGAACTCTCTGTGACTATGTCATGGAGAGAGCGGCGTAATCAGTTTAAGGTGCACGGACGGACCAAATTTTCCGCTCATTGCGGGGCTCCCACACTCTCTACTCAATTTACACCGCTGACCTCCCAGGCCTTGCGAACCTCACTTGCCTTAACATTTAATTCGCCGATGATTTCACTCAGATAATTACTTGTCCATGAGGAATGCGCCTATGCAAGCTCGTATGCGGCATAGCAGCAGAAATTGAGAACATTAACATCTACGAGGCCCAGTGAAAAATACGTACGAACCAAGAAAAATTCAAAGTAGTCCCCATAGGCAGGAGAGTACTAACTGATGTTAAGGTGGGTAATTAACGCTATCCCTACACCACAGAGTGCAATGTACTAGGAATGAAAATGACTTTAACCAGGTACAGGGAGCACGTCGCATAAAGAATCTCTTAGGCCACAGCTGCAGCCAGAACTCTATACATGTTCATAATTCTCTGTGGAAGCGATAATAAAAAGATCTACAATGCTCTTGTATGATCGTGTGTCTCGAAGACACAAAAGAGAAAACTACAAGTGGTGCAGAACAAATGCGTGTACCTAATTACAGGTACGCACAGGCGAGAAAGAAGACGCCCGGAAGAGCTGCACCGGGAAGCGGGGTTAAGTCCAATTAACGTTGTCATAGAAAAACGGACAAGGAATATGCAGGAACTGGTTAATCGACAATTTAACGATGATATCTTCCAAATGATTAACCAGAACAGAAAAGGTATAAGTCGCGCCAGATTTCCGAGCTCCGCTGGACTATTATCTGGCGGAGCCGAAGTGCCGTTCTACGTATGAGAATTATAAAGTTTTTCACCCAAACTATTGACAAAATAAAACCGATCAAGAAAAGAAAACCTAATTACAAAATCTCACCAATTTCTACAAGAATTGACCGAATATCGACAACATAATTCACCGATGAAGACTCATATATAACGAAGAAGAAATCAAAGAAAAAACAAAAGACACGTTTTACACTCACTAGAAAATATACAGAAAAACAGACACTAATCACATATTAAAGTAATCAAAGAAAATTATTACTACAACAGCAAATGCGCATAACATATCCAAGAACATTAAATTTATAGAAGACAAATGGCGTGAACGCCATAATAATAATAATAATCATCATCAGCATCACTAACTATAATTTAAGATGGGATTTTTTTCAGTATTTAAATAATAATTTCATCTTAGTTTAGTTATGACTTATGTTTTTTTATCAAAGTTATTTCTAATAATTCTTTTAAAATATCAAAGACCAAAATGGTGAAGTTCAGAAATAAATATAAGTATCGAAATTTTGTGAAATTTTAAAACCCAAAGAGTTACAAATGGTGAAGTTCAGAAAATATATTTTAATATATCTTCTTCTATAACTATATTTTAGCAACGTGATATTTTGGAAGGGGTGGAAATTTCGTTTAGAATTCCTTTTTAAAATTATTATAATTGGCGAAGTTTATAAAATTTATAAAAATTTAAACATGGCTGTTTTTTTTTAGATTTTAAATTTTAATCTTAGTAGAGAAGCGCAAGCTCCCCCGTAGGGGGAGTGTTGAAGCCATTGCCTGCTATATCCGAGGGGCGGTCAATAAGTTTTGCGAATCGATATGGCAAAACAGAGGGAGGGGGATGGCTGTTTGTGGGGGAGTTAGGACAAGTTATGATAAGTCAGGACCTGCAGCGGCACGCTCCTACCTCGTCTATTTAAGAAGCATTAGCTGATCGCAGATCGTCAGTCACAAATTTTTCAATAATGGAGAAGGTTGAGCACCGCGCAGTGATCAAATCTTTGACCAATGAAGGCAAGAATGCAAAAAAGATTCATTAACGCATGGTTGCAGTATACACCGACACCGCCCCTTCCTATGCAACCATTGCTCGCTGGAATAGGGAGTTCTGCCATGGTCGTGAGTCCCTTGAAGATGACCCCCATCCAGGACGCCCGTCAGACGTGACCAACGAGGACAATGTTGCCCGTGTGGAGAGGATGATCCTCGAAAATTGACGGGTAAAGGTCGAAGAAATCGAGCGAGAACTTGGAATATCACATGGAAGTGTTATCAACAGCATGCACGACAATTTGGCCATGACCAAGGTCTCTGCCCGTTGGGTCCCTATAAACGTCACGCCCTATGATCGACTTCAACGTAGTCAAAGTCCACAAGGCCAGAGTTGCACAAGCTGCCTTGCGCGAGGGCGGATTCGAGGAGCTCAACTATCTACCCTACAGTCCCGATCTGGCCCCTAGCGACTACTTTTTTCCCACTAGCTAAAGGCTGCACTGTGTGGACGCCAGTTTGGGGACGATGAAGATGTCCAGCTCGCCGTCCAGGAGTGGATTGAACAGCAGTCGGGAGATTCCTGGTTGTCGGGAATTCGAAGCCTCAGGGACAAGTGGCGCAAGTGCATTGAAGTCGAGGGTGGTTATATTGAAAAATAATAAAACACTTTTCCTCATATCTCGTTTCCTTATATCCGAATTGCAAAACTTATTTACCCGCCCTCGTATCTCAAAGACAACAAAGGAATCACACAACAGAGAAAATTTTTAAAGAGATAGGCCTGATCACCAGGCACTTAGAATCTCTTTGCGCCCTACCACACTTCTTTCTATTTTCACCACGAAACGTCAAGAAGATCCCATTTTTCATTTGGCTACTTAGACCCCTATAAGGTGTTACCTAATCTTCAGCAAAACTACAAAAACTACAACTTGCTTTGTGAAAGAGCTATATTGACTTCGAAGTAAAATACTGTCTGCAGAATACTGGCTATTCTCTTTTCCCTCTCACGAATTCCACAAATTTAAAAGTCATTTGATATAATTTCGGATCATACTCAAATATCCTCCTGACATACCTCCTTTTGTGCAATTCTATCTAACAAAAGTCTCTAATTTCACTCGTCTGGTGGTAAATAATTATATGCCCCATGTCATAGAGGCAACCATTCTTACTGCAAGTGAAAAAGGAGAGGATGTCTTCATTCAGATAATATTACTAAATCCATCAGGGTTATAATTACCATTTAAATTCAGAAGAACACATTTTCCACTCTGTTTAATTTTTGCAATGTGGATTAAAAAAATCTTAAAGTGAGAATCTATTCGTGGCATAGATACAATTAGAGAAATCCTGTTTTTCCTATGGCAACTCTAGGTTGATTGCTCTGGAGTTAGAAGCAAAAGTAATCTGTTTGTATATCCTCCACAAGGAAAGATAAAAAATATTGTGTACCTAGAAATTCTGTAGCGTTGCTGAATAAGAATAAGTTTAGTTCATAGAATAAGAATATTGTTTGTGAAGAATAAAAAAAAGAAAAGATCAAATATTTACGAACGTATAATTTACCCGGGCAGCGATCGGCATCTCTCCTAGTGTATATATATATATATATATATATATATATATATATATATATATATATATATATATATATATATATATATATATATATATATATATATATATTTGTATAATTAGGGCGGAGTTTCTCTTTTATGCAGGTTTTGTTGAAGACCAGCTTCAGCTGAGCTTAAATTTCCTTTTTTCCTGTTTTTCTAATTTTCTTATTTGATTTTTTTTTGTTTCGGGAAAGGTTACGAATAAAGGTTTCTATATTCATAATTTATTTATTATTGTTCCTAGGTATCTTTCGACCTTTTTGGTCATCTTCTAGGGCTATAATGATAAATATAAATATATTCAATAGTATAAATAATAAATATGTGTGGACATTTTACTTATTTTAGAGGAGCAACCATCAATGTAGTTTAATATAAAAAATTTAAAATATATTTGAAATTAAAATGAAAAGTTTTTGAGCTTAAAATGAAAATTATTATGATAAATGTGTTGAATAAGAATCTTTTCGGGATTAACTATTCACTCTGTTAAGAGTTTTAAGGTCCTATGTGTAGCCATTTGTTGGCCATTAAGCCTCGGTCTCTCTTTTTGGATTAAGGTACCTTCCATGATGTGAAGGCGCGTGCGGTCACTTTTCCATTTGATTATTCTATTTTCCACTAAAATTTCTCTTGCTAGATCGGTTCTGTGCTCTATTAAATATGGAGTGATTTTTGATAGCGCCATTTTGCAAGTGCATGGTAAGGTAACGAGATAAAGAGGTGGTTGTCATTCCAATGTATTTATTCGAATAATGAAGCTTGCAGTCTTCACGAGGGCAATTAAATTCATGAATTACTTTGGATACTTTCATTCCTTTTGTTTTGTTTGTGTTATTGTTAATGATGTGATTGCTAATTTTCTTGGTTTTGTAGCATATTATCACATTTAATTTTTCTTCTGGTTTTGTACATTTTGTATTTTGGTGTATAATATTTTAGATTATTCTTTCATCCGTTTTATATGAATCACTCATTTGGTTTTTATAGAAGACATTTAATAAATGTTTTGTATTATGTTTTTTTTATTCATATGTAAATTTTGCAAAAATGTTTTGTAATAAAAAAATTAGAAAAAGAGAGAAAAAAGTTAATTAAAGCTCAGCTGGACCTGGTCTTCAATAAAATATGTATATATATATATATATATATATATATATATATATACTTAGATAAATCGGAGTTAACCTATGTCAAGTATTCACACATTTGATAAAGTTCTTTATAGTGTGATTAGTTTGCTCTGTTTGATAGTCACATGCTTGGCGTGGCTGAGAGAGCGTCCTCCAGGCATATCACATTTCTTGACTAACCATAAACATATTAACTACATACGGTGGCCACGAACATTGTAGTGTAGCAGACACATGTTGCAATTACCCAAACAAACTTGAGTAGACTTGCAGGAAATATTCATACAAGCAGGTCTCAACATGTGGCTAATTCTTAGACAACCTTGATTCATCTGTAGCACATGATACAATGAAACTGATTTTAGGCGTTGTCACTATTATGAAAAACCTACCTCAACCTGAAGCAAATAATCAGGCAATGCTTATTCATTATTCTCTATATAATACATATTCCAACAAACCTGTCTCTACCGTAGTCACCATGGATGAAAGCTCTTCTCTCGGTGCCCAAGCTGAAAGAAGGCTGTGTATCGCAGCAGGGGATGGGCCAAAACACATACCGGTCAAAAATCGAACCATAGCCAGGGCATAAGGATGAATTGAAGCCGCAATCGGGGCACTAAATACCAAGAATATACTTGCCGCCGTCCCAAAGGCAATAGCTTCTCGCTGGCCGACGATTTCAGTAACTCTGCTTGCTTTTGAAAATATATAACAAGATTTTATAATAGTTGTTCTATATGGAGTGCCTTAAACATCATTATTATTCAATGCTACAATATTACTACGCTAGTAAATAATATACGAAAATAAATACTCAATAGTTTAGCGATAAAAAAGCCCCAGAAGAAAGTAGCGAGAATGATTCCTTGCTCTGACGAATCCCAGTCGAAATCTCCTGAATTCTGTACAAAATATTATTGTCAATTTCAACGACAAAAATAGCGTAAGCTTTAAACAAAGTGCAAGATCACTTTTGCAAACTTAAAATTAACACTGCTAACTAAATTTAATAATAATTAATTATAGTATACGGTAGTGTATCCCTGTGGAGAAACTGCATATCACTGTGAGTTAAATTAGTCCACAATGGGTAAAGTTATTCGGTGGATGAGTTTCAGATCCGGATTGAACATTTGGCAGCTGCCATATTCTGTAGTAGCTTGGTCTCAGTGTTAGGATACCACTGTTCTCCCCCAAGAGAGGATTAGATAGGGGGGATTCTGTGCCAATACATAAATTGTCCATTTTGATTCTAACATTTAACCTAGAACAGCTACATAAAATACATTGATGATATAATTATAATTCCATATGAATTTAGGGTGCTCTTGTACTTTTAATTATATGGCGAAAATTGCCTTTTAGAGGTGAGAACATACGTTTAATTTCATTCGTTCTTCATTATGAATCATTTAGAACTTGAACTTTCCGAAATTACGTTATTTGACGCTGGAATTCATTCATCCCTGCAATTTTCTCTTTCATCTCTATAGTTTACCCGGTTACAACCTCTTCATCCTGTTTTTAGTAATACCTATGGACTTTTTCCTAAGTATATAATGTATAACTATTCATGATCCGATCCTTGGGAAAGTAACAAATAAATGACTTATTATATCGCATAATATTAATTTGTAATAACGGAATTAATATATGAAATTAACTCAAAGAAATAAAATTAGTAATGTCATTTTACCGTTTGAGGGGACGAATCAATCAATGGCGTTTCCCCTTCTGTCATGCATGTGTTCCAAGAGTGATGTGTGCCAACGTTAGAATCAGTCCAATTGACCATGGCCACAAGAGCCACCGGGAACGAATTTCGGATGAAAAATTCCACAAAATTCACCGAAAAACCGAGGAACACAATAATCCACCTGAAGCTAAAAAGTGGCTTTTCTGCAAAATGAAACGAATACTTTAGAAAATGGTCTAAAATAATAATGATCTAGCATTTAGCTGATAGCGATTTAACAGAACATAGTTATTTGATTTTTGCTTTCTTCAGACGAACTTATATGACTTAATTCCCCCGTAATGGATTTGAGAATGATAAATCATAGTTTTTAGAAGAAATAATTATCAAGGGTGAATAAATATTCAGAATAAGAATCGTAAAATTTGGAACATAGAGAAAATATTTAAATCACGTTTGAGATTTATAGTGGGTCAAATAGTTATCCGTAACACTCTATAAAATTCAAGGTGTATCAAATTGAATACATTTTGTTTCATTATTAAACTTTGATAGTTTAACCAAAATAGAGCTATTCAGTCATCTAACAAAAAGTAATCTAAATTGTATATTGCTTAGTGTAATTTAGAAAGTCTATATAACATGATAAAAAAGGTATGCAAGAATTATTTGTAGCTTAGAAATAATCTAGAATTTTTTCCCTGTTACATGAAAGAATCGGTTAAAGAACAAGCGCCAACTAGCGTCAATGTCACTTGGCAGACAGTGTGCAACACATTGTGTGTAGAAGGAGTCCGCACAGAGGGTTACTAAACTGAAGAAATGTTGGGCTATTGCAAAGGTACAAAATTTTAACGCCTTGACATCGTTAATTCTAGTCCGCACTCGGTCATCTAGTTCAAATATTGAGTCCTAACTTATATTAGTGAACCCGTATAATATTTTAAATACTTCGATAAGTTGGACTTGCTAATACTGAATTTCTAGTGACAGTAGATTTAAATGCCTCAGTATGTCTTCATACCATCTATTTATTATTTTAGAAATTAATTTTATCGCTGAACACGTTCCAAATTTCAATGTCCTTTGACATATATGGCTATCGAATTGTACCGCATACTCCAAATGATGTCCTACAAGCGCTTTATATAAGAGAAGCATAAATTCTTTTGATTTAAACACAAAATGTCTATATACCCTAGAACTATAGTTTAGCTTTTGTAAATATATAATACATTGTTTTGAAATTTCAGATCCTTTTCCATGTTGACGGTGTTTAAAATTTTTGACCCCATATTGTCATCTCTATGTAGATTATCAAGACCTATATTCATTACCTTGCTCTTTTCCATGTTGAATTATATCATCTTTCCGACCACTCGACAAATTTATCGAAGGCGTTTTGCAAGTTTTCTTAGTCACTCTGGCATTTTATTCTACTACCGAGTTTCGTATCATCAGGAAATTGTTATTTGATATAAGCCCATGTTATATTGTTAATGTATACTAAAAAAACAAGGGCCCGAATGCACAACCCGGAGAAACGCATTGTAACGACTAGCCATTAAGGTACTATTCATATCTACAACAACTCCCTGTCTATGGTTTTCCAGCCAGTCTTCAATCCATTTTAATAGACTGTCCTCTATTCTGTACGATTTTAGCTTTATCAACTCTAGTATGTGGATGCGTCGAAAGCAGAGTGTTGAGAGTGAATTATTACTTTGTTGTTCTGTAGATGCTCGACGATCATATTTCTAACAATGGACTCAAGAACTTCGTCTATTGTTAGAACTTCGTCAGCAGAATTAAGGAAAATGGAACAAATGTTTACGAGATCACTCGTTTTTTCTTTTTTGAAAATTAGCCTCACATTTACTTCTTCGAATTCCACAGCAACTATAATTCCTCACTAGTAGATTCTTTAAAAACTATACAGAACGGTTTTAATAGTTCGTTTTCCATCGCTTTAAAGTGTATTTTATATATTTGATCGAGGCCCGGCACTTTGGAAATTTTAATTTTTTTATTAAAAGGACTACTTTAATTTATATTTATGTCAACATTTGCAAGTATATGTATATTCTGGATTAAACATTTTTATGTGTTCTATTTTAGGAAATTAAATGTATCTTCCATGGTAAAAACAGTTGCAAAACGTTATTTTAATGTCACCTTTACGTGGTCAGGGTTGTCAATAAGGATTCCATTGGCTTCCTGGCGGACCCTATGCACTCCTTAACTGGATTACGATCATTTACATACCAATAAAATCGCTTGGTCTGCCTGGCCCGAGTGCCTGCAGTTTAGCAGCCTCTGGCTTTATATCTTCCACTCTTTTTTATCCTGTCTACATACACCATAATCTCTTCAGATCTCTCTTTACCTAATTCTGACCAGCAAGCTCGTGGCTGATGTAGCCGGGCGGGATATGCTAATAATAAGAGACCAACCAACCTACTCCTCACTGGAGCCGCCTATCCCGATTCTAATTTAGTACCTACACTAGTCGTCTTTTCCAAACCTCTTCTCTTAATATCCAGAGAGATTATGGTGACTCGGCGCACTTTCGTCCTATTACCTGAACCTAATCGTGTTGAAAGTTATACCTTCAGGTCTCTATTAGCTGGGATGGCTCGACCGCTCCCGGCGAGATTATGGTAAATCGCCTTGCAGTAGAGAGGGGCTGGGTGCTAGCCCCCAATTTTTTTCCGATGTAGGTCGGCTTGTTGCCCTCACGAATTATCACTAACCAGTAGGCTACCTGCCTAAAGAGTCTCCCATGGGATCTCAGCACCTTGGGGATAGGGCCAGATTGAGGTTACTTTTGCGAGTTGAGCAAAGACCTGAAGACACTCGCTCCCCACAATGGCAGGGTCTTCCCCGAGAACGAGAAGTTACTGAATCGGAGACACTCCTTTGCCTAAGTACGCGCTTTGGCCAGATTTCACGGAGTCAACACTGTTCTCTGAAGACTCATAAAGAGAGCGGGTCATCCACTTTGGAGGGGAGAGGAGAGAAATGAGTATACATCAACACTTTCTCTCCTAGAAGAAAAATGAAAGGGTAAAAATACTAAGGTTCCTCTCTTTCTAAGGGGGGCAAGAACTTGTCTCCTGCCGACTCGGCCAGTTACCAGGAGAAGGATGGCACGTTCGATTTCTGTATGTCCTCAATTAGGCGTAAAGGGTAGCTCCCAACCTTTTGAACCAAATATTAATGTGAGCGGAATCCCGTTGTTGTTAGGGTGCCTCATCAAGAAGCTAGTGGGCGTCTTCGAGCCAGCCGGTTTAAAAATTCCTGATCATCCGTTTTAAGGATGAGGGTATGTTGTCTCAGTGGCACATGTTCCATCAGAGAGAGGCATTAGCTATGGTTTCTCCGGAGGAAAGCAAAGGTCGCATGTTTCTCAAACAGTTCCCTTCTAAGGAATGCAGTTGACCCTGTCCTGCCAGACCGAGTCTTCGGACGCTCGATAGCTCGCCTGTATCTTGACACTGCCTTCCGCGATGAAATTAGTGAAAGAAATAGCCTATGGAAGGAAACTCGACCAGCATTCAAGGTCGAACATGTGATAAGGAAAGAGGGAGGGGCCCCCAGACCCCTCAAACATTCTTCCTCACGCTTACCATTGACAGGCTTCCTAAGTTGGTTGGAGCGGGTATGTATCGTTCTACGTCAAGCCATTGGTGCTATTGATGCGGAGGTACTACAATTGCCACCGCCTCAGCCACACCAACAGGTCATACAAACGTGCTAAGCTGCGTTAATCAGAAATATTTTCTAACTGCCCCAAGGTCGTACATGTTGAACATGTATATGTAAGGCTAAGTTTTTAAATTGAGACGATTCGCACCAAGATTCCTCGAAGAAATGTTATTTCGACCCCTCCAAGTTAAGAGAAACGTTCAAAGTCGAGGCTAACTTCCTCCAGTAACCAAATAAAAGAGGCAGCACATGCAGCAGTGTCTACGACCAATAACAGAAGGAGCTTTGCTTACGGTAAGGCTACAGAAACTCCAGCAAGAGTTTTGGCTTCTATGAACAGTAAAAATTTCCTCAATATAGATCCGGAAGAATATTTCCTTCAATGGAATTGCGTTGGTAACTGGTCTAATTTGGAGGAGCAACGTATGAGTGGCTCTTCTCATTCCCTTTAAGCTGTTTGATTTTAGGATACTTTATTGGCTGAGATTAATTCTGACTTGATTGGATGAAATAAACTAAACATGATAGACCGATTGTATTCCTTCAAATTTAAGGCAGTCTTGCTTGTCCCTTATGGAGAAAATTGACTTTCCAAACAAATTGGTTTGGGAGGAAAATGAAAAGGGACATAGTCAGTTCCAAAGTGCAACAAATATATTTCTTCTCTGCTATATGTATCCAATTTCAGGATTCGAGTTCGTTTAAGGGTGTTTACCAAATAAGTTCGTATTTGTATTTATCAATAAGTTGATAGAATAACTATTTTTGAACTTGAAGTTATGATAAGATGAATGCCTGGAGTTAGTGAGCATATATCTCTTTTTCGGTGGAGGGAGTAAATGTGAATGTGAATGGGAAGAAGACCTTTTGTTCCTGCCTAACTCATATTCACCAAGGTGGATGGAGTACAATGTGAAAACGATGTGATTTGATCGACTGTGTGGATAATGTGAGTGTGTATTTTATGACCGATTGTTTTATATGTGTAGATAAGGTGGGCTGACCAATGGGGTTTCTGGGAAGGAGCTTTGTCTGAAGTGAGTGTTTTTTGATGTGTGTTCGAGAGAAAGAGAGAGAGAGAGAGAGAGAGAGAGAGAGAGAGAGAGAGAGGGAGAGAGAGAGAGAGAGAGAGAGAGAGAGAGAGAGAGTGTAGAGATTGCCTATCAAAGGTAATTTATAGATAAATAGTTAGAAAAGGAATGTTTATAGGATTCATTCCAGCAGATTGGCGTCAATATACAAATCGAACGAAATGGTTAAATGACAGTTTTGTGACGTAAAGGTAGATAACATGACAAAAGGCTAACAAACCCAATCGTCGGACCGGTCGGAACATCGTGTACAAGAGTGTGTGTAATTTTTGTGCATTCGGATCACCACACACACACACACACACACACACACATATATATATATATAAAGAGCAAATACAAGTTCTGTGGGTTGATAACAACCCAACCACCACAGGGCTTTCGCCATATATATTTTCAGAGGTTCCTAGCTTAGGGCAATAGTGGGTTTGATGGGTAAAGCTTTAGGCGAATTAGAGTCACTGTGCCTGGTAGTTTAACGGTAGAGCATATGACCGGCAATCAGCAGACCTGGGTTCGAGTCCTAGCCAGGAATTTTCAAACCTTTTCCCCTGCGCTTTTTCTGTCTTCTCGGTAAAGGATTGACTTCTTTGTGCCGCCCTCTTCTCTCAATAATTCTAGTGTTCTTCTAATGTCCCTTTCTCTTACCTCTACAAAAACCTCCTGTTTCTTGTCTCATTGCTCATTCGCTTCCAATTTCTCTTTCTCTTGTATTATATATATAAATAAATATATATATATATATATATATATATATATATATATATATATATATATATATATATGCAACAAGGCCTACAAGGAATGTAAAATGAAGAGTCCAAGTAATTTTGAACTTTATTTTCCTTGTGATCTTTGTTACACATTTTGCTTACTCACGTGATATTGACTGAGTTTTCCACATGATATATATATATATATATATATATATATATATATATATATATATATATATATATTTATATAGCTAAGGCGCGTTTCATGTAAATCAATACATAATTGAAAATGTGACTAAAAGGCTAATTAGTGCACCGAGGTACGCTTGTGTTAACTTAGGATTCGCTCAGGTAGAGTATAATTTTCATGCTCGTAACAGCATCGGCGGTTTCTAAGAATATCCGTTTAAATTAAAAATTGTTTTCTATACTCGTGGCCCTCCGCGCCCAGAGAATGTGAAGAAGATTGTGAAAATCTTTAACCACCCGATGAACCTCATTTAAATAGAGAAAGGCAGTATACAGAGGAAAAGAATAAGAGCAATATTCTCACAAGCATTGCTCTGATACTACCAGGAACAAGAAATTCGTCGTTAGTGTCAGGCAAAAGATCTCCGAGGACCTGGTCAGTCCATGGACGAACCTGCCAGAAAGATGGGTGTGAGCGAGACAAACATCTACAGACCAGTGCATCATGACCTGGGCTACCAATCATGCGTGCTGAAGACGAGCCAGCTTCTCACGTAGGCTTCCAAGGGAAGCTGTAAAGTTGTGGCAGAAGCACTCATCAACGAAGGGAAGCACTATGGTACCAGCCATCTTCGTTTCTTCCCTGACCAAAAAACTTCGTGCAGGATAGGAATGTGAGCGTCACAATGATTGTTGCTGTGCGAAGAGCCATCGGATATGTCTAAGGTCATACACATCGAACTTCCCGCCCCTTTGATGGTTCTGGGTGTGTCATCAGCGTAGGCCACGTTATGCCCCCCCCATCTTTCCCCATGGCTTAGAGATCATTGCTGACCTTTAAAGTGACCTACTGGCGCCTATAGTTAAGCCTTCGATAGTCCAAGTACTCGCGGGAAGAGTTTAGGTTTTCCAGCAGGACTCTGCTCACCCCCACAAGGCAAGGAAATCACAGGCGTAGCCATTCAACAACGTCACACACCACTCGTGTCGAGATTTGTGGCTGCCCAGCACCCTAGATTATTTCGTCTGCAGTATTGTTGAGAAGGATATGAACAAGAAGGCTACTCAAAATACTTTAGGATCTCTGTGGGCCGCCATTGTGGAGGTAATATCATCCATTGACAAGGACTCCGAAACCAGGGCATGTAACATTTTCAGGTTCCGTCTGGAGAAAGTCATGAAGGTAGATTGTAGGCATTTCAAATGACTTTGCAACTATTTACTCCTATATCGTTCTATTTGTGTAAATTCTCACGAAAATACATTGCTTCATTTGGTACACAACTTTTCTTTTCCTCGTCCACAATTTGTATCGAGAACCTGAAACCATATATATATATATATATATATATATATATATATATATATATATATATATATATATATATATATATATATATATAAGAGAAAGAAGAATTGGACCTGAATGAGCAAATGAGACAAGAAACCGGAGTTTTTTAAAGGCAAGAGAGAGGGACATTAGAAGAATCCAGAATCAAGGGGAGCAGAGGGTGACACAGTGAAGGCGATCCTTTACCGAAAAGACAGAAATAACGCCAGGGAAAAAAAGTTTTGAAAATTCCTTGCCGGGAATCGAACCCGGGTCTGCTGATTGCCGGTCAGATGCTGTGTCGCCCTCTGCTCCCCTTGACTCTGGATTCTTCTAATGTCCCTCTTTCTTGCCTTTAAAAAACTCTGGTTTCTTGTCTCATTCGCGTCCAATTCTTCTTTCTCTTGTGCTATATGTATTTATAGTCAGCTATACAACGTTTCAACATCTTTCTTTCTCTCTTCAAATTTATTTGAAAGGCAGAAAATAAAAATGGCATAGCCCTGTGGTGGTTGTATTATCACCTGCAGAACCTGTAGTTGCTCTTTCTTTATACATATTTATATATATATATATATATATATATATATATATATATATATATATATATATACATATATATATATATATATATATATATATATATATATATATATATATATATATATATATATATATATGCTGCTAAAGTAGGCACGTCCCTTTATACAACCAAAAAATTATCGTCCAGTTGTGTTTGGGGTGCAAACTAGCCACCATTTATACCACATGCTCCGAGTAAGTGTGTAAAATTTTATACAGAGATAGAAGAATCTCACTCGGCTCCGTCTCATTTCCAGGTTAGTCATTGGTCCTTACTCAGCTACCTCGCGTTTTAATGCTAGTGATCCTTCCCTGCTCAATTCCGTCCTTTTTTAACGCTAATGGCTCTTTTCTACTAAACTACGTCGCCTTTCAAGTCTATTGCTCTCCCTTATGTCCCTTTTCAAAAATAGTGATCCGTCACGATTCGACTATCTCGGCTTTAATAACAAATCCCTGATGACTGTGTGGGTAGATAGAGCCTCATCTACACGGTACCCAAAGAATTTCAACAAATTTCCTTCGACTAAAGCAAACACAAAGTCTCGCTTAGGGAAATGATGTGAATGATCTAGACCACGAACTGGGTAAGGAGACCTACCCTCAAAATTCAACTAGGTTTATGAGTTACTTATATTAGTAAAAATCCGCTCTGCGGGCCTTTTGTGCTAGGCCCGCGGTGCTTGTTCGCTTCGCTCACAAAATTAAAAAAGTGTGCGAGAGAAAAAGGTTATTTATTTCATAGCACATTCAAAATTGGTGTACATGAAAAAAAATGATTTCACAATTTTTTCTGGAAAAAATGCATAGACGGACACACACACACATACACACACAGTGAGCGTAATATAAATATAATATAATCTAGCGTCTTTCGTGAAACTTGTGATGATGTTAGATAAATGCTTACCATTTTTTCTGTCAGTAAGAACTTTTAGCTTTCGACTGATTTCCATCTCAGTCAATGAATTTGTCAGTTTCGGACGTAAACGAGACGAAAATACCTGGCGATTTTCTAAAGGAACACCAAAGAATTCTTATCTCTAAACTTTTTAAAATTAAACTAAATCAAGAAGTATTTTTAACATAGAAAATCTCAGTTGAATTGTAGCCTTATCACGTATTCTTATCACAAGAGAAAAAATAATGGAAATTTTATAATTTGATTTGTTACTATCAATACTAAGATAACCCTTTAGAGGAAAGTGAAATTAAGGAACTAGACGAATTCTTTACACCTGAGCAATGATCATTTTTTATCACTTCCCCACCTTAAAAGTAAATCAGACCTATTTCTATTTTTTTAGGGAATTTCTCTTATATTTAGTTATTTCGAGAAGTTTGTATGACAAAAATATGCTTTCTTACGTCAATTTAACTAATCTAATTAGCCTTTCTTCATCCTATTTTCCTCCACCTAGGTGGCAATGGATTTGCCTTGATTATGTAAATGTACTGAGAGTATTACTTTATTTAATAATATTGTGGTGATTAAATAAAAATGATATAAGAATCTGTAGAGGAGTTTTTTTATATATTTCATATTTGACACAGTGGTTTGTCCGATGAATTCAAATATCCAAGAAGAGGAGTTTGCCATCTTTTTCAACTTTAAGTGTAAATTTAATCGAGGGAACTAAGTTGTTAATTTTAATTAGAAATTTATCAATGTTTTAACGCGCACTTAGAATAGTCTCACCAGAAGATAAAGAAGTTGATAGAATATATAATATAAGCTTAAAATTGTGCTAATTTTTGTACTTCATTGTTATATGCTGTCCGCCAAGCAATCCTTTTATCGAATTAATACTAATAACACAAAATTTCTAATCGAAAACTTATTAACTTTATCCTATCAAATTGTTTCCAATAAAATACCTCGTCTACTCAGGTTTCTGAATATAAATGTAATATTCAATATGAGAATACAATTTATCGCATCCTGGTTAAAAATCCCCAGCCGACCACTCATTGTTTATTCCATTGGTTGTAACAATTGTGATTAATGCTACTGCTATAGGCAAACCGGGAAATAATTACAGGGTCATGTGAAACAACATCAAACCAATATACGTAACCACAGAGTGCAATATGCTCTATTCATGCATATGTATAACTACAACCACACAATTGACTGAAATACTCCTAAATCTGTCATTAGAGGCAGCGATTACATTTTTAGAAATATTTTCAACACGTTCTCAAATTTCAATAGAAGTTATAGTTTGTTCACGCTAGACCCAATCATTACTGCCTATATAAAATCACACATTGAGATGTTTAAGG
The DNA here is from genome assembly GCA_963969495.1 of Ceratothoa steindachneri. Classification (NCBI taxonomy): domain Eukaryota; kingdom Metazoa; phylum Arthropoda; class Malacostraca; order Isopoda; family Cymothoidae; genus Ceratothoa; species Ceratothoa steindachneri. Next base: position 79,851,169 of record OZ018320.1, read on the forward strand.
GTTTGGAGGAAGGTAGTCCACCCCCACCCCTCTCTCTACTATTTAAGCCAATTTCTGATCTGTCTTTTGTTATTCCTTGGCCGAAAGCGCTCGGAATCGTTTTTTAACTTTTCCTTTGTGGGGTGTTTGTTCATAATTTAACTCACATATAAATATAAGATAAATAACACCCACAAGGAAAATGGAAAAACGATTCCGAGCGGTTTCGTCTTTATTCTAAAAGACCTCTTCATGGAAGAACGTAGGTCAGGACAGACAATGTCTTAAATAGTAAGGAGTGAGGGGGGGGGGGGGGTAAAACGGCTGCCTGCATCAAAACCCTGACTAGGGGGTACAAATTCTTTAAACACTTTAATTTGTGATTTAATATAATTAGATAGGATAGGATCTAGGCTAAACAATCCAGGGCTAATATTAAAATTTAGGAAAATATTAATAGAGATACACTCCAAGATATTTCTTGAAATGTAGTTTGTAGATTTAATAATAGGTTTAGCACTATTCCAATTAATAGTATGATCCTGACTATAGATATGTAAAAATAATGCAGATTGTTGACAAAAATTACGAACATTAGTTTAGTGCTGTTTAATTCTAACATTCAATTCTTTACCTGTCTGTCCATAATAGCATTTTTCACAATTATTGCAACCAATGGAAGATATCACATTAACAGTGAAAGATAATGGTAAACCACACTATTTGAATCAAGTTTTTATTTATAACTATCGGACTAGTTTCCAGATTGTTTCCTGCCTTTTCATTTTGTTTGGATGTGTCTTACCTTATATATATACTGTGCTCCTTGCTTAGTTTCTCTCCCCCCCCCTTCCCTCGACATTCTACGGTCCTCCTCCGCCTTCCCCTTGACCTATGTCGTTATCCGTGCCAAACTTCCCCAACAGGCGACAGGAAGTCTGACGAAAGAAGGCCTATCTCGCAGAGAAACCTAAATTATATTTGGCTTCTTCATGATACCATGGAGATTGTCCAGAAGGCGCTGCGATAAGCGAATTGTCGTAAATGGAATCTCTCTCTCGATTTCACACAGTCCGCGGTATAAATGACAACGCCGTTCTTTCCTCTGCAGAAGTGTTCCAAACCTAATCGCGTAACCCTCACGTTGAACGAGAGTCGTTGCCGTAACGTATCGACGGCCAACGCGCCGCTGAGTTAACTTGGTCGCTGTCTCAAAGTGTTCCTGAGGCAAATCCCGCCCCGCAGAGTCTGTGACTAGAAGAATACGGTCTGTTGCTCAACGTAACTTGGGAAAGAAAAAAGGAACATCCAAATAGTGACTTGAAGTTACTATTTGTTAGTGTCACATCCAGTTGGGAGTGAACTAACCGAAAGTGCAGTCAGCAGCCCCGAACCTGTCGTCTTATCCGCCCTCTCCCCCAGAACTCGTGTTAACGCCACCCGAACCACCCCGTCTGGACCTGAGTAGTCGTCTCTCCAATCCATCACAATTAATGGTAATCTGTAAACCCAGTGTCCCTCTATTCTTAAATTACCTATTTAATTAACAGTGATTGATACTCCCATTGAGTCATTATAAATCTAGACGCTTAACGTCAGTGTTATTCCCCCCTCCTTTTTTAAAGAGATTCAAGTGAGTCATTCCCTAGTATTATTATTTATAATTGCTTTCAACCCGGACTAATCCGTGGTTAATATTTAATCCTTATTTACCTAAATGCCCGTTTAACTATTGCTACTAATTATTATTTTGGGTTAAAATAAAGTTTATTTTTGTACGTGTGTTTATTTATGGCTCCTTCTTTTTGACGTACCCTTGGCAAATCTTTAATTAAGAATCCCTTCGGCTAATTTATTCAACCTGTATTATGCACTCTTATAATTTAACAAACACAAACCTCCCCCCAGTAACAAGTGGGACTTTTATAGTGAGAACCCGTCTCTAACCAGCTTTCGCACGTTCAGTAGGAATTAAAGCCTATATATATATAATGATCGTAGATTGGGTCATAGGGTCTCAATACCATCGACTTAAACAAAAGCGGTGTGTCTAGATCAAGGACTAGAATAATTATTGGACCAGACTATGAGCAATTCTACGACATATATATATATATATATATATATATATATATATATATATATATATATATATATATATATATATATATATATATATATATATATATATATATATATATATATATATATATAAGAATCAATTTTTGGTATTCAAGCATTTGAATTCGTTTATATGCATTTTCTTTTTTGTCCTTAGCGTAAACTTGGTTAATTATTTTTTCTCTGTTGTTAATGTGTATTTCTTAAATTTCTAAGTTATTTGAGTTTTTTGTTTGTTTTGGTTTCATCGTTTTGGTTTTATGTTGTTGTAATTTGTTCTTGTTGTCCTTTCGGATGTTTGTTTGTTATTTTTTTCATACTTAAGTGTTGTCTTCTTGTTTTTGTTCTTCTTCCTATTTCCCCTTGTTTATTTTGGTAGTCTTCATTGGGTTAAGTTTGTCTTGCTCGGTTAGGTCATCTTGTTCAGGTTTTTAGTATAATTCGGTTGGGAACTTTCTTTGCGGGTTGTTAATTTGGTCGAGATTGAATTCATCGTTTTATGCACAGAACGGGAAAACTTCATTTCCAAGCTTGCTGGTGCTGCTTGGAAATCTTGCATGGCATGGATCTCGCTGATTCTCATCTAGCAGTGCTCTGATCTCGTCTGTGGTATTAGATGCTATTTTTTTCTTGCATGGCTTCTGATTTTGCTTCTATTGTAATGTTGAGCGGTGTGATCTCTACTGCTCTGAGTAATTCTTCTACCTTCTTCAGATTGAATTCATCGTTTTATGCACAGAACAGGAAAACTTCATTTCCAAGGTTGCTGGTGCTGCTTGGAAATCTTGCATGGCATGGATCTCGCTGATTCTCATCTAGGAGTGCTCTGATCTCGTCGGTGGTATTAGATGTTATTTTTTTCTTGCATGGCTTCTGATTTTGCTTCTATTGGAATGTTGAGCGGTGTGATCTCTACTGCTCTGAGTAATTCTTCTACCTTCTTGCTTTTTCTTCTGCGTATGTTTGTGATAATATACACGCATTTGTTTTGGATTCTTTGCAACTCTTTTCGTGCCGTATTTGAGACACTGAAGAAAGTTGCTAAAGGGTAAATTAGAGTTGATCTAACTAGAGCCATGTATATGTTCCTTTTATTTTTCGTATTTAGGTTTTGGAATGTGTAGAGGGTTCTAACAGCCGATTTCGCTTTCCGGATCCGATCTGCGACGTGCTTCCTGTACCAGGTAGAAGTAATTTTCATCCCGAGTACATTACACTCATTCGTGTAGAAATATCGTGTATCCCTCACTCTCACATCTGCTAGTTTCGTTCTTCCCAGCGGGACAATTTTAAATTCGTCACCGTTGGTTCGGATCTTACACCTCTTCACCTATTCGTTGATATTTCTTATTTCCTCAGCAGTCATGCGAGCTTGCATAGGCGCATTGCGATATCGACTAACGATGATTTGAGTTATATCGTCGGTGAATTGAATGTTCAGGTTCAAGGGGTTGCTAGATTTTGCCATGTCGGCTGTGTATATCGAGTATAGTGTCGCTGAGAGGCACTCGCCCTTAGGCAATCCTGCCCGCAACGGAAAGGGGGGGGGGGAGCGTCCCTATTACCTATACTGATATATGCTATGACCCATTCGCAGAGGATCTTCTCGACCCTTGGGTTTAAACCCAGTTGTAGGGCTTTGTATTGCATACCCCTTATCCAGACTTTATCAAATGCCTTGGAAACGTCTCTACATACTATGTCGATATAGCTCCGATCTTTTTCTCGCTTGTGCAATTTTCTCCGTGATGATATTTATTACCATCTCGATACTTCTTTTCTTACTGAAACCGCATTTCTGGTCGTTGTAAAGTGAATTCACCTCCAAGTGATCGACGAGTTTTCTATTCAAGATCTTCCGGAAGAGTTTTCCCCCAATTTCTAGAAGGGATATTGGGGGATAGCTCTTCTTTCTGGTCGAGGGGGGGGGGGTCAGGCTTGGCAATAAAGATAATTTTTGCCGTTTTATATGCGTCAGGAGAGTAGCCTACATTAATACAGGCTTGAGGATATTGAGCATACCTTACCAAACGCATCTCGGTGCTTCAAAGAAGTTGAGCTTTGTCAGCTCTGACTGACCTAGTGCTCTTTGCTTAAAGGAGTAAAGTGCCCTTTCTTGTTCTTCTAGGGTCACTTTCTCCTCTTCTTCATCTTCATCTTTGATCACTTAGTGGTTTGGATGCGTCCTATCTATAACTTCGTTGAACTCTTCTATTATTTGATTCTCAAAATCAACATCGAAGTCTTCATTTTCATTTTCGCTGATTTTGAAAATCTGTTCCCAGTGTTCTCTGAGAATCTCTTCTATTTCATTTTACTTTGTTTTTAGTTCTTCGTCGGGGTCTTCAAGCTCCATTTCTCCTTTCTGGGGTATTTCTTTTAGTCTTCTGACATTTTCCCAGAATTCCTTTGGAGTTGCTTCGCTATCCAGCTCTTCGATAACTTCGTTCCACCTTTGTTCTTGCTGTTTGTAGATCAGTATTTTTAGTTCTTCTTTTATTTCTCTTATACGGTACATTATATCACGGAAATTTCCCGTGATGATGCTTCTTTGATATAATTCCTTCAACTCACGGTGTAAATCTTTCATATGATCGGTCCATTTGTACGCAGATATTGTTTGGTACGCGGTTTTGGGAATGGACTGTGAGTCCGCGTTTATCAACTGGCCTCCAGCCTTACGATTTCCTCTTCAATCTCCTCAAGCGTTGCTTCGTCCAAATTTGCTGGAATATAGTTACTGAGCAAGCGCTCGTAATTATCCCAATTAGCCCTTTTGTAGTCCTGCCTTGTGTGGGTTGGGATTAACGTTGATTTGTAGATTAATCTTTATATGATCGCTACAAGCTGATGCCTGGCATGGTGGCTGATCTTTCCGTGATGAAAGTTGGAAAGTCGGGGCACAGTCTCTGGACGATGTTCCTGTCCAAGAGGGTATTTTTGCTGATCATTGTGATTGTGATTTGTGATAAACTAAGTAGTGAAGTGTGTGGTAAGTGTGACAAGGGTGAAAGAGTTTTAGTTTCCCTGGTTGTGAGGGTAATTTTGTGTGGGTATTTCGCCTCTTTTTCTATTTTTTCAATTTCGTCTATTTTATTTTCTTTTTATTTATTTTTATTTTTATTTTTGGGGCACTTTGCCTCTTGTTTATTTTTTGTTTTATTTTCATTAAGTTTCTACTTTTTATTTCTCTTTCTTTTGGTGGGATCTTCGTCTCTTTTGCTTATTTTTATTTTAATTTATTTTATTTACTTTGTTTATTTCTTGTTTCCTTTTCCTTTAGAGGGCATTTCCGTTCTATTTATTGTTCTTTTTTTTACTCCTTCTATGTAGTCGACTTGTTTTCGTTTTTAGTCTAATTCGGTAGTTCTTCATGCTGGGTTTTTCCGGTCCTGTTATTGTATTTGTCAATTCTGGTTATTTATATAACTGATTGATCACTTCTCCCGCTCGGGAATAATGATGACCTTGCAACTTTGTGTTGCTTCTGTTGCGGGATTACTATGTTGTCATTGTCTAACGTAGGAATTATCGTTCTTTCTATCTTTTCCCATGTCTTTCTCCCTAGTCTTTGAATTTCCATATTAATTGGGTTTAGCCCTGCTCTTGCGTGCAAGACTGTTTGCTTAATACGGTAGTTTTTTCTAGTGCCAACTTTTAGCATGGTAACTTTGTTTTGTACTCTTTGCATCGTCCTGTGAGTGGTACATTTTTCCATATGTGTTACCTCTGCCGGGTAAACTAGGACGGAGCGTACCAAGGCAGTATCTAACTTATTCTTGTTTGGCGCGTTAAAGTCTCGGAACCTGTAATTCCGAAGTTGCTTATTGGCTAGGGAGACTGTGGTGTTGATGCGAGTTTTGTATCCAGACTTGGTAAAACGTAAACCCAGGACATTACCAGCTTATGAGTACGAGTAAAGGTCGTCGTTCACAATGATGTTGTCTTTTTTTTCCGACGGTTCATTGGGATCACTTGGAATTTTTGGCGGTTAGTCTTTATTTTCGAAACTTTTCGTATCCGTTTATGTTGTTTATTTCGCTAGGTGTAACCCTTGCTTAAACTCCGGTGTTCCTATAAGAACTAGAGACGATTTTAGTGATGTTAACTGCGCACTGCAGATACATCTTGTCGTCTTGTATCGGTGCAGAGAGGTCTATTGTGTAAACGAGGGAGAGCAACGGACTCTGACAACTTCCTTGGGGAAGTCCCGCCTCAAGTTTGAATTCGGGTCCTGTGAAGCCCTTGATGGAGATTTGAGCTCTTCTCTCCGTGATATAATCACAGAGGACCCTTTCCAGGATTGGGTTCATTATGAGGTTCAGGATCTTGGATTGTAAACCCCTCAGCCAAACCTTATTGAAAGCCTTTTGTACATCGCGCAGCAACACGTCTACGTATTTCCCTTTGAATTTGCAGTAGGCTATTTTCACCGTTAGGAGAGCGAGGGTGATTTTCGTTCCTCGCCTCTTGCGGAACCTGTGTTGCTGGGCGTTGTGGGCCCCCAGTTTGGCTAGCTGGCCTTGGAGCCGGTTTGCTAGGAGGTTTTTGTAGATATTACCCACGAACTCAAGAAGAGAAATTGTCCTGTAATTTACCAGTTGATCTGGAGTAGTACTAGCCTTGGGGATAAAGATGATGTTAGCCACCTTTAGACAGTCGGGGAAGTAACTCATGTTTGGGGGAAGCATTGAAGATATTGGTGATTTTCTGAGTGATCTGCTGTGGGGCATTCACCAGATCGTTTTTGGTGATTCCCGTCCAGCCTATTGCCTTTTGTTTGAAGTCTTTCACAGTATACATGACGTCTCCCGTTGTTATTGACGACCATGGTCACTTCCTATGTCCGACATGGTGGTGTGGATGCGTTCAGTGGATTATCTGATTCAGATCGTCAATCAGATGGCCTTCGAATTCCTGGTCGAACTCTTCGTTGTCTTCTTTGGTGATGGACAAGACATTCTTCCAGTATACTCGGATTTTTTTTCTCCAGAACCACCAGATCCTCTATATATTTCCCGTTCTCTTTCATCCGAGCCTTTTCCTTTCTTTACAATCTTTTGAGTTTCTTGATTTGGTGCCAAAATTTGGCAGGGTCAGCTCACTATTATGACGGTGAATTAAGTATCTGCCTTCAAAGATGATTTCTTCACTGTGTTCTTATATTAGGTGGGTTTACCCATATACATTCGTGTTTCCTGCGCGCACTTACAACGGCCGCTTGCCTTATATATATATATATATATATATATATATATATATATATATATATATATATATATATATATATATATATATATATATATATATATTGAGCAATAAAAGTCAAGATTGCTTTTTATCAAACACATTTCAATTCAAAGAGAGATGAACGTAGAAGAAGTTGTTTACCAACTACAAGATGAACTAAAAAGATAATAAAAAAAATGGAAAGTTTTCGAAGAAAATTAATAGAGGCAAAATATACTATTGTTTTTAACAAAATCTAAAATACAGAAAGGTCTGCTACCCATTTACACACACACACACACACACACATATATATATATATATATATATATATATATATATATATATATAGTAGGCTGGGATTTAATAGGGCCACCGCGCGTCCATTTTGTGGAAGCTTTTGCTATGCCTATTGAATCACGCAATGTGGTCCCAATAGCCTACCTATTACATAATCGGATCACCACATGCTCTTCCTGGGAGCACATTTTTCCGCTTAGGAATAAGGCTGTCCTGGTGACGTGCTTACTTAGTGGTTATGTAATGTCGAAGATAGCGTCTATAAGTGGGAGTATATCGTCTTCTACCTTTTCCCAGGTCTTTTTTCCGAGCCTCTGGAGGACTATATTCAATTGCTTCAGTCCTGTTATTGCATGCAGCTCCGTCTGCCAAATACGGTCGATCCTAAGTGCACCAGCTATTAGCAGGGCATCTTTGTTCTGAACTCTCTGCATCTCTCCGAGAGAGGTAGAACTAAAGATCATCTTTAACACTGACGGGTTTTTTATTTTACAGCGTACCAGGGCAGTATATAGCTTCTTGATGTTGTTGGCGCTGAGACTTTTGAACCTGTAGAGTTTTCCAAGCTCTCTCTTGGCTAGATAGATTATGTTGTTGATGTATGTCTTATACTCTGTTGAAGTTATGTACAGACCAATGCTTTAACACTCGTTGGAATTCGAGTAGAATTCATCGTCAACTATGTCGTCATCCCGTTTCCGGTGGCTAACTTGAATGATTGAGAACTCTTGGTGGTTGGTCTTAATCTTCCACATTTTCTCGAATCACTTGATGTTTTTGATTTCGGCAGCTGTCTTCCTTGCTTAAACTTCAGCGTTCCTATAGGAACTGTGGATGATTTGAGTGATGTCATCTGTAAACTGCAGATACATTACATCCTCGTCAAATGGAGCAGGTAAGTCCAGTGTGTACACTAGGTACAACAGTGGACTCAGACAGCTACCTTGTGGAACACCCGCCTCAAGTTCGAACTTGGTGTCCCCCTCTGTAGCCCTCAATCGAGATTTGGGGTTTATCTCCATGATGTAATCACAGAGGACCCTTTCTAGGATCGGGTTTAGCTGGAGGTCTAAGATCTTGTATTGTAGACCTCTCAGCCAAACTTAATCGAAGGCTTTTTGAACATCTCGCATCAGCACGTCAACGTATTTACCTTCAGATTTACAGCGGGCAAGTTTTTCGGCTGTATCAATATCCCTTCTCTTGCGGAACCCGTGTTGCCGAGGGTTGTGAGCTTCCAACTCGGTTAGCTGGTCTTGTAGTCTGTTAGCTAGAAGCTTTTCGTAGAATTTGCCTACAAACTCAAGGTAGCATATTGGCCTGTAGTCCGCTAGTTAATCGGGGGGCTTCTTCTCTTTACGTATAAAAATGATATTGGCCATTTTCAGACCGTTGGGGAAGTAGCTCGTATTCAGGGTGGCATGCAACAAGTTGTTTTTAGTGATGCCCGTCCAGCCTGGTGCCTTTTCATTAACGGTTTGCATGGTTGCCATGACCTCTTCAGTTGTAACTAGTCGGCCATGGTCCGCCATCTCCCTCCCTTCATCCACATAGGATGGTTTGATTGTGTGTTCAATGTATAATCCGGTTAAGATCTTCAATCAGCTGTTCTTCGAATTCAGTATCAAATTCAGCAGCATCCTCAGGTGTTTTTGAGAAGATTTCCTTCCCAAAATTTGCGGAACCTTTCCCCTAGGATCGCCTGATCCTCCAAGTATTCATCGACCTACTTAATACGGCTCTTTTCTCAACTTGGAAGGCCTTGTAGTTTCCTCTCTAGTCGCCAGAATTTTTCCGAGGTCACATTGCTGTCTACCCTGGCTATTAGGATGTCACAGATTTCAGACTGTTGCTGGTTTATAGTCTGCCTAAGCGCTTCCCTCAGGCATCGTAGCAGCGAGCTTCGCTCCCGATTCGTACCTGCTCTTCCGATCACTTCATACACCTATCTCCCCATGCTTTCTAACGATATTTTTCATCTCCTCGGTCCATCTGAGTGATGGAAGAGTTTTGTACCCTTTCATGGGTACACTCGTGCTCAGCCTCTGTGATGAAGGATGTTATCCTCTCCAGCTCCTCGTCGATCTCCTCTAGTGTTGCTCCGATTAGGTCCGCTCATTCTAATCCTCTAAGGATTTTTCTGTAGCAGTCCCTGTTGGCCGAATTGTAGCTTTTGCCAAGAGGGACCGAAAGTTGGATTGGTGCAAGTGAGATGGCGGACGAGATCGCTATATGCTCACTGGGAACTGTTGGGCATGGCTAGCTATGGTAATTGAAAGGGAAGCCGTCACTTGTCATGATTATGTCGGGCATTGTTGCTGCCCGAGAGGTAATATAGGTCGGAAAATCCGGTCCTATTCTCTGGATGTTCTTCCGTCGCATAATCATTTCAAAGTTATAACCTCTGTTGTTCGTGTTCCCATAGCCAGCTGTTCGGCCTCTGGCGTTGAGGTCGGCCCCAATGAATGCAATTCTGCCATGGCCAAACAAAGTGTAGAAATTCTTGATGGGCAGGTACACTCGTCGAGGTGGTTGATATGCAGCTGCTATCACGAGATTGGCCACAAATGACTCGTCCAGTTCTGACAAGCTTCTGAACGAGAGATTCCTTTTGATGGCAACGGCAGCACCGTCAAAACATCTCTTGAGGATGTTTTTTGTGACAACTTTGTAGCCCGGTATCTTCAGTTGACAAGATGTTGTGTTGATACCGTGCTCCGTTATTAAAATGATGTCGGGGTCGTGTACATGAAATATATTTCCATACGCCGTAGCTTTGACTTCTCATCCATCTACGTTGAGCGTCACTATTTTGCGTCAGGTTGTCCATTCTTCTTTCTGGTTTCTAGTGTCTCTTGGTGGTAGGACGCTTTTTCCCTTTCTTTTTTTCCTGAAGTCTGACAAGGTAAGCTCTTCATATGTATCCCTATAGAATTTATCATTATGATTGAAGAGGGCCTTTTCGACAGTTTCTTCCTCGCACTCCTCTTCATACTCCCACCTATAGAAATTCTGTTTGATGACGACGAATATTTTGTTGGTATCTATGTCTTTTGGGAGGGGGAACTGCTCGGATGCGTATGTTGAGAGGTTAATCTCGTCTGGATCAAGTGGTCTCGTAGTTTCTCGCTCTCCTTTCTCCCGGTGTTCATCTTTAGGCATGACCTCTGAGTGTGAAGAGTCCGAGGTGTCTGTGGTATCCGGCGATTCCGTTTCTTCCCTCTTCTTTGGGGTGTTTGCCAATTTTGCAGCTACCTCCCTTTCCTTTCTTACCTCTACTGTCGGATCTGGTATTTCATTCCGTTCCTTTGGTTTTGCCTCTTCGTTTTACTACTCTTGTGCCTGTCCAGTCGTTTGTTTTTGGAATATTTGAAGTTGGAGGACATTTCCTGATAGGGGATCGTCCGTGAATCACATATGATTCATGCCGTTCCGGGCGAGCATCTGGTTAATTTCTCTGCCAAATGACCCTGGCTGTGTTAGATTTCTGACGTGTGCATACAAGATGCACATCAATATTTTTGTTGATTCTTCGTTCACGATCCTGAGATGTTTTCTTGGATTCTGCCTCAGATTATACAACCTTTACGCCCTTCGCGTAGGTTGTATTTGCCTTTTTAGTTTTTTCCTCCTTACTTTGTTGCATAATATTTCCATTAGCTCTTTTTTCATGGGGCAGGCCATCTCCATAGATCGGCGGCCTTTCCTGCAGTTCGCGCACTATTCGCGAGGGCTCTTGCACTTTTACAATTGTGATCAGGTTCACTGCACGTAAAACATATCTTTTTGATCTCTTGGCAATCTTTTGTTACGTGAGCTTCCATTTTGTAGCTGTGGAAACATAATTAGATAGGGTAGAACTCCTACCTCTCAATCGGCTTCCTGCTGATTTTGATATTAAAAAGCTGGAGCCCAACCTCCTTCGCTTTCTTGACCATTGATGTGTCACCAAAGTTGATTTTTTAAACACATGTGTATAATCGGTGTTTTCTCGTTTGTTTTTAAATTTGACGATCTCTTTAACATTCGCTCATTACTGGTTTTTCATTATTTCGTTTTTATTTCCTCCTTGGAATGTTCATCAATCCAAGGGTTTAACTTCCTGCAGATTACGCTCCTGTGCATTTGGATCTGCGGGGGATGGCGGGTTGCAGGCCCATCTCGTGTAGAACCTCGACTGCCTCATCTTTTGTCATGGCCTCCACATCCTTCTCCTTTTTGCATATAGCGGCGTATCCGGTAGGGGCCTCTAGCAGCCTGATCATGGCAAGTTTTAGTCGTCCATAACAACTCCTAAACCTTTTCCGTGATCGGTTTTCTGCAACCACTGATGGTGCGCAGCGGGACACGTGTGGTCCAATTCTGGGGCACTTTGTCCGAGGGGTTGCCCTTGGAACGGATTTTCAACGTCAGGGTGCTCCTTCTTCGTGGTATTTTCTTGGTACATAATCCTTATTATTGTGCCCTTCTCTGTGGGTCCCAATTCTTCTTCTTGTAATAGCGCACTTGAAGGTGGCAACCCCCTCCAGGTTGTAGGCAAGTTTCCATGAGCGTGAACTCCCGGATGGGATGGGTAATATGATGATGAGTGAACCCGGGAGAGTCTAATGAGAATGATCTGTGGCGGACTTTTTGTTGGTCAGCGCGGAATCAACCATCGCTATACAGGGTACCCACGCTCAAGGATTTGGATATCAGAACTGCATCCGGCATACATAGAGACGGGTGTTACTTTTCTTTATGGTCCTGGCTGGGCTCCAGGGGTAGAGGCCCCCCCTTCCACAGAAGTTGTATTCCTGGCCCTTTTGCGAGTTCCTCTTAGACCGAGTTACACAGCGGGCTAATTCTCAAACCTGCTTTCCTTGGCGCCCTCACTTATGTCCATCACAGAGAATGACATATTTGGAACGAGGCTAGATGAATGGCAGTTCAGCTCACCTCAGCTCCCTTATCCCAGTGAAGAAGGTGCCTGGGGAGTTTAGTTCGACTTAAGTTGAATATTCAAGGCTCAAATATAAATATCTTTCTTAAAATCCCCGTAGGGAATAAGTGAATATAAAATTCACGTTTTGAGTCAGCTTCTCATTTTTGTTGCCTCCTTTACCGGCGAAAGGTTTCTTGAGAGTAAGCTTGATTTTACCAAAGTCCAACTGCGACAAATCTGAATTTCGTTGATGAGATGAGAGAAGTAAAGGGGATGATAGTTAGGTAGATAGCATGAGAGTCTTTTTGTTTTGTTTTTATTTGGGGGGAAGGGGAAAATGTAAGTAAGCGTAGTGAGTATATAAGTGCCAGGAGACTAGCTTTTCTTCTTTCGAATGCGTAGAGCTCCTGGCATACACACTCCGGCAATTACCTCAAATTCGATAAAGTAGGAAAACTTTGGAAAATTTTCAAAGACTTCGAGAATTGGAGGCACTCGGACGTACGGATATTGAGTTCTCACACTCGAAAGACAGCTTACTCTATTTTCACTTTTCAACGCCTGACCTTTTGGAGAAGAAAGAAAATCAGAGAATTACAAGTGCATTTTTGCACATCAATCTTTACGGAAAAAATCTACCTCTCTCCAACGCCATCCTTTTCTCCTATGTGGGACTTAAAAAAGAGATTTATACCAGGTAGTCATAATTAATTCTATGGCTATCTAGACTCATCACCCTCTCCGCTCTCTCCTTCTAAGGCGTAACCGTGTGTACTGCCATTAATAACCAAGTTCGAACTATGCCCGTCGCTTGACAAGGCATAATTCGAGGCGGTTGGGAAAGCAGGTTTGTGGACTAGCCCACTGTGGATCATTCCGTCATGGGCACCCTGGATAAGAGAGAAAGCTACAACCATAGGAGAAGAGTTCTCTCTATCCCTGATGGACCGGCAGTGATCGTAGAGGGACGTAAAGCCGTCTCTATGTGAACTGGAAGCAGCCTCGATACCCAAACTCCAGAATAGGCGGCACCCCGGGTGGTGGTAGTTGATTCATTCACCACCCATCATCAAGTCCGCCATGAGTCATCCTTCTGGAGGGCCTTCCCGGGTCCATCATCTCATTCATCCATCATCTTCATCCAGGCAGATATACCGACTACGCTAAAAATTGTGGGGTCTGGGGAATCATTCTCATTTCAAATATTTAACATACTTTCATCCCAGGCAAATCAATAAGTACAAAGAAGAAAAAACACAAAGAAGAAGGAGGCTCTAATGAGCCAAAATGGACGACCGTGAAGGAGTGAAGAGGGTTTTCCTTCGCATCCTTCCTGGCCGCGAGAAACCATCTCGCGAATTGGCACTAATGAGTATCTACACTGATATTGGAGTCATATTCCTTAGACTAAAAGACCAGCACAACGGTTATGTGGTGTCATGCGACACATAAAAGGACCTACATCTCCTTTTGAACGAAAACGCATCAAAGAAATTGGAAAAGTACGAATCGCACCATGGACCCCTCTGGGCGTACAAACGAAAAGATCCGTGATCTGCAGATGACTCAACCCCAGGGTCGGTGAGCATACTCCAAAACAAATCAAGGAAGAACTCGAAAAAGAACAGGATTGGGCAAAGATCGAATAGATAAGTAAATTTAAAAACCAAAATAGAGAAGAGCACAACTATGTCTTCAAAGTAGTATTTAGATCTACAGAAATGTCCAAAAAAGCCTCGGAACAGGGACTGCTTGTCTTCTATACTAAAATCTCACCCGATCAAATCTAGAGGAAGATATTTGTCTCCGTGACGGTATGCTTCACATGCTATGCCCACGACAAACATCCGACCAAAGACTGCAATTACAAATGGAATTCATGCTCCGAATGCGCAAGCCGACACCACAGGTGGGACCAATGCAGGAGCACGGTAAAGAAATGCTTACAGAAAGAAGCAGCTCATACAAAAGAAAAAACTCGAAATTAGCACAGAAAAAAAAGGAAAAATACCTTTTACGCTGCATGAACTGCAAGTGCAAACACCAAAACACCATCCACACAGACCACAACGGTGAACATAGAGGGAAACATGAGACCAAATTTAATCCCATCAAGTTCCGGACCTAACCCTCAGCCGGAAAGATCATGGACACCATCTTCTGGGATTCTGAGAGAGTGTTGATGGTGGACTATGCACCTCGTGTAAGGACTATCACTTGCCAATATTACGCCGAAGAACTGGCTGGGTTGAAGAAGTGCATCCGTCAGAAGCGGTGCGGCAAGTTGACAGGCGGTGTCCTGCTCCTCCACGACAATGCCCCTGTCCACAAGGCCAGAGTTGCGCGAGTGCGGATTAGAGGAGCTCAACCATTGCCCCCACAGTCCAGATCTGGCCCCTAGCGACTACTTTTCATTCCACCATCTCAAGGCTGTACTGCGTGGACGCCAGTTTTGGGACGATGAAGATGTCCAGCTTGCCGTCCAGGAGTGGATTGAACAGCAGTCGGGAGATTTATAGTTGTCGGGAATTTGAAGCCTCAGGGACAAGTGACGCAAGTGCATTGAAGTCGAGGGTAGTTTTATTGAAAAATAAAAAAACACTTTTTCTCATATCTCGTTTCCTTATATCTGAATTGCAAAACTTATTGACCGTCCCTCGTATGAACCAAAATTCCACCCTAAATTACCACACACAACCAGGATCCTCAACTCACTCCTACCATCTAAGTATGATTACTTTTATCTCAACTTCGCTCATCCAAATAAAAATACGACGCAGACAAGCTACCATCAAAACAGACTGGAACGGATATAAACAATACCTAGGTACAACGGAAACTGGTCCTCTAAACAACCAGGGAACTGCTGAAATAGAAAATTAACTAGAATTAATCACTAAAAATATCAGCGAAGCGGACAAGATAAATACCTGAACAATAGATAACAGAACCCTACCGACACCTAGATGAAATCAAAAGATAGAGGAAAAAATGAAAGAATTTCATCATCTGATAAAAGAAATTAAGGAGTTGGGAAATACAATGGTAAGATACCGAAAATTGACCGTAATTAGGAGGCAAATAGGTATAGTCAATAAGGAAAACTCAAATCAAATATGGAACGAGATAATAAGCAAAGTGGATATAGAAAGAGATCCGAAGAAATTCTGGAAAGAGTACAGGAAATTACGAGGATCACAAACAGTTGAGAGAATAAAACTGAAAATACAATGCTAGGAAGTGCAACAGCAAGAACAACTCCAAGAGCACTTCAAACGGCACTGGGAAAAAATATTTTCTATATCTCCTGAAAAAAACAAGATTATGACATGAATTATGAGGAAGACATCTTACGAACCTTAGTAGTACAACAAGAACGTCTAATACCATTCAGACGCGTCGACGAAGATAGAGACCGCCCCCTGGGTGAAGGGAGGCTCTTTACAATGACTGAATACTTATTAGCCATAGAATCATTCAAGCAAAATGCACCAGGTCAAAGTGGCATAACGAAGGAACCTCTCATTAATGCTCCGGAAAACATACATAGGTCAGTAGTGAGGATCTTGAATGCTTGCCTTAATATTGGGTACTTTCCCCAAGTATTTAAAACGGCGAAGATGATCTTCCTAGCGAAATCGGGCAAACCGAAACAACGAGTCGAAAGCTACCGCCCAATCTCGCTACTGGAGTTTCTAGTAAAATTCTTTAAAAGCTCCTAAATGAGAGATTAATCAATACCTTAATCATAACAACCTCTACAACTCGCAACAGCACGGGTTCAGGAGCAAGTGAGGAGCGGGAACCGCACTTACGATCATAACAGAAAAAATTCGCTACAAAAACAGCGCGAGGCAACAGAGTAGATCTAATACTCCGCGATGTTGCTAAATCCTTCGACAATGTTTGGTTGCTCGGTTTAAAAGCCAAAACCTGTAGCCTTGATTTGGAAGTAAACCTGTGCAAAAAGTTATGCAACTACCTGGACGAACGAAAAGCCGCACTCCATATAAACGGCCGAACGGGTGTCCCATTGGCCTTACAAGCAGGTATCTCCCAGGGAGGATGCCTTTCCCCAGTTATATAGCGTATATAAGAGGGACATTCCACTCACAACCGAGGAAGGCGCGATGTACATCCAATTAGCGGATGACATCACACAGATAATCCACAGCGAAAGGCAGAATCCCAGAGATATTGCCCAAAGAACAGCAAGGGAGATAAAAAGCTTAAACAACTACGAGAAAAGGAACAAAATAAAAACCAACAAAGACAATTTCAAACTTATAGCAATAAACAGAAAGAAAACAGCTGCTGTACGAGTAGATGGAGAGAGATATTAATACTCCACAGAAGGACGTGTCCTCGGTCTAAAACTGACGTTAACTGGGTATAACTTCCATTTATCATAAAAAATCACCGATGCAAAAATAACCTTGTCAGCGCTGTACAGATTTCGTAATCTTTTAAACAAAAACAAAAGGAAACTATATTAGACCTTTGTCCATCCAAAGCTTCTGTACCCGATATAACCGCTAAATACTCTAAGCAACACACAAATAATAAAAAAATACGAACTCAAGAATACAGGACTATATACCATCAGAAGTACTCCACACAAGAACTGAAATAAAACCTCTAAACATAGTCTTACAAAATCGTGCAAAAAAGATATGGGAAAATATAAAAAATATAACACCGCAAAACGAAATAAACCGAACCGCCGGACTCGATACAAACGAAGATTCGACGGTAGTTTAAAAAGGACTTTAACGGACATCATTCCAATCTATAAATAAAGACATTTATAAAACGAAGACCAAATTACTAAAATCGATATAACCACACTTAAAGAAGACAAACCGAAATTGACAATCAAATGAAAACCCCGATGCAGAATATAAGAAAAAACAATTAAAACACTGCAAACAAGCGAAATAAGCTTAAAAATAATAATAAAACAAAAACAAATAATAAAAAAGAAAGAGAGAGATGCTCAATTGAGCAAAATCAAAACAAAGGCTCGAATGCTAATAAATCACAACACACATCGTATCATAAAGCAAAATAAAAAACAAAGAGGAAAGCGTTAGCCAGGCAACCTGGCACAAATCATTATCATCCTCAAAAATCACCTTCATGTATCATCCTACATTCACTACCATCCCATCAACACACACACATTTTACACAATGTCTTCTATCTATCCTATTCATCTCTGCACATTCTAACTTAATGCTATCTTATCTTATCTTATCTTCTTCTTTCTCTGATGAGCTGTAATTTTGTCTTTTCTTGTAGGGTTTGCATAGGTGTACCATTTTTCCGGTACGTCATTTCTAATTCACTTATTTATATAAATTCATATATATAATTTATATATATATATATATATATATATATATATATATATATATATATATAATTAATGTTGGATTTCACAACGTATAGGTGATAATGGGTGGAGGAAGTAAAAAAACGGAAAACACTATGGAGTTCTTTATTAACGTTTGGCCCAGATCTATAGAGGCGATTTTTCATACTTAAGAAATTCTTAGTCTCACCCATGCAAATTGTGAGGCTTCCCATAAAAACAATTTTAGCAAAGTTTTAGCTTAATTGAACGAGTTTTAGTAGTGCCACAAAGCTTAAAAGTTTGACGTTTTGCATCTTCTCCACACCACCCATTAGGTAACTCTAATAGCCGCATTATTTTTAATGTGGTATCTCCAGGAGGCCTATTTCATGATGTTTTTCAATGAACTCAGCTTGTTTTGTTAATTGCCAATGCATTTCTTCAATGCAAATTTTGTAGTTTTAGGAAATTTTTCTCTGTGACATTCGACCACCTGTATAAGGTACTGAAGCTGATCTTCATTTTCGGTAAGATGATTATTATAGCTCTCAATCAAGGTTACAGTTCTCTCTGCATTGTCATTGATAACATTCATAGTATGAGTATATTGTTTTACTGTTTGATAGTCATTTCTTTCACTCCAT
The DNA here is from genome assembly GCA_963969495.1 of Ceratothoa steindachneri. Taxonomy (NCBI): domain Eukaryota; kingdom Metazoa; phylum Arthropoda; class Malacostraca; order Isopoda; family Cymothoidae; genus Ceratothoa; species Ceratothoa steindachneri. Next base: position 79,869,722 of record OZ018320.1, read on the forward strand.
TCTGATGAGTCTACTTCTAAAAATGAGGAGTTGAATGACAATTTCGTGAAGTAAAGTCGACTTAATTCAGTCATGAAGTCAGCAAGAGTTTTGTTTGAGATACTCTATTTTTCTCCAAGTTTATATCGTTTCTCTGGATGCTGTGAACCAGAATTTTGCAATGCTGCAGCCATCTTTCTCTTCAAATCTAGAGTGACACCTTCATCCATGGAGGCAAGGGACACAAGTTCTTCGCTTAGATACCAAAAGTGACGACCAAGTGCTTTGCTGGACAGAAGCAAGTTTCTTATCTTCAGATATTTGGAAACTTTGCAAGTACTCAAAGTTTGGAACCTAATACTGTACAACAAACTGTGTAAATCGCTCGACCGGTCATTCTTGGTCATTTTAAATTACGACTTGAAGAGTACAATTTCAATTGAATATATAACCTTTGCCATCCCAAGTGCCCGATGCAGTGCCCCAGGTTGTTTGGAGGTAAAGCTTTCTGTGTCACCCCCTAAATATGCAACTGGTAGTTGCAAAAGTTCTTTGTAATCTGCTCAAGGCTGATGACATTTCAACTGTTCTTGAAAAAAGAAACTAAGCACAGCTTCTTTCCAAGAAACGCATGTATTGTGTGCTTCATACGATGAAGTTGTTATAGTCTTCCAGCAATCACGCTTCGGATGAAACACCAAAATACTTTTGAAATAAGTCAGATACAATTATTTCATGAACATGATGCCTGCAAGGAAATCTCACGATCCAAGAATTCCGGGCTAGTGACCCGCAACCCACGGAGAAACATTGATCGTGAGATTTCTTGGATCGTGAGATTTCTAAGATCTTTGAAATTGGTACCAATCTTTGCTACCCTCATAAATTTCTTGCAGGATGCCTAGATTTGGCAAAAAAATCCTTTTATAGAATGGAAATCCCTCCCGCATACATTTTTAAGAACTACCTTGTTTTACCGTTTTCTGAGTCCTTCTCCTTGCCCCCCCCCCCCTCTTGAATAAGTTAAATAACTATTTGTTATATTCAAATATCAGTTAATCATTTTATAAAATGTTGATTCATAATAATAACAATAGTATAGGGGGGATTTATTCTGTTGATTGTTCAGTTTGCCCTAAGCAATACTTTGGGCGAACTGGCAAATCATTAAGTGTACGCTTGACGTAACATAAATGCAATATTAGGAGGGGAGAATGAAGCAGCGCTTTCTTTGTCCATTTATCTGAAAACAGTCACCCCATCAATTGGATATCGGCTAAATTTATTTACAAATCTGATGACTTTATTCAAGGAAATGTTGTTGAATGCTTGTCGTAGAATGCCCCCTTTTTTGTTCTAAGAGTGCTAAGAGTGCTAATATATTGATATCTTAATATCTTAAAGAATAGAGCCGTTCCGAAACACGTAAGGATATAGAGACGCACAATAATTCCTAAAATAAACTTATATTTTACCTTTATTAATTGAATACATAACATTTAAACATTAACTACAGCAATACTCTGAATATTATTATAAACAAGAATTAATTAAATTAGTTTGACCCTCAAAAATTGGTTAATTTCTCTACACACAACAATAATATAAGATTTAGGCTTACGGACTCTACTGGAATTTAAAGGCCTTAGAAATGTTATTGACTCACGACGAGTGCCGTCTGGCCAGATGTAGATGGGAGAGATCACACGGTCGTTTTAGCGAGGGTAACAGCTGGGTATCCACACGCTATTCCAGGGGGGGAGGGTCTTCACGGACGAGAACAATTACGGTGCTTTATACAACACCAAGGTAGTCGTGGTCTCTCTGGCAAGAGGGAGTCGAACTTGGTTCTTAAACCGAGTTAACTTGGAGTGCGGTGTGACCACCGAGTAACGAGCTCGAGGGGGAGCTTTTCTCCTTTGTTACTTAATTCCTCATGGACGAGGACTGAACTCGGGGAGGGTCTTCTTCAAGGGCGAGGATAACGGAGGGGGATTTCTCTGGCGATAATAAGTTACTTAAAGTTCGGTTTGGTAACCAGGAACTAGCTCAAGGATGAGCTTTTTCTTAGTTCCAGTCTTCTTCAAGGGCGAGTATAACGGAGGGGGGTTTCTCTGACGAGAATAATTTGAACTTGGTTCCTTACCAAGTTAACTTAGGAGTTTGGTGTGGCCACCGAGTAACGGGCTCGAGAGGGAAGCCTTTTGCTTCCTCTTTTCTTAATTCCTCAAGGACGAGGAATACCCCTGGTGTTTAAGGTGCACCAGGATATGAGGAGTCTCTCTGGCGAGAGTAAATTGAACTTAACAAAGTTAACTTATCGTTTGGTTTGATAACCCGTTACTAGCTCGAGGATGAGCTGCTTCTTAGCCCCTTGAGGTAGGTAGCCCTGCCTCTCTTGCAGGGTACTTCTTGGTCTGGCGACCCAAGTAAACTACCTCTCCAGTCTCGGTAGCTCGGTTTTGATCCGAGGACTTCGTCACCTAGAGACTGACGTATACTACCTCGATTTTCCTCAGAGTTCCTCATTTATACCTCGTCACCCCACTGGGGGAGTGGTAAGGGGGGAAGGGCTTGAGGACAGCCCCAGGAGAGTTCTTATGCCCAAAGATTTTTCCCACCGAGTCTTACATCGGCTCCTCGTTAGCCTTCGAGCTTGGGAGAAACACGGCTCCAATTTCTTATTTGACGTGAAACTGGATCTCACTCTCCTGGGGGAGATCTTGCATTTTGGCCTTTAGGTTCTTTCATGGCACCGAAAAGTGCGACGCTGCGGTTACGCACTTGACCCGCCGATGCCTGTGGCGGATGTCTTTGCGGTAACCGCCTTGTGACTGCACCACGAGTCACCCCATCATTTGGAATTCGGCTAAATTTATTTTCAAATCTGATGACTTTATTCAAGGAAATATTGTTGAATGCTCATTCATTAATTCCTTCCCTAATTTTAATATATCCCCTGGTCTTTTTAAACTAGACCCTGTTATTAAAAGGCTTATTTATAACGAAATTCTCTATTTAAAATCTTCGCCCTTTAATTTATTAATTTAGTTAAGTCTCCATTGTCTATTTTTATGTATTCACAATCGGGTATGTATGTGCTTAGTTTAATCACTTAAATGTCGATATTATTTGCGCACAGGTTGGAATTTTCCGGAAGTAGACCTAATCTATTTAGTTTTATACTTCACCTCCCTCTTTTGGGTCCTTTCATTGTACATGGGCGTGGCATTGCCCTTCTGTTTCACAAAATATACCACCTTTGCACAATTTTTCGTTATTCCTTGATAATGAACTAAACAAGTTTGAAAGTACTTGGAATCCGCCTTCATTTTCCTGAGTGATTTTTTGCATTTATTACTCTACTCCCACGCTACTTTGTGAGTTTCTCATATCCATAAATATATATATATATATGAAGGGGAAATTACAATTCACACCTAAAATGGTAACTGCTCACTTACCCATAGGAATAATGAAAGAATGATATACAATTTATATCGGGTTTACCACATTGCTTGACTTAAACAGTCTCGTAAAAAATCGCTTTTGCATAGTATGTTTGTAGCCTAAATTTAATTGAGCAATGCCATTAGAAGCGAGGATTGCTTGATGCCAAAGGTTTGATTTCTTACCACTTCGTTGAGGATATATATATATATATATATATATATATATATATATATATATATATATATATATATATATATATATATATATATAATCAATAACCCACAGGGATAACTAAAGAAAGATACACAAGAGATTTCTTCTTTTAATCAGACTAAATAAGGATCGAACATAGAGGATTAAGAAAGAAGGAAGAGAGGGAAAGCAAACGGAATGAAATAATATAAACTCCTTTACCCGTCAAAGAAAGTGAAAATTGGGTGGGGTTCGAACCTATCCCAGACAACACTTATTGGTATTCAATCCTGTGTCATCAAGCGTTCCTCGCTTCTGAGGCAATCGCCCTAACTACCAGGCCAAGATCTACACCTCCTCCAAAATGATGCTTTAAAATCCCCTTTAAGAAGACCAGTGTAAGTAGGCCACCTATAAACTCAAGAAAGAAAGGCAGCAAGTAAAAAAAAAACAGGAATTAATAGAAAGAGCTAAGATTTCGTACCCACTTTCCAGATTAATTTGGTTGTACCAATTTTCTTTTCTAAGCTCCCATCAAGAGTCGCAACTTTCCTGAGATTATTGTGCCTGTTCAAATATTTGATTGTCCATTCTAATTGCCATACCTTCTGCAGAACTATTGATCATTTTTCTTTTATTTTATAAAGTCATCTCCGTTCTATTTGTGAGTTTGGTTTGTTATAATGATTTTAACTTTGATTGTAATTTGAGTGGATTCGATTCAGATAATGATGTCACCGTAAAGTGAAGGTGATCTATATATCTCCTGTTACTTTGCATTTCTTTTTGAACCGCTTCAAAATTCTGAAAATCTCCTCCTGCACTACTATAACTATTTTTTAGCAGCTCACCATTTGCACTCTTTTATTTTATCTATGTGTATTACTTGTAGCGCTCATTTATAAGGTGAAGTGGAGCCAACAAGGAACCTCACAAATTGAGCAACCCGTTGGCCCTATGAAATCTTGAAATTGGGCACACAAATCGAACATTGAAATAATATGCCATCTTGTAACAATTAATTTATGGAAAACAAAGCAAATACTTATAAATAATCTTAAATCGCAATTTAATAAGCTATGTGTCAATGCAAAGCAGAATATTTTGTAAAAATGCAAGTGAAATCGTTGTGTTCCCACGCGAATATACAAACATACACATATTAGGAAACAAGGGCGAGCTGGTGGTCTGGCCCCAGAGATAACAAAGAGAGTTAAAACAGCTTTGCATATTTAGAACGGAATTTGATCGAAGGGGAGCCCGAACCACCAGCTTTGACGTGAACCCGTGAAAGACAAAATCAATCTTGCTACGGATGTCGGCTTGATAAAACCCGGTCAGGTTTCCAAATTCGAATATTCTCTTGGTGCTAACGTGCCTACACTGAAGATGCCCACACCCTCTGATAAAGTAAGCTCCGCCCAGCGGACGGATCAGAGAACACATGCACATATCCTCTGATCAGACAAGCTCCGCCCCGCCCCTAAATTTGCGGTAGAATAAATAGGCCTGCAAAACATACAACGTGATGAGTAGTCAGTATTATTAGTATCACAATTAAGTCAACAACCAAGAGTCAGACAACATCTCAATCCACGGTCAGTCCGCCTACAGTCCCACGGCGATTTCATTTGCTCGAACTGGTGTAGCTCTAAGCCAAGATTAAAAGCTTACAAAACCGCCAATTTTCTTCCGATTCCCTCCTCCTGCCAAGTATTCTATCCAATTACCGTAACCCAGCCGACCAGTGGATGACAACTCGGACATTTGGAGTCAGATTAAATTCTACAGTACCGCCGCCTTAGCCTCGCCTACCAATGAATTGGATCATCCAGTTTATCTATAAACAGGTCATACCTTTAACCCACATATCCTGACGGTGTGCAGCCTAAAGGACGATGTTGTTCAACTGTATTTGTAGGAGAATGTCTTAATGTAGAGATTCTTCCTTCGTTCTCTAGGACACTTAAAGGGGAATCTATTTAAATTGAGTAGAAGTCTTTTTCATAGTTTAAAATTGACATGTAGAGATCATTTCGCATTCAATATGCATTTGCAATAATTGTTGAACATCCTGCAGACAATCCTATTATGCTAAAGTTACTTGAGAATTATTTTCTGTTCGGATAGTGTATTGCAGTCGATAGTTCGTGCTAAATATTCGGTTAGGACTTTTGTTTGCAATTTGTATATTGTTGATAAAAAGGGTAGTAGACTGATAACTGATATGGCATTAAGCCAATTTTCCTGTTTAGCCTTAGAGATAAATACATATAGTGGTTTTGATTATTCATTAAAGTTCCACTGTCATTTAACTATGATGAAGGTCGATTTATATTTTGTCTGTAACAGCTATCACTGTAAAATGATTAGAGTAGCAATAGCGAAGATTCTGTGACATAGATTGTTAGTGAGAGTTTGGGTGCCGTGCAAAATGCCTGAGAGTATTAGAATTCTGCCATCAGCGAATGTAGTTAAAATTAAAGAGAATAAATTGAACAATGGGGGTGAGATAGCACTGTTGGGATCTCATTCACACGTTTATCTTTTTTATCAATTAATATATTATTATGTATACTTGTCTAAAATAGATGTGTTTTTTTAACAATAATCATTTTTCATGTTGAGAAGTAAATCTTTCTTCTATACATTGCCTACAACTAAACTGTATGCATCTTTGATTTTATCTAGAGCCCCTTAGTACAAAAGTGGTGGGTAATATATTTTTAATCAATGAACATTATTGGCTTCTTTGATCGTTTCTTGTCTTCACGTTTATGCATAATTCAGGTTAGTTAATTGGTATATCCAAGAAAGGATAGGAGCAAGACACAAGAGAAGCGGTTTCCGTCGGTCGGTTAATTTGGGGCGAGGTGACCAAAAATGGTTACCTCATTTGCAGGAATCATTGTTCCAAAGAACGGTCCATTCTCAAACGACGGTCCTTGTAGTGATGATAATTTCTCTTAGTGACGGTCTTCGTACATTGAGCTGGTTTCAGAAATTCGGTTCTTTTCTAAATCAGAGCTCGACCCAAAGGCATGACAAAGTCCTTGTTACACCATCACTGCATCACATCGTCAGTTCAAATACTTGACAACCAGCATCAGAGTGACAACAATTTGGAAGTGGATGTTGGCGATCATAAAATGTATAGATTCGAGGAAGTGACAAAAATGTAGATATATGTGAGTACACGAAAAAGGTTACAAATATTTCTCCTCTAATCTAATTCTAACCTTATCAGTTTGATATAATTTTGATTTCAAAAGTACGTGGACGCCTCTGTCCGCTTGTAGAATATACGTACACTGTAGTAACCCAGCAAATGCATGCGTTTAATTAAATGTAAAGCATTAGTTCTCACTTCTCAAAAATTCTAGAATCTACAAAGTATTTATAATATATATATATATATATATATATATATATATATATATATATATATATATATATATATATATATATATATATATATATATATATATATATATATATATATATATATATATATATATATATATATATATATATATATATATGATGAAAATTAATGCAATATCGCAAGAAAAGATGAGGAATTAAACCACATTCCCCGAAGACAATTTAATTCAGAACAGTTTCGGTGTATCTCACACCATTTTTCAACTGACACTGGATAGAAAATATTAGAAAAGTGCTTACAAACATAACACGGGGTCAGGTCGTGAAAGATACCCTCTTTTTTCCTTGAATCCCCTACTTGTGGCTAATCAGGAGGGGGGGGGGGAAGCCTAAACATATTGAAGGGCTGAGATTTTACTATTTTGTTTATTTGCTTTCGTATTACAGGATTAAAAGAAAATTGACCCTCAGATAGATTTAAATTAGGAACTGACGATATCAAGCTCGATTCTACGATTCTTCTCTTAACATAGTTAGCCGATTTAAATACCATTTTACTTCCATTGAAATCGATCGAATGATTCAAATCTCTAACATGGCAAAATATTCCACTGCTTTGGCTGCCCACTCTAATATCTCTTTTGTGTTCGTACAATCTCTTGTCTAGATTTTTCCCCGTTTCTCCTATATAAACTTTATGGCAATCGTTGCATGGCATTGCATATACTCCTATGTTATGATGTTCTTTGGGTTTCCTGGCAATCATCAATTAGTTCAAGGAATTATTATATTTAAAGGCTAGATTAATACCCACTCTACCAAATATGTCCTTTAAACTATTTAATTTATTATTAAATGGCAATGTTATACATTTGTTGAAGTCATTAGTGCGGGTCTGCTAATTGCCGGTCAGATGCTTTACCACTAAGCTACCAGGCACAGTAACTATATTTCACCCAAGAGCATGTGGTATAAAAATTCCTTGGAAGTTCCTAGCTTAGGGAGATACTGGGTTTGATGAGGTAACGCTTTGGGTGAAATATAGTTACTGTGCCTGGTAGCTTAGTGGTAAAGCATCTGACAAGGGTTCGAGTCCCGGTCCCGTCCCTTGGGCTATTAATAGCACCCATTGTATATCAAGCGTCGTGTAATTTTCTCTTATAAGTGTCAATAAAACGTAAAAAATTAGTTATGAAAGTTTTTGCCTTCATTCACACTACAACTTAACATAATCTATACAACTGCTAGCTTAAAAATATCAATGATAGCAATATTTGAAAGAAAGAAGAATAACGAACACCAGTGGATGAATGAAAATAAGGTAAGAAATATGTAATTATTGGAGCTAACGTGCCATTAATCTCTGCTTGGTGACAATATTACAGAAAATTATGAGACTGGAGATTTCCTCGCCTATACCCTATTATGGTTCCGCGCCTCCAAAATGGAAACTACTGATTTTATGATTAACGTTTTTTGTAAACAATTAAAAGAGTGACAAATATACGGTAGTGGAATATGTAGTGAGTACATACCAGTTGATGAACAACCTTCGAGCAGGGTTTACAAAATGTAAAGAGTGATTGACCGTCTGATATGTATATCCAAGATCCCTTTGAATTTGGCAATACAATTCTCTTTGGTAACTGTGTATTGTTGCTCCAGGGATTAAAACTTTTGCAATTATAGGCAATTGTGTGAATCTAAAATAATATTGTACCTCATGGATGGAACACGTGACACAAGGGGGTTGTGGTGCAGAACCCTTATGGTGTTTCGGCCTGTGATAAATAAACGTTCATCTATTTGCATTAATAACCTGGTCCGCCAAGTTTAATTGGGTTGTTTTCAAAGTGTTTTGTACAAATTTTGAGAAAAACTGTACATATCTATCTATTACTGTCTCTAAATCTGTTTAGAAAAGAAGGAATGACTGTGAATTGATTCATCATGCTTGTACCTCTTACACTGTTTATTTTGGCATTTCCTGACATATTTATCTATCTTAGACGCAATCTTCGTCCAATACATCATAATATCACAAAATTTGCATTTCCACTCATTCCATAATAGACACTTTTGCTTCATATAATTAATGCACAGTATTTTTTTATCTTTAAAGCTTCATTTGAAGTGTTAAAATTCAACTCCATAAATTCAATTAATTTTATTATATATCTTTTAATAATATATTTTTCATAAAATATAGACTTCCCTATCAGTTTGCATTTTGTCCTTGTAAGGATGAAGCATCCCAAAATTCTCCTTGTAAAGATGAGGCATCCTTTTTTTTATTAGGATGCCTCATCTTTACAAGATTATTTGTACCTCATGATCATGAACCCAAAGAATAATTACTGAAAATTATCTTTATAAAATAAGGTCCAAAAAGATCACAACGCCTGTATTTCCATCAAAACACCTTCCATAACATTTGCCAGAGAAAATCAAAGGTTTCCAGAATTGGTGTAGAATTTAGTGTGGCAGCCTTTATTCTCGATGATGCTTTGACAGCTCCGGCTACAGAAACGAACGAACTATTAACACTCTTAATATTGCTCCATCTCTATTGAAGGATTTCCCCGAGTTTTTGAACCGTATTCGAATTCCTTACTTAAGACCTCTCTCCCAGTGCCTTCCAATCATTTTCAATGGGATTCCAGGTCTGGACTTTGCGCAGGCCGATTCATAACAGAAATGATCTCGTCGTCCAGAAAAGTCTTCAAAGTCTTGGCGAGTGGAAGAGGGTGTTATCATGCAGGAAAATTGCGGGTTGGGCTTAGCTGGCTCGCAGATGGGGCAAAATATGCTATCACGGTAATTTCGTGTACACATGTTCATTGACTGTCCTTCCTAAGCGCACAAGTGACACCGTGCCTTCTACCAAAATCACACCCCCGACCATGACACTTCCTCCGCCAAACTTCTTACTCTTTTTGCTACAATTTACAGACAACCTTAAGTATGTCCTGCGACGAACGAATCCTACCATCGGATCCAAACAAATTAAACTTAGATTCGTCACTAAATTGGACTTGGCTCTATTAATCATTCGTCCATGTAACGTGCTCAGTGATGCATGTAAGACGCGCATTCTCGCTCTTCGACTGAACAATGGCTTGATTGCGGGGTTGCGAGAATGAATATTGTCTTTCTTTAGCCGACATAACAGTCTGCCTGGAGAGATTGAAGACCAAAATCATAAAAAGTGTCCTTCTTCAAAGTTTCGTTAATGGATAAGTTTTTCTCTTTTTGAGCCATTCCTTGGCCTATCGGTTTATTTAACAGCCTTACATAAACCTGTTTTGTCATAGAATGACAGATTATTATCTACTGCACATTTGGAGCGCTTGACAGTCTCTGCAATGGTTCCAATTGATAGACCATGTTGGTGGCCTAGCTTTGCGATAAGCTCGTGGATAGAGAGAGGCGTGACAGATTTCTTAGGCCTGATACCTTAATCACAGCTCGCAATAGAATGTAATAACCTTTATGATGTGGAACCAAAGTTATTTGCTATGTAAACAATGGTAGCTCTCTTCAAGAGACCTGAAGCTCCTGGTCATTTTGAATCCTTCAATTTTTATAGCAAATTGCATATCTGCCCTAAACTTAAGTTTTAGTCATCCAAATTTGCATAACTTTACTCATACGTAGTTCATAACTTTATATTATCGTACACCAATTTTGTAAAACCGTGGAATTGCTCTTGCAAAAGGTATGGAGGATGTGATAGGATTACAGGTGTTCTGATCTTTTTGGAAGATCAACTGTGAATTTTTGCCTTTATTCTGATTCCCTACTATGCCATTGGATCAATTTTCATAGTGAAATGGGGCAAGGTTTGTGGTAGTCTCTAACATCATAATTATTTTCCTCGTATACTTGCTCACTACGCTTATTCTTCACATTTCCAACTCCCCTAATTTCATCACATTTCTACGTACCGGTCTAAAAGTATCTGGATGAGAAATTTTAATCCAACAGCCTTTCCAGTTGTTAATACAAATGATTCCATTACTATTTTCACCTAGAACAAATTTAGTCTACTTTTTGTTTTGTTTCAGACCAACCTTTGCTGGGCTTCAGGTGGATTTTTGCTTCACTTTGCTTCTTTTTTTATACCATTATGTACTATGAGCTAAAAAGCTTTCCGATATCGCTCGTGGCGATGATGAATCCGAATGCAAGTGTTCAGGAAAATACCAAAAAGGCAAGATCCCCCAATTAATAATCCAAGTTATCCCTAATTCTAGAATTAATCCCTACTAATAAAACTATTAACGGCTATGAATAGGGCAAGTTAGCGTGATTAATGAAGCAGTTATCACTACTAATAAGCCCCATACCCTTTGAGAGAGAACGATATTATGAGAAGACAAGTACAGGACGAGATCCGAAATAGAATTTCAAATTTAATCCGGTGGCTAAGTCGCTCATTGCACCCTAAATAGGTATCTCCTGGACCTTAAGAAAGGTCAGCCCCTCCTTATAAATATTACCTCCATGTTTTTATGTGCCTCTTGCTCTCTCTCTCTCTTTCGTTTGAAGTTATTTTCTCTTCTGTCTCTCATTTTGTATAAAAGGTTTGTGTTAAAGAGATATTTTGTCCGCCTCGATAACCAAATCCAAGGAGGGGTGGCACCCCAGGTGGTGGTAGTTGATTCAATCACCATCCATCATAAAATCCGCTATGAGTAATCCTCCTAGAGGGCCTCCCCAGGCCCATCACCCCATTCATTTATCATTTCACCCAGGCAGTTACACCGGCCACCACAAAGACTGTGGGAGTGGAGGGATCATTCTCATTTTCTCATTCATACAATAATAAAGTAAAACTTTTTTACCCAGGAAAGCACAGGTACGAAGACAAATAACAGACCACCAGAAAGAAGGGTCCCCACGAGCTACAAGGTAAGACCACGAGGGTGCGAAGCGAGTACCTCTTCGTATCCGCCCCGAAAAGGATAAATCCAGGCGTGAAAGAACCCTGCAAACGATCTACGCTGAGATAGGAGTAATTCTACTCAGACTGAAAGATCAATACAATGGTTATGTGGCACTTTGTGACACATAAAAAGATCTGGACCTCCTCCTAATGATGTCGATGGTCTAAGCGATAGGCACGTTCGTAAACAGGCTTTCCACATCAAGGGAACTAATGCTTTACAGACGTGGAAAGCCTGTTTACGAACGTGCCTATCACTCAGACCATTGACATCATTATAAAAAACGTGTACCACCATCCTACAATGTCTCCCCCAAATCTTGACCCAAACATCTTAAGGAGCATGTTACGTTCATACACATCAAAGGCTCCGTTCAGGACACCGGACGATAATCTATACACGCAAGTGGATGGAGTGGCTATGGGGTCACCCTTAGAGTCGACGTTCGCCAACTATTATATGGGTCAAGAGAGATTATAGGACATCATGGAAAATAAGCCACACAAATATTGCCGATATGTAGACGACATCTACATCAACGTCCAAAACGAAGAACATCTGATAAACATCAAGCAGTATTAGGAGGAGAACTCCGTGTTAAAATTCACTTATGAATTGAGCACGGGCAATAAACTTCCTTTTTTGGACGTTGAGGTTCAAAACATCAATGGCAGCTACATTACTAAAGTACATAGAAAAAGTACGGACATGGGAAGATACCTCAATGTGGAGAGTGAATGCCCTGAAAGGTATAAAATAAGCGTAATCGGCTCATACATCCGCTGAGCATATAAATGCTGTTTACGTGGGAACTTTTCCACCACGAGATAGCACGAGTAAAACAAATACTCGTGAATAACGGTTTCTCAAAGAGCATGATTGATAAACAACTCCAACAGTTTTTAAATAATCATTGCAAAGATACGGATAAAACTGAAAGTAATCATGGAGAAGTCAACAACATCAAAGTGTATTACAGAAATCAGATGTACACGGCCTATAAAATAGATGAAAAAAACATCAAGGAGATTATTAACTGTAACATCAAGGTTAAAAATCAAATGGATAAAATTCAACTTATCATTCATTATAAAACAAAAAAGAGCCAGCAATCTCCTGATGAAAAGCAATAGCTGCCTAAACTCCTCGAATCTCAAGTCAACCAACATAGTTTACGAGTTCATCTGCCCCGATAAAGACTGTAATCTTTATAACAACTCAAAATATATTGGCATGACAACTACTACACCTTCGAGACGTTTAACCATACATCCGCAAAGCGGAGGGCCCAAAAATCATATGGAGAGTGTACATAACATTAACCTAACGAAAGATATGCTAGTTGACAACACCGTTATTAAAAGAAAAGAGGTTAATAAAGCTAGGCTGAACATCTTAGAAGCCATATTAATAAACGAAAATAAGCTGGCCATCAACAGTCAAGAGACAAGCTGGAAGCGAACATTAAAATTATTTTAAAATTCCACTCACTGGACTGGCCCGTTTCCTCTAACGTTACGCTCAACCTAGGCGGAATAAATGTCAGATCCTCACTCCACTCATTACATCGGTAAAGGAGGCAAGAACATATCAAAACGAGCCAAAGATGATCGAATAAGATCGAAAGCTCAGCAATTTAGGTTGTTTTTTCACAAACACATTCATTTAAAAGAGATGAATACTGGACAAGTAATCCACTTTCTATAGGATGGAATAAAAAAGAGAGTTATAAGAGGAGACAATTGCCAAAGGAAATTAATTAAGGCAAAATACACAATGGTCTTCAAAAATATTTGCATTCAAGAAAGACTGATACCAAACTACACTAGTATATATATATATATATATATATATATATATATATATATATATATATATATATATATATATATATATAAATATATCTATTTAGGACCAAGTATGTACACGAATACGACTCCAGTGTGACACGATTTATGCTTCATGAAATATAAACGCTTTAATCCAGGTACTGTGAACAGTTTGGAAGAAGAGGCGGGGCCACAAAGATATATATATCTATATATATATATATATATATATATATATATATATATATATATATATATGCAGATACACCCACATAAGAAAAGTGAAAAACGATTTCGAGCGCTTTCGTCTTTGTAATCTTCCCTTCCACTATTTAAGGCAATGTATGTCCAACCTCCTGTTAATTCCTTGAAAAGGTCTTTAAGAATAAAGACTAAAGCACTCGGAATCGATTTTCACTTTTCTTTTGTGGGTGTATCTGCATAACTTTGACTCACGTGCACTTTGCACCTTTTTTCCTATATATATATATATATATATATATATATATATATATATATATATATATATAATGCAAAACAAAAATAAAACAACTACAAAAGAGCAAAAGTGCAAAAAAAGCACTAAACCAAAAATAAAAATAACATGGGATACAAAAGTTCAAATGAGAATACGATAACAAAGGCTCGAATACTTAAAATACAACCGACTACACACTAAAAAATAGCAAAATGAAATTAAAAAAAACAAAAGCGTTTGCCAGGCAAGCTGGCACACTTTATTATTATCATCACCCATATAATCCCCATATACCACCCTCTATCCACAACCATCTCTCCATCAACATTACGGAAAACGGGGATTTTTATAAGTATCCTATCTTCTTCACTCACACATTTACCCTTTTGCTATCCCTATCCTGATCCCAATTTTGTCAGTCTTTGTACAGCTGAAGTATGGAACATGACGCTCCAAAACTAGTCCTGTACTTAATAACTATACTTTCAAAGCTTTGGTTTTCCAAGCGCCATAACCCATGAAATTCGCCAAGTCATCCCGAGTAATTATGGCCTCTGTAGTTGATTCATCTCACTTGGTTTGGTCTGCTTCCTTTTTTTCTATTGTAGAGTTGGGGGTAAATAACTTGAGGGAAAAAAGATAATGAATATGAAAGATAATATAGGAAATACTAGAATAGAAAGAAAAAATTCGTACAGAAAGGTAATTATGAGCACTTCGTTATAAAAAAATGAAAATTACACCCCCCACATCCTCCCCTTTGCAGAATACAAGTTTTCGCAAAAATGCTTCTTACCAATTCCAGACAATGAATGATCAGTTCAACTAGACAACATCGCAACAAGGAATCATTCTCGGGGCCTACTTCTGGGGGTTTCTTATTGCCAGATTATTTGGTAAATATTAATTGTTTATCGACAAATGAAACCAAAATGTAGTAACTCACCAAGGCATCTTCATTTAATTGACAAAGATTGCAAGAAATGACGGAAGAATGTAAGAAAAATGGAGTGAAGAGAAGGGACAGGATTAATGTAGAGAGTTAAGGGACCAGCAGAAAATATTATTAATTTCCACGAACAAGCTTTAGCAAGAGTACTGGAACTTAAAAGTATAGATTTGAACCTGATTTCGGGGAATTATTACATCGCTAATTCGAGCCAAGAAAGAAATTCGGTCGGTGCTCCGACATGTTTTAGATTTTAGGATTTTTTCATGGTGACAACGAGGGCACAGCTAACGCTAACCCAGTTGACGTCCTTAATCTAGACATCTAGAAAATTACATAAACTTGTGACTTACTTGACTTACTTAAGGTCGGAAGTCATAAGGACCCCTAGCTCTGCGTCTGCCTGCTGCCTCCTTTCTAGCAGACATGAAGCAGAATTTGAGCGGGGAATACTTGGGCACTTGCGAAGGACTTCCCTAGCGCAGTGCTCTTCTAAGTTGAGCGTGTTTCCCCTCTCCATGAAGAGAGGTGGAATAGAGGAGACAACTGAGGTATAAGTCTGTTTATACTCGCCCTTTCCTCACAACAGGGTTCATGAGAATGCTCCATCACATGGAGCACGTCGCGCAAATGCGTCTAGTCAGCTATGAAAAAGATGACTTCATACTCTTAAGGAAGTGGAAAATAGGTCGAGGGAACATGACACCACTTTAAACCCTCGCGTGACGTCTTGCATATTTGATTTGCCATGCAGCCCGAAGCGCTGCCCTGATCCGCACCATGGAGTCAAAGTTGGAGAGAGAAAAAGGCTTGTTCCTTAGCTCAGTCTGTGAAAATGCCTGGCCTTTTTGTCAGCGTTTTAGTTCGCAGCAACGCCTCTATCCTAAGAAAAGCAGCAATGAAAAACAAGAAATCAGTGTGGAGTCAAAAATACCAGGAGCCAGATAATGCCAACCTTCAAGGAGATGGAAGCGCCCTCTTCCTTCGCATTTAGGACCAAGTATGTACACGAATACGACTCCAGTGTGACACGATTTATGCTTCATGAAATATAAACGCTTTAATCCAGGTACTGTGAACAGTTTGGAAGAAGAGGCGGGGCCACAAAGATTAAATCCTGTAGGGAGGCACCCTGAGCGGAACTATCGGTTTAAAACTTACTCTGAACTCTAGAATTATTTTACTAGCCATCAACCCGAAAGTTTATGGCATAATTGACGCCTCTTCGGCACAGCCAACTTCAAGATCGCATTTGAAGGAAATGAAAGCCGCTAGTGTCTGGAGTTAAAAAAACCCCCAGCATTATGCATATAAACCAATAAACGCGAATAGCATCTCCTCGGTTTGATAAAAGTTTCTTCTTTAGGGGATAGGATGAAGGCACCAGTCAGCAACCAGGAACCAGCATGATGGATCGAATTACCAAACGCAAGATGAGTTTATCTTCGCAACTATAATCATGTTTCAAGCGAAGAAATTCCATTACGCACATAAAAGAGGTCCTAAGACTCAGGATGCGCTCATCCCTGGTGAAGTATGAGTCATAAAAGAGGCCAAGAAATTGGCACGACGAATGTATCACATGCAGAAGAACCCCCAGCTCGAATGCCATGATGATGCAGCAAGAATAAATCGAACGAATGATGCTTGGGTCACCTTGCAATGACTGACGTCTTAGGGATTGATGGCTTGGGATGACGGAGTTTTTGCGATTTTTTTCCCCCTCCCTTAAGGGAACAGCGAGGCCGCACGGAGCTGCCCGTTTCGATAGCCCCACCAGAAGAAAGAGGGTCCTTTTCATTCTTTTAGACGTTGTACTACTGTTTTTCTTTGGGACTTTGCTCTGATTCTGATGAGA
This sequence comes from Ceratothoa steindachneri, assembly GCA_963969495.1. Lineage (NCBI taxonomy): Eukaryota > Metazoa > Arthropoda > Malacostraca > Isopoda > Cymothoidae > Ceratothoa > Ceratothoa steindachneri. Next base: position 79,886,793 of record OZ018320.1, read on the forward strand.
AGGGAACATCCTTCCTCGAATCATCGGGGATAACTTCAGGGATCCCGAAGAATGACAAATCTCTGGAGAGGGCAAGCTGACTCCTGGGAAATGGACCATTATGGTCTTTAAGAACTGTGATAAACCTTAAAGAGAACTGCCACAATAGATCTCGTTTCTAGATATCTTTACATACAAGCCTTGGTATCTCTTCGGTCGAGAGGATATCATAGTCCACTTTTTATAATGTTTTACATGGGACCATGTGATAGGAAAGATGGAGCCCCTGTCATCCTAGAAAAAGACCCGCGTGAAAGCTTTTCCGATAGGGAAAACTCCCTTTACCTGATGGAAAGTCTGAAGGGGAAACCTCTCCACCATGAGCCGTGGTAAACTTAATCTCAGCGTCATTATGTCCCGTTCTATTTCTCTTCTCAGGATGAGCAATAGTATAAAGTTCTGTTTATAAGTTTGTGATTGGCCATGGGTACAATAGTTAGTTCGAGAAGCAAAAGTTAAGTGGCAACCCAGGAATGATGACGATGAGGGGTCGTATTAAAGGTCGTTGGGCCCACCAGTACCAGTCGTGACCACCTATTTTAGTATGGTGGCCACACTTCTCCGGCGTCTCTCGTCTCTTTAATTGGCGAGGAAAGGGAAATATTCTAAAATTTAAGCTACAAATGAGATTGATTAAATATATATTGTTTAATTATATTTCCTCTTGCATGTGTGAATGGGCAAAGGTTTTTCGTAATTTACCAATGGCCTCGTCGGAAGGCGCGGGTTAAAGGAAACTATCCAGTCATAAACGGGCGGTCAGGCCTTTCAGTGGTTGTCTTGGGTTTCCTTGTCGCAAGCCTCCGAATTTGCAATCTGATATAAACAAAACGTTTGGAAATGAATAATTCGTTACTCGGATTCGCCTAGAGCTAGTTCGGAGCTGATTTGCTATAAAATGAAGACGAGAAACCATTTATGACCACTAAATGAACTGCAAAAACAAAGCAATCCTATAACTTTCTTATTTCCCAGACTCACCTTTGCCTTGTTTTTTTATTATTTACCACCAATTTGCCCAACCGGTGCACATCTCGGTGAGTATTTACAGTTTAACAATGGATTACTTTCAAGTTTCCTTAAATATTTACTGGTGCAGAATAGAACTCGTCAAGCAAAAATGCTCGAAACTTTGAATGGGTTTCGTAGAAAAATTACTTCGTGATTCTTTCTAGAAAAGTAAAAATGAAAGAAAAACAAACACACAAATAATTAATGTGATAGAACGGGTTGAAGCCACGTTAATTTCAACCACAATCACATGTTATTTAAAACCACGATGCTCCCCACGTGCATCTTCGCATTGAAGCTGGGCGCCTTATCGCAGCCACCTGAGTCAATGTTTAAACAAGGAAGTTTATCATCCCCCCCTCCGTTTGCCCCATCCGCCGATCACGCCAGATTGAGTTAGGCTTATGGGCAGATAAGGCTTGTACTTAGGCTCGGCTGTGCATTCCCTCGAAGCTCCCACTCCATTGTCCCCCACGCCAAGGGAGTGTCTCGACTATTTAGATGGAAACTTTACCACTAAGATCAGATTGGAGATCCAGATTTTCGTCGCGAAACATCACTACGACCCTCTCTCACCTTGTGCGCCAAGGGACCTCGACCTCGAGATTCACCATCACTTGTCCAGAAGAAGGACAATATCCCTTGATTGCCAAGGTTTGAGCCTTCGTGACGCCAAGTCCACAAGGCTTCCCCCTTGTTGTTCAGAAAGAGAACAACATTAGAACAGCCATTGTTCTTTTGAGCCCGTTGACCAGAAACGGTTCTCACCCCCCCTTCCTTTGTTCAGAAAGAGAACAACGTTAGAACAGCCCGTGTTTGTTCGAGCCCGTTGACAAGAAACGGTTCTCACCCCCCCCCCCCTGTTGTTCAGAAGAGAACAACGTAGAACAGCCATTGTTTGTTTGAGCTCGTTCGCCAAGAAACGGTTCTCACCCTTCCCCCTTGCTGTTCAAAAGAGAACAACATTAGAACAGCCATTGTTCTTGAGCCCGTAGACAAGAGACGGTTCTCACCCCCCTGTTGTTCAGAAGAGAACAACGTAGAACAGCCATTGTTCTTCAAGGCGTTCGTCGAGAAACGGTTTTCATTCCCAAGACGCCACGTCAGGATCATTTTATTCCCCCCTCCCCTTCGGCTGAAACTCGCCAGCGGACCGAAAATTCTCTGTTTATGTCAATATTTTCTGTTTTGTGTGTTGTTGATAGTTATTATTAATAAAACTCTATTTTATTAATGATAGCAATATTATTATCCTTGAGCTCAGTTCCACTTCTTAAGCATATCGAAGATTCATAATATCGGCCAGCCTAGACAACCACGCACTCTAAAGATAATTAATAAGTTCCCTCTACGAATAGTTATATATGGTATATCGCTGAGAGTCCATTCTACGACAATTACCAACTCTTACCCTAAACCAATAGGCGTAGAGGAAGAAGTGAAAATTTTTTTCAGTCCCTAGAAATTAATTATCCCCGGGACTCAACTATACCAACTTCTTTCTGCCGCGAAGAATGGTTATTTGGTTAGCGTGAAAATTAAACTTTATCTAACCTTTAGAGAACGTTGGCTCCACTCTTCAGTGCGATATTCGCCACTTTTCAAATGCCTTTATCAGATTTCGATAAATCCTCGAGCTTTCCACTCACAAGGTACTAACACTATTCTTTAGGTATTTGATTCCTCTCTATGAAACCATGCATAATGATCAAGGTTATTCCAATAAATTAATCGGAATAATACATTTTTTTTTATTAAACTCTCTCTAAGGAAGCAGAATGGGTGAGATCTTAGGAGGAAGAGCTATGTTGGCGGGTGGAGTGAGTATCTCAGGTGTTTTGGTAATTTTATCGCCTCTTTGCGCTTACATTCACCCATACGCCCTCGCTGCCAACCGGTTTATAGTTGGTGCTTGCTATGGACCATTACCCCCGACCTTGTATTCTCTCATCTCTGCCTGGGCTCTTTTAAGGGAGCTGGCTCTCATGGTCACTACAGTACCCGCAGGTAAAGTAGAGTAGAAGCTGACTGATGCAAGAAATGGTTAATTTCATAGAATAGTGGATAAAAAGATTATGAGGAAAGAAATATGTATTTGAAAAAAGGATGCATTCATCCCTACCCCACAATCTTTGCCATCGATCTTCAGCATTAGTTGTTTCCCGAGTCATAACTTTCTCACCGGGTATCCTCCATCAGTTTCCTATCGGGTTTAAATGAGGGCTATGTGCAGGCCAGTTCTTTCCGTTGATATCTTTAACAACCAAGAACTAATTCACCGACTTTGCTATATGGCATGAAGCATTATCTTGCCAAAACACAGGCTCACGTGTCATATTCAGAAAGAGGGAATCACACATTCCTGAAGCAGTTTCTGGTATAATGTAGCGTTTACTTCTCCGTGTCAGGAAAACAGCGCTAGACTCTAGCTATTGAAACATACCCCACACTATAACTCTCTCACTTACAACTTTAACCGGATTTTCGTGAATATTGGATTTAATCTTTCACTTGTACGACGCCTTAACGTGCAGTTTCCCATACGATAAAGATAAATGAAATTTTATATTATCGCTCAAAGTACTTTTCCACTTTTCGGCACTCGACATGCTATGCTCAGTAGCCAAGGCCAACCCTCGCGCTTTAGTCTTTTTACTCATGCGTGATTTCTTCGCAGTGGAGCGTGCTATGAGTAACACTCCACCTCTTTCAAGATATCTGGGAAAGTCTGTCGAGACACATTGAGGGGCAGGTTCTCACCAAATTTACGTGAATTATTAGCTGCTCTCTCGAATCTTTCCTTCATCGACATCAGTTACATCGTGTGATCTTCCCTGGGAGTTTTTTCAACGGCAACTCATTTCCTTGGTCGACTCACAGGATCTGGTATCCTCATGAGGCTTTAGTATTAGGAAAATCTCACTTTTTGACCAAGTGCAATGCCTCGAAACCACAGACACTCATTTCTTCACTGTTTAAGTGGACACTCTGCTTTGACCTTAATTCGTCTCGTCATCCTCTGATGAATGAGCAATACTATCAGTATCAGTCTACAACACACGTGATAACTAAGAAGAATAAATTGTTTCCGCGGTGCTATAAAAAAAAATAAACTGGGACTCTAATATTCTGTGTCAAGTTAATGGCAATAAAACCCTCCCAATAATTTCACTCGATCTCCTTCAGTTAATATGCAAGTTCTTTAAATTGTTATTAAAGCGTTTCGGCTATTTAAGCTTGGATATGATAATATTTAATAAGCTTTGCTGTAAGAACATTTTTATTAATGTTCATTTATGTACTTTAATAATTTACGTAAATTATTTACGATATGGGCATTTATCCTTCGTAGCGTCTAGGTCTGCTGTAGCGAATTCTTTTATCCGACGATATCGAAGCCTATCCTTTATATTCAAATCATGTGTAGATTATGTCCTATCTTTATTATCGTGAACACTATGTCCCTTCCTCTTCATGATTTGTGGTCTAATTTAAGTAGCATTTTATTAGAAACGATGCTCTACTCTTTCTATCTCTATGACATCTTACTGTTTGGAATGATTCCAGAATTGAATGGCATACTACGAAGGAGTTACAAGGAAAGAAAGTACCCTAGGAGACCTTAAGGTCCATTTAAAGAGAGTACCTTTGGACTGGCAATCGAGCGGGCACATGGCTGCTCAATTGTTTTGCGTCCCTAAACGGCCACTTTTCAAGACTTTGTCTAATCTTGACTTGAACTGGTCAACAGATTCACTGTTGACAACTTCCACTGGAAGTGCGTTCCACTTACCGCAAATACTGTAGGTGAAAAGATTTCCACACAGATTGCGGTTGTAACGCTTCAGTTCAAGTTTGAAGCCGTGATTGCGCGTTCTGTTCTCACTCAGTGTGAAAATATCCCGGTAGTCAACATTGTCGAACCCTCGAAGTATTTTGAAAACTTCGATGAGCTGACCATGCAGTTTACGGGTTTCCAGCGAGAACATATCAAATTCCCTTAGTCTATCCTCATAACTTTTATGTCGGATAGAGGGAATCAGTTTGGTTGCCCTAGCTTGTACGCGTCCGAACCTTGCGATGTCCTTTCGAAACGTAGGACTCCAAAATTGTACGGCATATTCCAGGTGCGGCCGAACGAGGGAGTTGTACAGACAAAGTACTATCTCCTTGTTATGGTATCCAAACTGGCGCTTTATGTAGCCTAACATGCTTTGGGCTTTCTTCTCTGCCTCGATAAGCTGTTTCGAGAACTTGAGGTCGCTAGTGATAGTAACACCCAAGTCCTTCTCAGTGTCACTCGATTCAAGAGCAGTGCCCTTAAGGATATACTGAGATTTGATGTTTCGGTTGCCGATATGCATTACTTTGCACTCCCCAATCCTTTGAAGGTCCTCTTGGCGGCGGGCAGTGTTCCCCTCCTTTGCCACATTGATACCAAGCTTGGTGTCGTCAGCAAATTTGGAGATTTTGGCAACCATGTCTCCGTCCATGTCATTGACATAGATAATAAACAGTAGTGGTCCCAGGACGGAACCTTGAGGGACACCGCTATACGCTATAAGCCAAAGATTGTAAAGTGGAAGAACTTTGCCCTACAATTTAATCAAATTTCTATTATAAAATCAAGAGACCTCATTTGCTTGCATGATAGGTTCAACACCCTGCTTTGTAAATTTAAAGTTAAAATCATATAAATTACTCATGTCTTAATCTTAGCAGCATTTATTCTCGTGTCTAGATTCCCTGTGTGTTGCTTAGCACTCCTCTGTCTTACCTCATCCGTTATTTAACTAAGTAATAAAAAAAAAAATAATTGCAGTCTACAACACTATTTTGTTCATATGCAGTTTATCTTGCATCAATCTTTATTTTGTATCAAATATATATAGGAAAGTAATCGAAGAACAGACCCTTACGGTACGCCTTGATCACGCCTTCCCTTTATAATTGGGACACCTTAAACTGCAATTCCTTGCTCCCTATCTCTTAACTAAGGTATTTATAGACTTAAATATTTTTCGCCCGGATGCCATGAAGTGCAACCTTGATTGGTAATCATTTACACGAACTGTATCATAAACCTTCCTAAAATCCAAGTCATTATGCAAATTGTGGTCATAGAATAGCGTTGGTTAACCAGTAAGTTGAATAACTCGAGATGTCTTGATGTGGAGTTCTGTTCCTGAAAAACCGCATTGACAATCGATAATTTGTCGGATTAGAGTGATCCAGATATTTTTCTATTTTCTCTTTAATTATGGATTCTATAAAATTTTCATTAATGTACAATAGGATACTGGTCTTTAATTACCTCTGAGATTGACCTCCTCTCTAAACATTTGGTCTTCATAACAATATTATATAATACAATTATCGGTTGATTTTTATTTCTCATAAAGGTGAAACAAACTATAAGTTTTATTACAAAAAGACTCGTAAAAAGATTTGGAAGTGTATGGAAAGGTATACATTATCATAATTTACAGTTGGATACATTCCTTCTCTTACGCACCGCCTCTACGAAATTCAACGATCGTAATGATTCTCCCACACATCCACTATTCCACGTATCTGTAAATTAAAACTAAGGTGAATGAGTGCTCTGCATTTTACGAGCATGTGTTGAGCTGCCTCTGCTTCCTCGTTGCAACGAGTGCAGGTGAAAGTGTCACTCAGGCCAATACAGTGCTTGCGTGGGGTTAGACTTGTATATAAAACACATCGAAACCCTCCTAGGTCCGCCCTCGTGTGAAGTGGGAGGGATAAAGATTTAAAATCTATGAATTAGGGACCTTCATTAACAGATTCAGGAAAAGGAGCAAAGGTTACGTACGAATTTACACTTCCCTGTTAAGTCTCTATTATGGAGAATATACACGATTAATTATTTCTCTCATTTATATGAATAAAATGAAATCAAAATTCTTTAATCTGAGTCCATTAATTTCGAATTCGAAGGCGCGTCATTTGGAGGAATGGTTGGCCTCGCATTCTCAGGCTGGCTCCAAGAGAATTTCTGGTTCGGGAGAGGAATCAGCTTCCTATTTCTTCCTCTGTGGATCATTCTTGTCAGATACACCCTCCCCCAAAACACCCGTGGTTCTTCTTTCATATACTATTAATACTTGTCTCCTATAATTAATTCAGTTGCAAGAGTTGTGCATAGTCACAAACTGAGCGTTGAAAATGTTGTGCATAGGCACAAACCGAGCTTTAAAAGGGTTGTGCATAGACATAAAACTGAGTTTTGAAAGGGTTCTGCATATGCACAAAACGCACTTTGTAAAACAGCAAACGGGTCGGTATCTTCAGAAGGCCATTAAATTGCATTGGGCTTCTGGCGCGAAACCATGTCTACATTAAAGGGCTTCGATGAATAAGACAAGATAAGTCTGATGTGTCAGTTGCTTATCATGAGGACTTAAACAGACATAGGCTACGGAAAATTTATGAACGAAAATAGTGTTACTGAATGAAGAGAAGAGTGGAGGAGAAGAAACTGACGAGCAGAGGTAGACAAAACAATTTTGGTGGTTCATAACGGCTACGTAGATCACGGCAGTTGGGAGGAGTAAAGTTCATGGCTCATTGATGCGATCCGCAAGCCAGGATAAAATCGAATTGGATTCCTTCGGGAACATTGTGTTGCGCACGCAAGTAATAGAATTGCCACTGGTTGTTCCTTTTCTTTGCAATACATCCTGTAAATCCCGTTTGTCCTGAGATGAAGCTAATGTAGGATTACAATAGAAAATAATGTACCTAAACAACTTTTCTCTTCTTTACAAATCTGTTATGGGACATAGTAAGGTGATGGAGGGAAAAGGACACGTATTTCTAGACACTCTCAAACATAGCATTCGAACCGAGTTCACGTCAAGTAAATTAATCCAGGGATGAAAGGGACTACCTCTGCTAATGCTAATAAATTTAAGTTAAATAGTAATAAATATTCAAAATATATTGGTTATTTTCAGTAAATATTATTGTCTTTTTCGAATAAAACTTTATTGCTTTGCAGAAAGAGGTTCCATGGAAGAAAATCCTGACCTCCCGTTACCTGTATATTTGCTCCTTCACTCATTTTGCAAAATGCTACTTAAATATTATGATGACCACAGAAGGCCCAAGTTATTTTATTGATGAGGTAGGAAACTTTGGGGAGGGGAGGGGTATTCTTTTTTATATGCCTCCAATGAGCTTTATGATTGTCAAAGGACTTTTATAATTTGGTTATAAAACCAAACTCGTAAAATTACGCTTTGGGTCTTTTTCAGCTCCGATTAAACCGATTAATGTCCATTCCAATTATGTCAATTAAACCTTGTATGAAACAATTTTACATTGTAATTATAACAACTAATGGCAACTGCGCGACCTAGAGTGCTATGACACCTACGACCAGAGAGAAAAGCCAATATTTATCAAATCAGCTTTGTCACTCGATGCCGGAGCTTCCTCCTCTTCTTTTATTTTTTGCTTCTTGTTTTGTTTTTGTTTGGCATTTTTGTTGCTTGTGACTCTATATCTCACTATATCGGTCGGTCGGTCCTCAGTTTTTTCGTTGTTATTTTGCTTTGGTATAACATGAAAACTATTTGGCCAATTCTAACGAAATTTGAAACCTTTATATTGTTTTGCATTCTGTTTCGAATGATATAATTTTCAAGGTCGTTCCAAGGTTAGCCGGGGAATTATTTGGCAATAAAATGTTAACTATTCGGCCAATTCGATTGAAATTTGAAACCTTCATGTTTTTTTAACATTCTGTTTCGAATGATATAATTGCCAAGGTCGTCTCAAGGTTAGCCGGGGAATTATTTGTCAATAACATCATAACTATTCACCCGATTCTAGCAAAATTTGAAACCCTAATGTTGTTTTAGATTCTGTTTCGAATGATATAATTGCCAAGGTCCTCTCAAGGTTAACTCGGACATCATTGGAATTTTTGAAGGTCGTAAGGTCATAAATCAGAGTAAGTGAGAGCACGCGACTTTGGTTTGTAGACCTTGTTTTGGGGTTGTGTCTTTGTTGATATTTTTTTCTAGCCTAGCATTAGGCTGTAAAGTAATTAAATAAACATCAGTCTAGACTGTGTGTTTCTAACCTGTAATAATACAATCTAGCTAATGTTTAAAAATAGAACGTCGATAAAATTCTAGAAATTGAGGATTCTCTTAATTTTCTTTGATTTCTTAAAATGAATCTTGAATTTTCTTCAAAAGAATCGTCAAAATTACCAATAAGCATCCTGATTGTGTCATCAGATTGGTTTGGATCTGAAATCTGCGAGCTACGTATGTGGAACCCAGTACTTCTTTTCTCTAGTTTTCATCTTTGTGTTTGGCAAAGTCTCGGATCTAATTATTCAAAGAAAATGGGTTTCCCAAACGACAGCTAGAAAAATATTTTATTTCATTGGTATGTATTAACGACCGCAAAAAAATAATGCTATTATTGTTCCTTATCATAATTAGAATTATTCTTATTATTACTATTACTTTTAGGGTGGTTCTTATTTTTTTTACTTTCGAAATCTTTACCTCTCACCCCCTTAATCTATTCCATTTCATGAAAAAATGAAGTAGGCAAAATTTTAGTGAGATTGGATGACGCTTAGGGTGTGCTCGATGAAACTGAATTTTGTTCCTTACTGCCATAATGCGATGAAATACAGTGCTGATTATTGATAACTTAAACTCATAACATTATCAACATTACATTTGACTAGTTACAGTACTGGACAGTGGACACTGGTTAATAGCAAAACATATAACGCTCTAAATAGTTATAATACTGATTAAAAGAAAAGTAGGAGACTGCAGTTCAAATGTAAATTTGTATTTTAACAACAAAATAAGGCGTGATGTGGCAGATCTTCACTACAGTCCAACGAGTCCTTCAACAACAGCATTCTTACAGCTGTCCGGAAACAGCTTTCAGTGCTCTCTGACGACTTGCATAATGAACTGTGCCTGTTCTTCAGTCCTTAACATGAGTCCATTATACTCCTGGATAAGGTGCTATGCCTCTCTCTGCCGCGTCATTAGTCACAGTCAGGCTCTTTGCAATCTCCTCTGCGGCGATGTATATTCTGTTGTGAGCCCAGGTGCCGGGATCGTCAGTTAAGAACTTTTGACCGATATCTAGAATATCGAAGAACTTCCGAGTGTTCTTTGTGGCAAATACGCTCAAATTCTTTATTCCAATGCTTAGCAGATCCACATTCACCCTCTTCAGTGGCTTCTGGTCTCCTTCGTTGTCTATGATAGCCATCATGGCATTCTTTTCAGCCACAGTGACAGCTGTATCAAAGAAATCCAGTGCTACCAGCATTTTACTCAAGTACCAAAAGTGGTTGGACAGCTTCTTGAGGTAACCTTTGGCAGCTCTGTCATCATAAGCAGACAATGACTTCAGGAGTTCCAGATTGCTTTTTGGCGCAGCTGTTGGGAGACGGCAGCAGAAACAAGACTTCACATAGTGCTTCACTCCAAGACACAGAGTTCCTTCACGACTTTCAGTTTGCGGGTGGTTAGAATGAATACATCTCAGAAAATAAAAATCGTGAGTGCATAGATTATTCATGCCATAAATCGGGTGCAATACATTGCCCCTGGCTTGGCAAAGTCAAATCTTCTAGTTGAAATTCCCCCAAGGAAAATGATGTTCAGTTCCAACAGCTCCCGGTAATCTTCCCTCCAGTTGTTGTTGTAAGCAGAACTCAATGATTTTGCCAATAAAATTCGTCAAAGCAGTGGCAACATCAGCGTCATTGATTCCTGGCTTGTATTTAGCCAAGGACATTTGGTTCCAGTGATTCTTGGATCTCTTGAAGATACCAATGTTTTGACCGGATGATGAGCAAAACCTCTTCCAGCAGTATCTCGTGAATATGATGGCAAAACAAAGTGCAGCAGGTTCTTCCCCCATCATCCGCTGAAACAAAATGCAGGCGCTATTCTTTTTGCCTGTGTCGCTCGAAGTTGTGTAGAAGCAAATGGAACGAATCCACTTCTCCAAACCCCAATCTGCCACCGCTTCAGATATTGCTTCTCCCATTGCTTGACCAGTTCCAGCAAAGCAACTGTTCAACGTCTTATCTTGACACAATGATGGGGAGCCTGTCCACTTTCTCGTCTCCTGTCAGTTCAACCATCAGTTTTCCGTCCCAGTAAAGTGTTAAGGGCTGTTCGGAAGAAATGCCCTGTTGAGATCTGCAGAGCAATCCTTGCGGTGTTGCTGACGATCACGGAAAATGGAAAATCGGCTGACTTTGAATTCCTCAAGCAGTTGACCAGAAGCATGGAACACAGCAGAGAGAGTTCGTACCGCGTGACCATCACTTGTCTTGGTTCGATCCAAGGTTGAAAGGACGTCTGGACTCGGAATGCTCTTCTTTCTAATCCTTTATTTGGATAGATTGTAGACGCGGTAAATGGCAGGATGACGATGTGATGCGTGTAAGGGAAAGCAAAATGAAGGCGTAGTTTTTTCAAGTACTTGATACTAAAGATGAGGATTTTATTGAGAAGCGGGTGAATGCATACAAGTAGATAAAGAGAAAAGTGAAAGGGTTTTAAGCATAGAAACAGAGTATGAAAGCAAAAAAGAAGACTTTCGAATAAAGATGAATGAAATTAAGAAAGGTGGGAAATCAGGAAGAGAAGAGCTCTGTAAACAATAACAACGAGAATGGTAGAGTATTTAGAGTATTTAGGAGGTTAAAAGTAGCTGGCGAGAATACTTTGATGAGTTGAACATATACTGTATGATAAATGATGCAAATGTAAATATGATTGGCTTCGTGGGTACAAATCGGGCGCTGCATTGAGGTATGAGAGCTATAAGCATGAAAGAGGTGGTAATTGCTGGAAGACGTCTTCAAGTGGGAAGGCAGCTAGAGTAGATGATATGTTAGAAAGCGATGGTAATTTTTATATTCAAATGTCTGGCGGGTGTTTTGTAAAAGCATTTGAAGGCGGAATATTGTCTGAGGAGAAAAAGAGTACAGTAAAAATGCTGTTGTTAAGGGTAAAGTGAAGAAAGGTGAATGTGAAAACTTTCCGAGATAAGTCTGATGAGTGTTATAAGTAAAATGTGTGTGAAAATTATGATTGAGCTTATAAGAAAGATAACTGAGGGGTGAATAAGAGAGGTTTAGAGCGGGTAGGGTTGTGTGTGGATAAGAGATGTAAAATATATGTTGTGTTCATGAATCTGGAGAAAGTTTATGATTGCATGGATAAGGAGCATTATGGCAGAAGCTAAAAATTGTATGGCTCGAGTAGTAAACCATTAGAAGGTGTAATGATTTTTCATGTGGCAATTATGGCAGTTATGGTGAAAAGTAGGACGAAGTGAGTAGTTTGACATACGTGATGGGATAAGACAAGGTTGTGGGATGTCGCCATGGCTGTTTAATGTCCTTATGGATGGAGTATCAAGGGAATTATGGATGCGAATGAAGGAAAGGGGGTGAAATTGATGAGGAGTGGTTAAAAAAGGGTTCTTTTATGCTGGCAGGAGCGGATAGCTGGTTGCTGGTGGCCGAATGTGAGAGTGGTGGTTTGACAGTCATTTTAGAAGAGTAATGTAATAATATTTGGGGGGTGGGAATCAAATGGCGTGTAGTATCTGAGTGTATGGTGACCCCCCCCCCCACTTCCCTCCAACTAGTGGTAAGCTTAAGTATCTAGGATGCAGTGTGAATGGTAGTGAAAGAGGAAACATTGAAACATTAAGTGGGTTATTGAATGGTAAAGAGTTGAGTGTGGAAGGTGGCAAGAAGGTGCAGGAAATTAAGAGATGTTCACTTAATTATTGTTCATGGTGGGAGGAAGGGTGTGAATGAAAGTATTCTGAGGTGGTGCAGGCATGTAAAAAATGGGTAGAAATTAACTTGTGAAGAGGATATACGAAAGTGACTGTCAAGGTGTGAGATGGGTTGCAAGACTTTGTGAAATATAGGTTGATCATATGATTGAGTATGCGAGAGAGAAAGGGCTGACCGAAGGAGTAGTGGAGGATATTGTGTAGCAGAGAAGTACATTTTTTTCGGCACAAATCAAGCGGCTCCCTACTAGGAAATGTTTCGCCGAAATCAACCCACAGACTAAGCTAGGCGATATTATGAAAAAAAACGTGCAAAAGACACTAAAACACAAAACAAACTAAAAAAACAGAGACAAAAAAACAAAGGAAGAAGCAAAAACGAAGATGAAGGAAGCAAGCTCCGGCGTTGGAGGAGGCCCACCTCCCCAATCTCAGGACTGAGCGACCATCACCAAAGAGAGAAAACTAAAAGGTAGAAAGCCAGTCTCCTACAAATGACAGATAGTCTACAAGTATGTGGGCAGGAACTCTTCCGAATAGAAGGGACGAGCGATATGTTCTGTGAGTGTGTCCAATTTGAAGACAACATAAAGCAGCCTGAATCCGTTGCTGCATTAAGAAATAGGTTCATGAGAAGAATCGAAGCGCAATGGCCCGGGACTTTAAGTTTCCTTCGGTTGTCTCCCTTTTTTCTTTTTCATGCAGTCCGAAGGGGGGCATTGATTTTTGCCATGTAGTCAATGTGAGGAATAGCAAAATGCTCGTCTAGTCGCCGAGTACTCGCTGACTCTTTAGCGCCCTCATTGTAGAGTTCATTTCCAGAAATTCATACATGTCCAGGCACCCAACAGAGGATAATCTCGACATCCGCCCGGCTCGCGGCCGCGGCTTGTCACGGATACCGCGAACCAGGTTGTGTAGAGATTCCGATGCTCCGAGAGCATTGGAATAACATTTCCGAAGAAAAATTATCCTGTTTTTACCGTTTCTTGCGGTTTGCTCGGGTCATTTCATCATTCTTTCGCGTTCATGAAAGGTTTATACATTGTATATTTGCCGCGTGTTTACCTCAACTCTCCTTTGTCTTTTGAATTCCCTACTAATTGCTCTCTCTTTCATAGTCTCGATCGACCTTGCGAAGCGTACCAGAAAAGCTTGTTAATTCGGGAGAGTTTTTGTGTTCTGCCTAGCCGAGTGGTCTAAGGGACGGTTTAATTGAGATCAAAGCGGTTGCTCGCTGCCTCAGTGTGCACGGTTCGAATCCCACACCTGTATGGAATCTTTCGTATTAGGAAATAACATTTCCGAAGAAAAATTATCCTGTTTTTCTATTTCTTGCGGTTTGCTGGATTCATTTCAACATTCTTTCGTGTTGATGAAAGATTTATACATATATATATATATATATATATATATATATATATATATATATATATATATATATAATTACAGTAGAAAGGATAAGACCATCAGTAACATTCTTATTTATTGTAGACAACGTTTCGGATTACCTAATCCATCTTCCGGCTGTTGTCAGTGACTTGCCTAGATTACAACAGCCTGAAGATGGATTATGCAATCCGAAACGTTGTCTACAATAAATAAGAATGTCACCGATGGCTTTATCCTTAATACGCCTTCTTAGAAGCAATCTTGGAAATTAAGATTGCTTGCGCTTGCGGTTTTATCAAATTTCTTCATTACCATTAACAATTTTAGAAAAAATCCATTTTTAATTGATAACAATCTGCACTTTAATCAATAATGTATTCTCCGTTGTTATTTAAGACTTCTTCCAAACGTTCATCTAGTTTTTCGATGCCTCTGCAATAAAAATCTCTGGATTTTGACTCAAAGCGTGCGGAACTCATGCACCGAGTTTTTTAACTTTCCCCATCGAATAAAGGTGGTTCACTACAGTTTTCTGATCACACACCAATTGTACAGACAATTCTCTAGTCGATTGACGAGGATTTTCATGAAGAAGGTCGTTCAATCGAAATTCATCTAACTTAATGTGGTGACCAGAACGTTCTTCGTCATGAAGATTGAAATGATCGTTTTTGAAACGTGAAAACCACCATTGAGCTGTCCTTTCTGATAAAGCATTTTCTTCGTACACAGCACAAATATCGCGACGAGCTTTGGCTGCGTTTCCATTGTTGCCGTCTTGATTGAAAATGAATAACAACAAGTGTCGAAAATGCGCCTTTCTTTCAACTTGACATTCCATTTTGAGGGTACAGAACAAAAATTAAATTAACACAACTTTTAAATAAACCGCAATGACTTATTACTCAACTTCAAGATGTAGCCTAAGCAAAAGCCTAATAGTCTACGCTGTTAATAGACGTAGCCTAACCTTTGCAAATTTGGTTCTCATTATTTATTATTGTTTCTTAATATGTGCACAAATCACGTCAACAAAACTTAAATCAACACAACATTAAAAAAAACGCAAGAACTTATTCCTCAACCTAATATATATATATATATATATATATATATATATATATATATATATATATATATATATATATATATATATATATATATGTAGATACACCCACAAAAGAAAAGTGAAAAACCATTCCGAGGCTTTCGTCTAATTCTTAAAGGCCTATTCAAGGAATCAACAGGAGGCTGGACATACATTGCCATAAGTAGTGGAAGGGAAAATTAGACTACCCACCTCTGAAGCTTAATTAGGGGGTACAAAATCCTGAAACAACTTTATTTGAGATTTAATATATGTAATGTTAATGGGTCCTGCGTGAACAAACGAGGGCTAAGACCCTATTATCTCTACATACATAAAATCTCAAATAAAGTTGTTTCAGGATTTTGAACCCCCTAATTAGGGTTCAGGGGTGGGTAGTCTAATTCCCCCTTCCACTATTTATGGCAATGTATGTCCAGCCTCTTGTCCATTCCGTAAAAAGGTCTTTAAGAATAAAGACGAAAGCGCTCGGAATCGTTTTTCACTTTTCCTTTTAGGTGTGACCTTTTTCATATATATGTATATATATATATATATATATATATATATATATATATATATATATATATATATATATATATATATATATATATATATATATATATATATAGATATGATAGTGAAACCACTGTATAGGAGCATAAAAATTATTTATGAGACTATTTTCGGAATAAAGTTTGCCATATCCTCTCCAATCGTATAATGAGAATGGAATGAACAACACAACTTACTAAATATCACAGAATCCCAGCAAAAGAAAGAGAAAACCGATAAAAGGAATCCTTAATTAGGAAGTATGTTTCTAAGATCATTAACTAAACTCTTTACAATCAGTTTCCCGGAATAGGAACTACATTTAAATTTACCACCCGAAAGACTAAAATTGGGAATTTCACTTATTAGTATCGATTCTATAATTTTTAGTCGCGGGTGACTCTACATCTGACGATGTCGGTCGGTCGGTTCCCGATTCGCTTTTTTGTTTTTTTTTGTAATAACATTGCAACTATTCGGCCTATTCTAACGAGATTTGAAACCCTTATGTTGTTTTACATTCTCTTTCGAATGATGTCTTCCTAAAGTTAGTTTTTGAATTATTGAAAGTTTTGAAGGTTGTAAGGTCATAAATCAAAATAAATGGTGGTTGTAATTGCGAATATGGCTAAAAATACTGGATGTAGTACTACTTCGCCTGACATCACTTTTGTTTTCATATATTCGTTTTTTTTTTAATGTTCTTCCAATCTCTGCTATGTAGAATGAGGAACAGTTAGTGGATTCACACGGGATTATATATACACCTGCCTCATTTGGCTGATCCATGGGCTTGATTGAAGGAAAAGATTTAAGGATGGAAAGAAGATATTGAAACGAGGCTCGACCTGAAGAAATAACTCTGTTTACTCCTTTGAGATGGAAAGAGAACGGGAGAGATAGACAATTCGTGTTACTCACTTTGTTATTATCGTTGGGACGGTTTAACTTTTGATAAATTCTCATTGATAATGTGGAAGGGATAATTTAATTCAATGAATCTGCAAGTTATATATGTAATCTCGCTTTCTAGTAAGCGAGAATCACATATTCTACGAGGGGCGGTCAATAGGTTTTGCGAATCGGTAGGGCAAAACAAAGGAAGGGGATGGCTGTTTGTGGAGGTGTTAGGACAAGTTATGACAAGTCATGACTTGCAGCCGCATGCTCCCGCCTCATCTATTTAAGAAGCATTAGCTGATCGCAGATCGTCAGACACAAATTTTTCAACAATGGAGAAGGTTGAGCACCGCGCAGTGATCAAATCTTTGACCAAGGAAGGCAAGAATGCAAAAAAGAACCATGGATGCATGGTTGCAATGTACACCGACACCCCCCCTTCGTATGAAACCTTTTTTCGCTGGAATAGGAAGTTCCGCCATGGTCGTGAGTCCCTTGAAGATGACCCCCGTCCAGGACGCCCGTCAGACGTGACCAACGAGCACAATATGGCAAGTGTGGAGAGGGTGATCCTCGAAAATCGACGGGTGAAGTTTGAAGAAATCGAGCGAGAACTTGGAATATCACATGGAAGTGTTATGAACATCATCCACGACAATTTGGCCATGACCAAGGTCTCTGCCCGTTGGGTCCCTAGAAACCTCATGAAACCTCACGCCCCATGATCGACTTCAACGTTGTCAAAGTCCTCAAGGCTAGAGTTACACAAGCTGCCCTGTGCGAGTGCGAATTCGCGGAGCTCAACCATTTCCCCTACACTCCAGATCTGGCCCCTAGCGACTACTTTTTATTCCGCCAGCTCAAGGCTGCACTGCGTGTACGCCCGTTTGAGGACGATGAAGATGTCCAGCTCGCCGTCCAGCAGTGGATTGAACAGCAGTCGGGAGATTTCTGGTTGTCGGGAATTCGAAGCCTCAGGGACAAGTGGCGCAAGTGCATTGAAGTCGAGGGTAGTTATATTGAAAAATAATAACACACTTTTCCTCATATCTCGTTTCCTTATATCCGAATTGCAAAACTTATTGACCGCCCCTCGTAAGTGCTCTCAAAACATTCCTATAATCTCATTGAAAACTTTAGAAAATTTACATAGAAGGTAGCGGATTATTTAGCTTTGATGGAGATAGCCTGTTTACCAATGTCCCAGCAAATGAAGCCATCTATGTTCTATCTAAGGTATTAGACAATGCGATATTAAACCTCTCACTAGGCAAAAATTAAATTATAAATCTTGTAAAGCGATGTGTTACTGACATTGTATTTATTAATGAAATGGGTTTCTTCCGTCAGAAATACGGTCTTAGCATGGGTAATTCTTTATCGCCCATATTATGTAACCTTTTTATGTAAAATTTTAAAGTTAATTTACTCTCTTCTGTTATTCCACATCAAAATTTGGTATGGTTTAAGTATGTAGATGAATGTCATATCGATTTGGCCTATAAAAAGTTTAAATTCATTCGCTAATTTCCTCCAAAATCTTAACGACCTTCATCCCACCATTAATATTAAAGTATAATGGAAAAAAAGATAATTGTATAGCATTTCTCAGGGGGAAAATTGTAAGAGTCTTTGATCAATTTAGCTTCACTGTGTACCGTAAACCGACCCATTCTAATTCTTATATCCATTTCTTTTCACATGATGATGTAAATATTAAAATAGCCGTTGCATCAAGTATGTTTTTGAGAGTACTTAGAATATGTGATCTTCGCTTTCTAGAAGACGAGGTTACTCATATAACCTGCAGATTTATTGAATTAGATTATCCCGTCCACGTCATCAATGTGAGTTTATCAAAAGTTAAATCTACATACTACCGTCCCAGGGATAAAAACAAAGTGAGAAACATGAAATGTCTATCTTTCCCGTTCTCTCCACTCCTTCAGCAGAATCGTAACGGAATTGTGGCATCAGGTCGGTCCCTGGAGAACCTACCTCATCGTCTCCACCCCAAGGAGTTATTTATCGAGGTCGAGCATGGTTTAAATAGCCTGTTACGATCCTTAAATCTTTCCTTTGGACCAAGCCCATGGATCACCTTAATGAGGCAGGTGTATATAAAATCCCGTGTGAATCCACTAACTGTTCCTCATTCTACATAGCAGAGACTGGGGGAACATTAAAAAACGAATATATGAACACAAAGGTGATATTAGGCGAAATAGTACTAAATCCAGTATTTTTAACCATATTATCAATTACAACCACCAAATAGATTATTCAAAATCCCCAATTATATATAATTGTAAAGATTTATGTAAAAGAAAAATTGTAGAATAGATACTAATAAGAGAAATTCCCAATTTTAATCTTTCGTATGCTCAATTGAAATGTAGCTCCTACATATTTCCGGAACCTGATTGTAAAGAGTTTAGTTAATGATCTTAGAACCCCACCTACTTTTCTCAGTTTTTTTTTCTTCTGCTGGTATTTTGAAATATTTAGTAACTTGTGTATGTTCATTCCATTCTCATTATACGACTGAAGAGTGTATAGTAAACTTAATATCGAAACTAGTCTTGTAAATAAATTTTATGTTCCTATACGGTGGGTTTACTATCATACTGTATACCAGCACTCGGGCTGTTAGGGCTTAGCCCGAGTATAAATTTAGTAAAGTGAGCGTGCATGTGCAAGCTGATTGTAGGAGAATAGCCTAATGCTCACACGTTTCCTCACCTCCCTTCCGGGCGGGCCGCGATAGAAACCTTCTCCTTCCGGCCCAATGTCTGGTGGCCTCCCGCCGGAAGAACCCGCCGGTCATTTCAGCTAACCACTGCATTCCTTCCCGGACTGGTTTTCCGGGGATTTCCGTAAGTTTACAAAGGACGAAATGGAAGATATAATCAAGCAGCTCTCACCCTAAGAAGGGCGCTTGACATCAAATCTACTTCCGGAGCCATGTGAACCTCTCCCGAGTTTCGGGTAAAGAAGATGAATTCTTTTAACCCTTGGGAGTAGAGCTTGCACAGAGTCTGGCGGGGCTAGAATTGCCTTCTATCTCACTGTTGTGGTAAATCGTCGGAGCACCAAGTCTTCAGCGAGGAAATCGGTCCCATTTAGGGAGGCTCCTTACCCTGTTGGTCTGCAAGTCAGTGCGGACCCAGGCTCGTACTCACGTTTTCAGAGCCGAAATCTACATCCCGGCTTTTCTCCGTGACCCTACTCCTTGATAGGTCACTTCGCCCCCCTCACAGAGGCACCCATGATCCCTCGGAGTTCACGAGCGTGGGGCCCTCTTTGACAAGAAGCTCCCTTCACCGCCTTCTTCCAGCAGAATCGAGACGGAATTGTGGGATCAGGTCGGTCCCTGGAGAACCTACCTCATCGTCTCCACCCCGTATCTCACCACCTTCACCCACCAGCGCGACCCGAACATCAGATTCCAAGGTAACCCTTCCCTTTCACATTCCCCAACTTCACCGCGAAGCTTACCAACATTAAAAGTGTATAGGGATTTGCATAGTGAACAGTTATTTACAAGCCAAGTGAGATATCCGAGCTTCACTTATTAATTTATCTCTTAAAGAACCTTATTTGTATAAATATTTTTTTCTTGTTTAGCTTCATTAAATCTTTATTTTCATATTGTTGTGTATCTAACTTCCTTTGGGTCGCTTGCTGGCAAAGTTTATTCCAATCCCTCCGTAGCCAACCTCTAAACCCATTCAGGGCACGGGCCGAACGAAGTATAAGGAGTAGTATGACGCCCCCTCGGCATTCGTGATAATAGAATATATATATATATATATATATATATATATATATATATATATATATATATATATATATATATATATATATATATATATATATATATAAGATTCGGGGAAAACTCCAACCACCCCTCGGCCTATTCATCGACACTGATTTAATTTCTGCCAACACTGACTACAAGTAAGTAATTGCAGCTAATAACTCGGGCTCCTTTTATTGTGCCTGGTCGCACTTCATATATTTTCGTTCAGCGTTTGGCGGTCGTCTTAGAAGTGCCCTACCCAAAAATATCATTCGTAGCAGACGTTCACACGCGCTTGACTCGGGCTCAGAAGTTACAGTCCGAGTAGTTATCTATAATAGTAAAAATTAAAAGTAATTATGATTTAATTTTTTTTTAAACAATAGATTTCTATAGAGATTATGATTTAAATTTTGATGTATGAAAGGTTTCTGTTCTACAATATTCTTAAAGGAACAAAATATTATCCAGCAACTCGGTCTAATACGAACGAGCCTGGTAGGTGCAAAAAACTAACTGGCATCTCTTGTCAAGGGTACAGAACAAGCGACAGTCAGATCGGCCTCTGAGGCCTGCATTTCAATTGCACATCTGATAGGCAATTGAAATGCAGCCCCCATTCCCATAACCTCATCGTAAAGAGCTTCGTAAACGATCTTAAACTCGCACTCCCTGATTAATGACCTTTTTATCCCGTTTTGTGTTTCTTTGTGTTTTTTTTCTGATCTGTATGCTATTTATAGACTATTTTTAAAAATTGCATTCTCAGTATACGACTGAAGAGGATATAATAAACTACGTACTGAAACTAGTCTCGTAAATTTAACTTTTGGCTCCTATACAGTGCTTTCACTATCATATACCATAACTCGCCATTGAGTTCTTTTACTTATATATATATATATATATATATATATATATATATATATATATATATATATATATATATATATATATATATATATATATATATATATATAAATCTTTCATGAACGCGAAAGAATGATGAAATGAATCCAGCAAACCGCAAGAAACAGTAAAACAGGATAATTTTTCTTCGGAAATGTTATTTCCTAATTCGCAAAAATTCCGTACATGGGTGGGATTCGAACCAAACACACTGAGGCAGTGTTAATCATGGCAGGTTTTATTGAAAGCGACGGCTAAATTTGTAAATTTTGTATTAGTAATTTTCTTTTTAATCCTCTCGATTTGTCGTCTATCGCCTTTTCTTCTCGCGTCTACTCGTAAATACGCTGCCCGAAGTTCATTGAAAACTTAAGCTTTTGATCTTAAGGAAGATATTATTAATTTAATGCATTTTTTATAATACTTTATAAAATTGGCGCGTTTTGATACGGCACGTATTATCTTCAAAGGCAAAGTGGACAATGTTACAAGAAATTGTTTTATTTATAACAATATTTGGTTACAGACTTACTAACGAACGAAAAATGGATGCGTGTAGGCGAACTAACTCCGATTAGGGCAGGGTGGTGGGAGGAGGTAAGCTCCTTTCTCATGGTGATAACCAGTTCGCGTTGCATTGTTTAAGCTTGTTCTGTTGCTCGGCTCTGTCCTCTTGCACTTGGAAGTATGGCGGCAGAATTGAATTGTACGTTTAACCTTGCTTGTTATATTGAATATATATATATATATATATATATATATATATATATATATATATATATATATATATATCTTCAAGGAGTAGTAATTGGCGTCGATCTTGAGTACAGTTTATAATTATGTATTCTCCTCCATCTGAAAAACACGAAGTTTGCCTTAACAGAAAATTGATAGTTTAATCGTTAAATGTCGAAGTTTACGTTGAGATAATCGTGTTTACTCTTGATGGCTAAAGTCACATTTTTTTACTCTTCTCTATCAGATAACCCATAGAATACAAGTACTTGACTGAGTTACATATTCGATATTTCATGCTTTATGTTTTATAAAGGCAACACTTGTAATGAACCAGGGAAAAACCATCGCTGATCCTCCTTACTATCAACAGCATGAAAGTGTAAATCAGATTCTGCGCCAAAAAACATCCAGGTCTAATCAACCGAAAGAGGGTCATTCCGAAACAAGATAATGCAAGGCCACCTTCAGAGAAGGCAACCCAAGTAAAGATGAAGTCTTTAGGCTGGCAGGTTTTACCTAACCTACTTTACTCACCAGAATTAACACTAGCAGGGTTATAACTTATTCACCTCCCCTGAAAACTAAAAAGGGGGTGGGGGTGAAACATTCAGAAATAATAAAGAAGTCAAGACAGCGTTCGATTCCCTTTTCTCTACTCAAAACCTTTTCCGTGCAATCAGCAAACTGGTTTCGCGGTGGGCAAATGTAATCCCTAATGATGGCCATAATGTTTATGAGAGTAAATATTTTTATTAAAATAATTTACGTAAAATGTGACATTACCTTTCCTTATGTCTAATGTCATCACATATTTTCATTTCCTATGCTCGTATCTTCGGGGCGTTCGAAAGCGTAGGTGGAGAGCGTGCTGGATTTTAAAACAAAAAGTTCGATTCCAGACGCGGTAACTAAAAACCCAGTGTTGGCTACGTTCGTTGAAGACTCCTAGTTACCAACCTACATGGTAGCTTGCGGCCCCAAGCTTATCATGATGAAAAAAATCCAGGAAGATGATGATATCTTCACAACTTTCTTCACGGATCTCTTCTTACAAAGTTTGAGCGAAGGATTCCCTCGTTTAAACTTCACCCCTCTTTTCACCCCCCGTTTATACATCTTTGTGTGCTCTTATCATAATGACATTAAAAACCATGGAAAAATCACATTCCCCTACCTCACATGCCCACGTATATCAAAATGACTCACTCACGCCATCTTTTACCCAACTATGCACTTTACTTTCACTCGTGTAATTAATCTTCAATTTGACAATAATTTATAGTTCTTCCTTCTCAAAAAGTTCATCATTTCCTTTTCAATTCAACACACTTAACATTCAGTTTAGATCGATTTATTTCTTGCTTTCTCTGCCAGCTATCTCACTGCAATACTTAATTCAAACACACATCTCGTTCATACACCTACCTGCCTTCAACACTCAGCCGACTTATTCCTAAGTGGCTCTTGTTTTCTCGCTTCTATACTTTACAATTGTGCAAAAGTAGTTTCACAGGATCTTTTCACTTTTAGCCACTTTTCCACTTTCAAAAGCTTTAAAACACGACCACAACAGCTACATTTTTCATAACATCAACAACAACAGCTCTTGCATTTCGGCTAATATACCACACACTATAGCAGTCTTTCACTTTTCTTGCCATTTCCTACAGTAGTAACAACCTCTGGCGTAGGTGCTATAGTCGAATACAGAACCCAGTTTGCAACACCAAATCTATTCATATTTATTTCCTCTTCCATACATACCATCATTATACAACATATCAACTACCCCAGAAATATACAATTAACATTCTAATTACCCATAAATACTCTCTCGGTATTTCGGTGTTCTCACCTCTTTCCACAATATTACCTGCTTCTTTCTGTACCTACACTCACCTTCCTTCACATTTTATGCTTTCTTAGTTTGAGCCATCACACAATTCACTGCTTATTTTTGCCTCCTGTGCATTCCACCGTATCTCTCTGGCATTATCTATTTGCCCCAATCAATGTTTAGCCGATATAAGCCTGCGTATTCTTCTCCACCTTACCTCCTCCATCATCCTTTCTTTATCCACCATTCCACTTTCTATTTACAATTTTAGCATAAAACAGTTATTACAGTGCCCACTATAAGTTACTGAAATTTGTTCCACACACCAACCAATTTAATCTTACACAGCGCATTTATGTAGTGAGATTGTCTCATCTTTATTCACATTTTACTTTAACCACATTCCTCAATAAAATCCTTTTCAACAGGAGCAAATAGACCATTCTTTTGTTTTACCTTTCTTTTTTTTTGTGTAGTTCTCGTGTACTTAAAGAAATCTTGGTACTGAAAGAATTTGGTTCCCACATACCGGGTTTGTGAGAGTAGAAACATATCCCTCTCTCCAGTTTCATTATTTCAAGGTGTACCAGCAGTTCTGGGTATGGTATCCTTCTTTCTTTGGTCTTATCGCGCATTTGTGCATCATACAACCATCGCCCGATTCCCATTACTAATTTCGTTGCAAGTTATTCCAAACCACTCTTTTTCATCGTTACTTAGACTATTGCAGTAGTTATATGGTACAATCACAATAGTTTCATCTAGTAAATCACAATTTCATACACATGATTCTAGATTTCAAGTATTCACACTCAATCACTGCATCATCTCACTTCACACTCAATAATACCCTTTACTAAACAGGAGTAATTCACTCTATTGCAATGAGGCTTTAATTAGAAGTCGAAATCGAAAGGACATTATTTTCCAGCAAGGGGAATGAAAGCAACTGGTGGGAATTTGTAAATAAGAATCAATGAATCTATTAGGGGCTAAAATCCCCTCATAATTTCATTGAATCCCATTCAGACCCAAGAGTACAAATTTAAATCTAAATCAATGATAAACTTTTCGAGAACTCACATGTGTGTAAATAATTATTTAAGCTTTAATGATCTTTAGATATAATCAAGTTATATCTCAAGTTATATCCGAATTATAGGTTAGAAAATAAAAGGACTTAATCATGTCAGGGATTAATAATTATTAACCTCATCAGGATCTGGCGTATCATCCATTTTTCTTCTATTTGTTTTTTTTGCTGGACATAATTCGGTGGCAATTATAATTATATGGCTATTGCTGGGAATGACAGGTGTTGGAACGGGCTGTAGCTACTTGGTCAGTCCCGTCGACTTAGCACCAAATTACACAGGTATGAACAAATGAAATTTGAAATAAAACATGGAATTGTCTCTCTTCGCTTCTAAGTAACGTCTTTGGGAAGGGAGGCAGCAAAAAGGATTGAAGGATGACTGGAATTAAAATTGGAATAATGCTGAAATTCAGATAGAGTTTCGTAGAATTAGGTAGCGATCTGTTCTCTGTTCGAACTTGTTCAAAACCCACAAACCCGGTCAAGATATTTAGGATGGCAAGTTTTGTTTTTTACGAAATTGCTCATTCTCAATACTTTTTCTACTCCTCATTCGGTCCCTCTTTGGCTTCTTTCTCTCCTCTCCTATGGCGCAAAATTGTGCCTTGAGCGAAAAATCCATTGCTGGTTACAGCAATTATCATTCATATTTAAATTAAAAACAAACAATAATTGCCCAAAAGAACCAAATCTGTCTGATTACTAAGCGAGAAATGTTAGGTGTGGTATGGAAAAAATCGAATTCTTGGACTGCCAAATTTCCGATCATCTTTACCGATCGAAGTCTTTGACTGTCATCATTGTGGTAATCCTTCCTAATCGGAGTATGACTACCATCAATCTAATAATCTTCCCCAATGAGGTATTTGAGTGCCATCGTTCTGCTAATCCTTACCAATAAAGGTCTGTGACTGCCATCAATCTGATAATAATTACCAATAGAAGTCTTTGACTACGGTCATTTTGATAATCCTTACCAATCGAAGCCTTAGACTACCATCATTCTCTTAATCCTTACCAATCAAGGCTTGATTGCCATCCTTCTGATAATCCTGAACAATCGAAGTGTTTGCCTGCCATACATGTGATAATACCTAACATTATGAGGGCGCAAAGTATAGAGGCAAATTAGTGAATATATTCTTAGTATATTCAAAAATGAATTTATTCCTCCTATATGCAGCAACCTCCATGGGACTGATGGCCATAGGAAATATTGGAGCAGCTCTTGCACCCTCAATCATCTCGGCTCTCCTCGAATTAGTAAGAAGTAGTTAAATATTTTTCTTATGTCCAAATATAATCCAGTATTTGAAGTTAGAAAACAGTATCCCCTGGATCGATGAACTGACTAACAAATAAAACGAATGCGGATACCCATCATATAAAGCAACAGCTCTATTTAGCCTAGCCGATAAGGCCTTGGACTTCCAACGCCTAGGTGTCAGGTTATGCTCATGACCACGATCGCAAAACTTCAGCGTACGTGACTTTGCCTACGAGGGGAGGTAGATACTTGCACACTTCATCACACACATAACCAATCACAACACCGGAGTCTCTTCTTTCTGCCCCCCCGCCTTTCTTCACACACACAACATATCTACTCTTCCGTCTTTGAACTTGCCGAAAGGGGATCTATTTTCCTACACCCTGCTGACATGGAACGGGTGAACCCCTCCTCCCTCACTGCGATTGATATTTGGTCTCTGGTTGCTTTTAAAAGTACTACACTGTTCCACCTCAAAAGAGGAACGGAGGTTAGAGGCTTCGAGCTTTCTAGCGATTGTCATTCTGCTTTTTATGCGAATTTCATTATCCGGCCTTTGCCAAAATACTAGATACCTGAAAACTGACCATATTTTTATTATTATTAATGAGTGCCAATGGGCATTTTTGTGAGGACGTTATTGAAAGGAGGAAATATAAGAGCCCGATCATCAAAAGAGGAGATTACTTGGGTCACTCGAAAGTGAGCCAGTGCAATATTCCATAGCAGAGGAGATGATCTATAATTAAGGCAGACCTCCATGAGGAAGTAAGGCCCTAGTGGCCACCAACTCTCCAGATGTCAGCTGCAGCAGGTTGTGCCTGGATACAACTAGCACCCCATTGTGGGACCGAAACACAAAAATGTCCCATATGATTTTTTTGTGCAAACTCGCGAAATACATTTGAAGAGACCAACCACAACCACAACCACAACCACAACCAAAACCACAACCACAGTCAAAATTATGACGTGGATTACGTCGAATTCCAGCAAAAAGATTGACTAAATTTCTGAGAAAATAAAAGGAAATTCCCCCGCCCCCAAAGAATCCTAGATACGCCCCGTTTCCAGCAAATAGAAAACTCCTCTCGATAATTTCATGACCTTATTGTTATTTTTAGGGTTCCTTTGGGGTATAATTTCTCTTATTAGGATCATGGATGGAACAAAGCATTTGATGTGGCTGCTGCTGTCAACGTGGCCTCTTGCTTTGTGTACGATGCTTTCATCCCTTCCAAACCCCAACCTTGGAACTTTGAGGAGAAGAATGGAGGAGCTAAGAGACTTGCAAACGAGTCTGAGACGGAACAAACACGTTTTTAAATCCGTAACAGAATTTAAAAGGGTTTGTTTTCTGCTATATTTTATTTTTGCCAGAATTCAAATGGAAAAAAAGTCTATTATATGTACGCATTAAATAAGGACTACAATTATTAACTTGCTTCTTTATCAAAATAAATCACTGTCTTTAAATTGCCGTATAGAAACAAATATTTGCTTAACTCGTTTAACTATTCAAGTAGATAAGTTTTGCAATCATTTGAGATATGATGATGTTTCTTAGTAGATAGCGAGCTTATATTTTCATTAAGTCGGCTTAACTTGTGTTCGGACAACTACATCCTTATAAAGATTATTCTTAATTCTTTATTTAGACCCGAAATCATACAAGAAATCGGGTAAATAATTTAGTACAGGTATAAGAGAAATAAAAATAATTCTTCAATTATCACTCTCTTCTTTTCTAGGGTGCCAAATTGCCATGTGAAATTTTCACACTTCCTCGATATATTGGTACGGATTTGATTTGAGACAATTAAATATGTAAAAAAGAATCTTCACTGACGGAAAGTCGTGACTAGGTAGTGCAGAATAGGAAAGAAATATCGAATGAAAAAGAAAGTGAAATATCGAAAAACTATTAATAAAAACACTTCCATATTATACTTTAACAGATCAAAATACTGGGCCTTTGATAGCTTCATGGAATTTGTAGTTAACAGAAGGAGAACTTAGATAAATTCCTGTAGACTTCGTTTATTATGTTTTGATTTAAAATTTATATCTGTATTTGCATTCAAGCGCCCACTATGACTGTTTTTAGAACTCGTATTTATGGTAAAATTTAGATTTAGGGAAGATTCATTATACATTTACAAAATCAAATGTCGTCTTACATCTTTTCTTCCATTTAACCTCTAAGTTGGCTTGTATTTCTCCTAAGAAATCAGTGTATTGGTTAAAAAACAGTATATACATTAAGGAAGGCCAGAGTCAAAACAGAGTTGAGGTAAATAAAAATCATTAGAACGGACAATTGCGCTATCGTTAGTGAGAAATAAAATCAGAATAGAAAGAAAATATAAACATAGATTCGATTAAAAATAGCATTACTAGGATCGACTCAAAGATTCTCGCTACGTTTAACAATCATGTCATATTCACTTGTTATCTTAGACTTGAGCTCTGATTGGAAGATGTGAATCCTAAAATTCAAGTCGAGCCAATCAGTAGCGCGATCTGTGACACATACGAAGACTTTCCTTTTCTTTCTTATCTTTGTTTTAGTTCGGTTTTTACTTGGACCCTTCGCCTGTTTTTCATCTTCAATCTGCTTGTTTTGTTGTTTTCCTTTGTTTCTTAGTCTTGGGCACTTTGCCTTTATATTTACGCTTTTCTTGTTTTCCTTCATTTTTTTTTGTGGGGGGGGGGGCACGTTGCCCCCTTTTATTTACGCTTTTCTTGTTTTTTTTTTGTTTTCCGTCATTTTTAGTTTTGGGCACTTCGCCTCTTTTATTTACGCTTTTCATGTTTTGTTCTTTTCTTCCATGTTTTAGTTTTGAGAACTTCGCTTCTTTTGCATATTTCTTTACTTTTGTAACACTTTTTCGATCTTAATGGGGGACATTCCGCCTCTTTGTTTTTAGTTTCCATATCCAGTTTTATGGTCTTGATTTTGTAGCATGTTCCTTGTAATGTTTTTAAGTGTAAATTGATCGTATGTTCTCTCTTGGAGTTTCTTCCGCTTGGGAATAACGATGTTCTCTCGACTATGTGTTGCCTCTGTTGGGGTATACCTACAAACCTATCTCATGAAATATACCGCGCATTTCATCACTTAGTCCATAAATAAAAAAATGCGAAGACTGTAACGACTGACTTATGTAAATCCATTTCATCATTCTAAATTTATTGTATATATTGTCAAAAATACCTAAAGCAATCAAACATGATAATTCTCGAAGTGGCTCAAATAATTTCATCGGACCATTTAAGCTGTTGCCACTCTCAGATCTCCAGACACAACGAGAAAATTTAGCCTATATTTCTCTTCTCGAGGTGAGTGACAGTAAATTGCGTGTATTTGTCTGAGAGAGGGATGGCTGCACCTCGAAAAAGATTGAGGATCGACGAGGCGAAAAAGTTCATTGGTCAATTTGTGACCTCCATATAAATAAACTCGTCCTTCGTCATTAATTCTAAACCGTCGACAAACCTACCACTGGCAATAATTCTCTTAAGGGACCAATAGGGCAGTCTTTGTCAAAGGTGAAAGAGTTAGAATGGGATGAAGAGTTCGTTCTGATTACAGATGGACCAAAAATTGCGTGACAAACGAAGTGTAGTCAGATTTGTCGTCTGATCAGAAGTACCTTTTCCTCGTCGCCGAATCAATTCACAGCGGGAAAATTGATCCGCAACTGAAAACTTTGAAGCCAGAACCCATTTCCCACTCGAGGTGGTTGAATTTAGCCTGTCCCCTTAACGCAACTTACCTCTCCAAGCATCCATTTAAAGGTAAAGTTAAAAGAACCTGCACGCTCTCAAGTTCTACGCGAACATCAACTACATTCCTCACTGCTTTGCAATCAAAACTCGACAACACATTTCTGACGCTACCAAATCACATTCTTTTCCAAATCAAATGTCACCGCCTTTTTCCTCAATCAACGCGAGAAATAGTATTCCCTTACATCAAATCATGGAATGTGAACCTAGAAAATTTGCTCGAATCTCTCCTTTGCGATGAGGCTCCAAATCCCCGCACATTTTCCTTTCCTAAGATCATGGACCTTTGCCAAATGATCGAAGTTGGTGGAAGTAGATGAGAAAATTCGTTCCTTCCCTCGTCAACTTCAATGTGAACACCTTTGCTGAACTCATAGAGTGGGATTCAGTTATAATTTAAGAATATACCCTCACTTGCAATCTCACCATCACCAAACTTCAGGATTTGATTTTCAACAAATTTAAATTGCCCTCTTTCCCAACCCACACCCAATTCGTAGAGAGCCTGATTCGGGAATTAACAAGGGCATGCGGTAAAATTGCTGGCAATCATGAAAAAAATGGGTATATTTGCGCGAGCATGGCTTTCAGAGAATTTTTCAAAAGTTGACATGAAATTTTTTTTGCGAAAATGATTTGTTACTTACAATCCCTCTATTACTTATAGTGATGACGAGTATATGTATTCCTCATTCGTTTCGTCATTCTTGCGTTCATTTGATTTGATGTCCCATTAAAAAAGACTTCATCCTCGCTTGGAATTTAGTTCATTTATTAAAACTTAATTTAGTAACAAGATTAAGTTGGAAAAAGATAAGCTTTCTCTATTTTTAAGCCCATATCCAATGAGCGGCTTTGAATACAGTCACGTGACAAATATAATCAATTAGAAGGCAGGATGTTCATTGGATTCCAAAATATGATATATATTACTAAAAATAGCTCTATGGTTGAATTGGCAGGGCGTAGGTTATTTTTTTTCATTTGGCAATAAATTAATTATTGTTCAACCGATTATTTTGTCACAACCTTTCATCTTTAAAATTGACCAATTTCATTTCCCTTAATATACATGTTGTATATACAACCTGGCTACTCATGATCACACTCAATCCCGCACATGATAACATGTATGAGGATAAGGCAGTATACACACTTCCTTACCACCCAATAGTGTAGCACTTCCGAGCAACGCTATGAGGCAAGATATGGATCGTGACTGACAGGAAATATAGTTTACCTCCGGATGAGGCATGGCCTACCCCGTAGGTCTTATAATTGGCGTCTCCCATTGTATACACTCCCTTGAGAGCCATCGCTTGTGAAACGAAGGTGGGTTATGACTCGAGTAGACGACAGACTGTGCGTTCAATTGCATCGTGTATTACACACTGCACTCATTATCTACCATCCTCTCGCCTTCGATAGGGTAGGTACATAATGTACTAGAGCCCATCTTATTCGGCGCGCCAAAATGGCAACCTCAACCGCACCAATCAAGAATGAAGAGTTGTATACGTACTAAGGTGTAAGAATACATTTTAATAACACTGAAGACATAACAATATTAATCATTAGTTGGCCCCTCTAGACTTTCAGCATCGAAGAAGGCCCCTCAAATATGTATATAGTTGTGATAGAACAGTTTAAGGCCGCTTAATTTCAACCGCTATCATATGTTATTTAGAAACACGTTGCTACCCACGTGCATCTTCGACTTGAAGCCGGGCGCGTTATCGTCCCACCTGAGTCAATATTTAACCAAGGAGGTTCATCCCCCCCTCCGTTTCGCCCCATGCACCGGCCCCGCCAGATTGAGTTAGGCTTATGGGCAGATAATGTATTGTTCTCATGGCGCGGCTGGGCATTCCCTCGAAGCCCCCACTCCATTGTCCCCTACGCCAAGGGGATGGCTCGACTATTTATATGGAAACTTTACCAATAAGAGAGATTCAGATCCAGAATTCTTCTTCGCGAAACATTACGACGATCCGGTCTAATCTTGAGCACCAGGGCCCTCTACCTCGAGATCCACCATCATTGTCCAGAAGAGGACAATATCCCCTGAGTGCCAAGGTTCGAGCCTTCAAGACGCCAAGTCCACAAGGCCTCCCCTGTTGTTCAGAAAGAGAACAACGTTAGAACATCCATTGTTCTTTGAGCCCGTTGACAAGAGACGGTTCTCACCTCTCCCCTTCCCTCCCTATTGTTCAAAAAGAGAATAACGTTAGAACAGCCATTGTTCTTTGAGCCCGTAGACAAGAGACAGTTCTCACCCCCCCCCCCCCCCTGTTGTTCAGAAGAGAACAACGTAGAACAGCCATTGTTCTTCAATCCCGTTCGTCAAGAAACGGTTCTCATTCCCAACACGTTACGTCAGGATCATTTAATCCTTCCCCTTCGGCTGGAACTCGCCAGCGAACCGAAGATTCCTTCGCGTCGCCTTCCTCTGCACAACAACTTTTGATTACGTAAGCTGAACATTACCTTTGAGTATTTAACCTTTTTGTCAACCCTATCCTGTGCTTTAAATGGTTTAGCGAACCAACCCATCCCTTCAATTTTTATTTGTTTTACCTTTTTAAATCTCTCCCAAATCTTAATCCTCGGATTAGCCAGATTTCCCACGACCCTTTCCATTCTCTGTTTATGTCAATATTTTACGTTTTGTGTGTTGTTGATAGTTTTATTAATAAAACTCTATTTTATTAATGATAGCCATATTATTATCCTTGAACTCAGTTCCACTTCTTAAGCATATTGAAGATAATATCGGTCAACCAAATAACCACGCACTCTAAATATAATTGAATAGTTCCCTCAACGAATAGTTATATATGGTATATCGTCGAGAGTCTATTCTACGACACACACACACACATATATATATATATATATACTATTTAAATTTGGTATGAAGTGTGTAAGGTTTAACGCTATATCTTTGCAAACACTGGTCTTAGTCGAGTAAAGCATAGTGTTATTCGTTATAAGAATAGAGTATAGTAGTTTCCTTTTGTTTTAACGATTGCTATTCCCTTTTTTTTAAAACTTAAGAAGCTGGAATAGCTCAAGGAACTGTTATAATAATTTGTTTGTGTTTTTTTTGTGTGATTTTAGTCATTGGTTATCTAGATCGAGAAACCAATTACGAATAGGTCAGTGCCCATATTTAGGTAGGCTAACTCTCTAGAAGACATAATTCTTATTGCAAGGAATTTTAGTTGGTTGACTATTGCGCCCCCAAGTGCAAAGTTGACTCAGTTCGAAATCTTCAAAGCGCAAGGAGAATCCTTGGGACTTTCCGGAAAAGAATTAATTGAGTACGTTCAAGAGGAGCAAAGAATGGAAAGAAAAAAGTTAAGAGAAGAAAAAGAAAGAGAAAGAGAAATCCAATGAGAAGAAAGAGAAAGAGAGGAACGGAAAAGACAAGCTGAGCTTCACCATCAGATTGAAATGGCTCGTGTAGAAGCCGAAATACAATCAGCCACTTCACGTTAAGAAGCCTCGCCCAATCTCCCACTTAAGCTCCCTAATTTCAGAGATGGAGAGGATTTCGGAGTATTTTTAGCCGACTTCGAAAAGATCCTCGAAATCAATAACATGGATATGGAGGCTGAAGGTGTAGTCAGATTACTTCCACTGTTAAATTGTAAATTGCGCGAAATTTTCATATGTTTACCATCTGAATGTACAATTAACTACAGCACCTTAAAAGCTGAGTTATTGGTCGCTTATAATATGACTCCCGATTTCTACCGACAAGAATTTTTAGGAGGTCGTATTAAACCCGGACAGACGTTCCGTCAATTCGGATACATTCTTCAGAGGAATTTTAAATTCTGGTTAGAATCCTCAAAGGTTGATCCTAACTACGAGTCCTTAACAGACTTCGTGTTGCGGGATCAATTTTTGGCGTCTCTCCCGACGGAGATCCACGCGTTCGTCAAGGATCGTCGGTGCCAGACCTTTAAAGAATGCACCGAAGAAGCGGATGTCTATGCCGCCAGCCATAATTTATACCCAAAGGAGAATTTAACTTCTCACCAATCCCCCTACAAAGAAAGAAGGAAGGATTCGCGCCCCTTTACAGGAAAGCCGACGAAGTTTCCGAGCCCCATAAAACCCCAAAACTTCTTTCCCCAAAACCAACAACGGGACTCCAAACCTCCCGTTAAGATTTCTCCTCCATCTCTCTTCCCAAAGCGACCAATTATATGCTTCACCTGTGGTGTAGAAAACCACATGAGCTTGAATTGCTCCCAAAATTCTAGGCTTAAAAGCGGACTAGCCCACCAAGTTCACCAGATTAATGCCACCCCGGCTTCCCCGGTGGTGCAGCTTCAAGCAGCAACTTCTCCCCCTCCGTCAGGCCACCAGGTAAATTTTATTTTTGACAAAAGTTCATCGGGAACTTTGAAATTTGAGGAGGGCAGCGTGAACGGCTGCCGAGTATTGACTCTCGTCAGGGACACAGGGTGCACGTGTTTCATCGTGTCCCACGAGCTCCTCCCCCCAGTGGACGCTAACCACGAAAAATTTGCGGTGGTACATGACTACCTTGGGTGGGCGAACCAATTCCCCGTCGTTAGATGTTACCTGCAGTGTCAATATTATGATGGCTGGGCTGAAGTCATTTCAGCACCCATACAATTCTGTTCCGTACTTATAGGACAGAGCCCTCAAGTAAGTTCTGACCCTGTGTCTCAGGCCGCCATTCCTCGAGGCCGAGCTAAGAAAGAAGCCCAGGAGCCCGTCCCACTCAGAACCCCGATACCGTCTGATTTCTCGGAGACCCTTAACCAGGACTTTAGGACGGCAGAAAAGGAGTGTGAAGTACTAAAACCTTATGGGATAAGGCCCAAAACAAAGACACGGAGACTTTCCGTGGACCTAAAGAAAAAAAGTACCCCCGACGCGCCCATGGAGATACGTTCGTAGCACTGGACGAAACATCGGCGCTTGAAGAGGATTACCCCGCGGAGTCCCTTAATGCAATACATACAGTGTGCATCCAACCTGATGCCGATTACCCTCTTCCTTCCCTACCAGGCGAGTCCTTTGAACCCTTTGACCTGGATATCGACGCGCAGCTGACACCACATCAAAAGAGTCAGCTACAAGAACTATTATGTCAGTTCGACGACGTTATTTCAGAGAAGCCTGGATGCGCTACTAGTTTCGAGCATGATATTAAATTAACAACTTTAGAACCCGTCCGTTCAAAACCCTATCCCATGCCGATTCATTTACGCCAAGCTTTTAACACCGAAGTTGATAATTTAATTAGTTTAGACATAACAGAACCATCCACCTCTAGTTATTGTTTCCCAATCGTCATGGTCAAGAAACCTGATGGCTCTTATCGGATGTGCATCGACTCTCGGAAGTTTATTCGGTAACTGTGTTCGACGCCGAGCCCATCCCGTTGGTAGACCAAAACCTCCACCTTTTTGAAAACGCCAAGTTCATCTCAGAACTCTATTTGTGCAAGGCGTATTATCAAATTCCCCTACAGCCCGATATGAAAGCATATACAGCCTTTAAAACGGAGAAAGGCCTAATGCAATTTAAGCGCCTTCCTTTTGGCCTCATGACTGCTTGTAGCAACTATAACCGTCTCATAAGAAGGTTGTTAGATGGACTTCCGAATGTATCCTTTTACTTCGATAATGTCTACGTCGCTACTCGTGAATGGAGTCACCATTTAACCACCCTATTAGCTCTCTTCGAGCGACTGCGCGAAAATGGCCTCACCATTGGCCCATGCAAATGCCATTTTGCCCACGAAACCAAAAAAATACTTAGGTTTCAAAATAGGACAACGCCAGTTAGGTCCCCAAGGGGACAAGATTAAGGCAATCGCCGACATGCCCCTCCCGAATACTAAGAAGCAATTAAGATCATTCCTAGGATCAGCTTCTTACTATCAGCGATTTGTCCCGAATTTCGCTGCAATTTCGGCGCCACTCAGCTCCCTTTTAAAAAAGAATTTCCTCGATCGTCTACGTTGGAATGATGTCGATGTTTCCCATTTTAATCAGCTCAAGAGTAATCTCATTTCTGCCCCCATTTTAAAGTTGCCCAATCCGGAAAAATCCTTTGGGATTAAGACCGACGCGAGCAACGAGGACATTGGAGGTCTACACCTTCAATATGAGGATGGCGGAACGAGTCATCCAGTTGCATATGCTAGTCGCCAGTTATTACCACGCGAAAAGAGATATGCCACTATAAAGAAGGAAGCTCTATCAATTATCTGGGTTATAGACAAATTCAAAATGTACTTGATAGGAAAAGAATTTCAGATAGGAACTGACCACCACCCATTGGCCTATATTCGGAATGTACGACACTCCAACGGCCGAATTATGCGCTGGAGTTTACTCTTGCAAGAGTATCAATTTAAGATAAATTATATAAAAGGTTCCGATAACCAGGTCGCTGACGCACTCAGTTAGAATGCGCTACCAAATAGTGTAAATTAATTGTATTCGTAGGATTAGGATCTCCATGTATATATATACCGTCTTGTACGACTTAAATTAGATCTCTTGTAATAGAATTAGTTAATGTATATGTCTGAATTTTGTAACGCTCAATGTCTATTTTTTTTTCTCGTATGTATATATATTTGTACCCATTAAAATTACGTATAAATTATTTTGTCCCATATGTACTAATTTTATATCATTTGATTGCTCCATGCCCCTTTTATGATTAAGTTTGTATTAAAGGTTAGTTTCCCCTATAATCAAAAGATCAAAATAATCATATGTATTGAGGTAATACTAGTTAGGTGCATGAAGGTACGGTCGGTAAAGAAAATGAGTTCCCACACAACGGAGCTCTATCGTTGTCCCTTCTCTCTTTTTTTTCGAAGTGACAACATCCCCCGGAATGGAAGGGTGTGATAGAACGGTTTGAGGCCGCTTAATTTCAACCGCTATCACATGTTATTTAGAAACACGTTGCTACCCACGTGCATCTTCGCCTTGAAGCCGGGCGCGTTATTGTCCCACCTAAGTCAATATTTAACCAAGGAGGTTCATCCCCCCCCATTTCGCCCCATGCGCCAACCTCGCCAGATTGAGTTAGGCTTATGGGCAGATAATGTATTGTTCTCATGGCGCGGCTGGGCATTCCCTCGAAGCCCCCACTCCATTGTCCCCTACGCCAAGGGGATGGCTCGTCTATTTATATGGAAACTTTACCAATAAGAGAGATTCAGATCCAGATTTTCTTCGCGAAACATTACGCCGATCTGGTTTCACTTGTGCACCAGGCCCCTCTACCTCGAGATCCACCATCATTGTCCAGAAGAGGACAATATCCCCTGAGTGCCAAGGTTCGAGCCTTCAAGACGCCAAGTCCACAAGGCCTCCCCTGTTGTTCAGAAAGAGAACAACGTTAGAACATCCATTGTTCTTTGAGCCCGTTGACAAGAGAAGGTTCTCACCTCTCCCCTCCCCCCCCCTGTTGTTCAGAAAGAGAATAACATTAGAACAGCCATTGTTCTTTGAGCACATAGACAAGAGACGGTTCTCACCCCCCACCCCCTGTTGTTCAGAAAAAGAACAACGTTAGAACAGCCATTGTTCCTTGAGCCCGTAGACAAGAGACGGTTCTCACCCCCCCCCCCCCCCCCCTCCTGTTGTTCAGAAGAGATTAACGTAGAACAGCCATTGTTCTTCAAGCCCGTTCGTCAAGAAACGGTTCTCATTCCCAAGACGTCACATTAGGATCATTTAATCCCCCCCCCCCCCTTCGAATGGAACTCGTCAGCGAACCGAAGATTTCTTCGCGTCGCCTTCCTCTGCACAAAAACTTTAAATTACGTAAGCTGAACATTACCTTTAGGGAATTTAACCTTTTTGTCAACCTTATCCTGTGCTTTAAATGGTTTAGCGAACCAACCCATCCTTTTAATTTTTATTTGTTTTACCTTTTTAAATCTCTCCCAAATCTTAATCCTTGGATTAGGCAGATTTCCCACGACCCTTTCCATTCTCTGTTTATGTCAATATTTTCCGTTTTGTGTCAATATTTTCCGTTTTGTGTGTTGTTTATAGTTTTATTAATAAAACTCTATTTTATTAATGATAGCCATATTATTATCCTTGAGCTCAGTTCCACTTCTTAAGCATATTGAAGATAATATCAGGGAACCAGATAACCACGCACTTTAAATATAATTGAATAGTTTCCTCAACGAATAGTTATATATGGTATATCGTCGAGAGTCCATTCTACGACAATAGTAAACGGGTATCACTTAGAAAATAATTAAAAATGTGTAAGTCTTTTCTAAACGCCGGCGATGTCAGGCGGTATCATTAACCATCACTGGATTGAAGAAAGCGTAGACAAAATGATCCTCATGAAAGAGAGCTTCATATTAAGACCAATTCACAGACAAAGGAGACCCATTAAGTTGACTTGCCGGCGCCATACAATGACGGTGGCGGATGAACTTGGAGATAAATAATCATTGATTTGTTGCGAAAGAACTTAAAAATGGGGGGAAGGGTTCCATCATCTGATGTATAAAATTTCAGTCTCTCTGTTCATGACACTACGTGGGACTTTCGCGTGACATTAAAAATTACTGCTTGGACGGTTGCTATACGCCTTCAACGGCTGCCCCGAAGAGCCAAACAATGCATCCACATGACGCAACGTGCCGGGCATCTTGTAGCACCGAACTCCTTGTTGCGACCAGGCTATCGGCGTCACTGCGCCGGATATCCTGGTATTGTCGTGTTCTCGGTCATTGTCCAGTAACTTTATATAGGAACATAGACTCTATCAAAAAATTCGCGTAAATGATAATTTTATATATTAGAAGTTGCATAAAAGTAACAGAGAGACATAGAAACTGCCTATGGGCCTAGTCAAAGATAAAAAGCAATTCATCGATGTTGCCCTTTCATGTGGCTGTTGAGGTTAGAATGAAGCGAAAATTTCCTATTGCAATTTTCAATTTCACATTTCAGTGAGGACAAAAGAGAAAGGCGCTTCCAAAGTTTTTATTCTGATTTATGACCTCACAACTTTCAAAACTTTTAATAATTCCCGGACTAACCTTTGGAGGACCTTGCCAATTATATTATTCGGAAGAGAATGTTTAACAACATAGAGATTTTAAAGTTCGTTACATTCGGCCGAATCTAAATAATCTCCGGGCTAACTCTGGAGCACTTTGGCAATTATATCATTCGAAAGAGAATGTAAAACAACACTAGGGTTTCAAATTTTGTTAGAATCTGCCAAATCGTTACAATGCTATCGCCAAAACCCCCAAAAAAATCAAAACGGAAACCGACCGAGATATTGAGATGTACAGACGCCCGCGACTAAAATTGCAACTGCTTTTCCATATTCTCATCCTTTTATTGAACGTCTAAAATTTTCCCCCTCATATGTTGGGGCTTTTTCAAATTCTCATATGCACAAAATCTTAACTTATCACCCCCTTAGTGGTTTTGTAATATACTTTTTAATCTTTTTTTCCAAAATAATGAAGCAAATAAAAAAAAAACCTATAGGTACAATACATCCTCAATAAGACTATTTAAATCTGCTTTGCTCATCTGGATTCGTTTGAAACCACTTAGGTGGATAAGTAATGAACTAGTAGAAGTTTAAAGTAAAGTTTTGATTGAACCACCTACAAATAATTTATTGTAAACGATAACAATTTAACCATTCAAGAAAATAGATGGTAAAGATGAAAATCTGGTTCGTATTACATGTTCGCAGTGAGCAAGAGTGGGAAAGAAAATCGAAGAAAAAGTCCTCTCTTTCGCGAGAGTATTTTTTAAAATTTTCATATCGCCCATCGGGTGACTACTACCAAAGGCATATGTCGCTGTAGAGTAAAATAAAATAGAAGAGGCCTGCCTCCTACAAAAAGTGAGATAGTCTACAAGTTGTGCGTACGAAATCGTGCCGATTATGAGACACGCGGTGACAACCTATCTCGTCCCGGTACCGGGACAGGTAACGTGGACGAAGATCACCGAGACTGAGACATTCAACAAAAATGTGCAGAACAGTCTGGGGGACAACGCAGTCGTCGTAGTAAGTTGCAGGGGGCGTTCCATCAAATGGTGGTGCGTGCCGCGGGTGTGCTCAATTCGAAGAAGGCAAAAAGGGACTGGAATCTATTGCGAATCGGAGGACCAGGTCTCCCACCTTCTTTACCATGCTCGGATTTATTCATATAAATATCGCTTATGTATATTTCTAAAATATATGAATGTTTTTTTAATGATTTTTTGGTTCCTACGAGTATATATTAGGTCATGTAGATAGGAATTTAGGTGAGAAGGGTTACACCTAAGCTTGAAAGAACTCGGCATTGCCTAACCAAATAGATATCAAGGCAAAAAGAAGAACCTGGGAATGATTGATAAAATGAATTGAATTTAGATTCGTTGGAAACAAATACGTGGAATACTTTAAACATATATTTTGACGGATTTTATTCATAAAAAAAGGTTCAGATTTTTGTAATAATCTACCTGAGGGGATTTGTAGCAGGCAGAAACAGTTAATTTGTTTAATATGACATAAATAAGGAATCCTTAAGTTGAACTCTCTTTATCTCCATTGAGATAAAAAGTGGTGAGTAGAGCAAGTGTGTGTTTTAGATACCCCGAGGAGGCTTCTTGAAGCCTTAGGGACCAAGAAGATGTGAAGCTGCCCCTAAACTCCCCACATTACCTAACGAATTAAAATCCCCTTCGAGAGAATGGAGTAGTTGCAAGCTGGACAAAGTGCCTGAACTAAATAATATTTGAATATAAATTGTTAATCAGAACTTTCGATCAGATTATAATAAATAGTTTGCAGTATTCTAAAGACAATCGAGCTCTTTCAATGCCAGTGTAGTTTTCCACTACATCGTGATGATGATGATGATGATGATGATGATAGGGAGCATTTATTTTGGAGCTATAGCCAACAGCTCTGCATTGAAAGGGGCAAGAATGTAGGATAGAAATATAGGCCTATAAAGCCAATGAAATTTGAACACTATTTTTGCTCTTTTTGTGTGATGGTTGACGAGTGTAATTGTTCACTTCCTCTCCTTTAGTTGTTATAGTTCGCTTGTTGAGTTAATTGATTTCTGTTGTATTTGACTAATTTGCTTTACTCTCATAATATTTCAAGTTAGTATTATTGTTACCACCTTAGTGTATTGATGGTAGGGTAAAGAAAGACATTTAACGTGCCATGAGATACTGCTCTTCGGAGGCAAAAATATGGTAATCAAATGCGTCAAGAATATCGAGGCAAGATTCCTGAATGGTGGCAACAGTTGAGAATGGTAGGCTACCCAACCACGCATAAACTCTGGTCTGTGAGTTACGACGAGTCGAGAACGGATCTTTCGGTTGTGGCTCTGGGACATTCATCGTCTGAGAGGCTGCGAAGGCTTCCGCGGATGCGGTGAACTTCAGTCCAAGGAAGTGATGGATCTTCCGGCTTTCTTTTATGGGGTCAAGAGCGAAGTCTTCATACCGAATGAGAAGAACCCTGAGATCAAGTAGAGACACAAATTAGGCCTATGGTAAAAATAAAATATTTGGAAGTTCCCAATCCAAAAATCACCCCTCTTTGGTCGCTACTTATGAGGGGACATGAAAATAAAGAAGTAGTGATGGTTGAGCATAATGGGCCTAAAGAGGCGGGTTATACTGTGTGATGACGTTGGTTTTCGGCCACAGAGTATTTGACAGAGCTGAAAAAAATGGTCATGTAAAAATATATTTGGAAGGTGAGTAGCAAGAGTTGCCAAAACACAGATACTTCCTTCTCCAAATTTAAAGAGAAAACCAACGAAAGCATCCCCCACATAAAGTTTGTAAAGAGAAATCTGTAAAGAACGTGATGAAAATAGAGAAAGTCGAAATGTATAAATGACATAGATCCGCAAATAATCCTCTAGATGTCAGCCGAAGCAGGGTTCTCATGCTATAACTGACATAACCTTTTCGATTCGTCCAGCGATAGATAAGGAAATGAAAGATAGAGATGCAATAGAAAGTGAAAGTGGGAAGGGTAGACATGTTAAAACTCACCATCCCGATCGGAGCCAAAAGAGTGCAAATCATGCTACCAATAATTCAAAATTTGCTCGGCAAAGATTAACAATATACTGAAAGAATGGAAAGCGTTTTCAAATATCCTCCACCCAAGATATGTTCATACTAACCTGATCCAAACATCATAGAGAAAAAAACAAGCGGCTAAACAATGGAATAAATAATGGAATAAACAATGGATACAGAAGAAACTTCTCACAATCCTGTTTCAGGATTGTTTCGTGAAAAACAAGATCAATTTTATTGTTTGCCTTCTCTGATCTGATTGTCGAACAGGATGTTTGTAACTAATATTTAACTAGAAATAAAAAATTATACTTCGCTGTTCAAAATCAAATTATAATTCACTAGTCCATACACCAAAAGAGATGGAGGCAAAGTAAACAGACAAATATAACTAACTTAAGATCTGTCGAAGAGGTTCCAAGATCATTGATCTCATTTCAAAGTAATTTTTTTTAAAAAAAGCGAAAACAGTTCCATTGGAAGTGGCATTGAACAACCTTAATTCATATCAAGATAGCTAAAGAGAGCGAATAAGTGTTCGCAAAGGTGTAAC
Organism: Ceratothoa steindachneri; assembly: GCA_963969495.1. Taxonomy (NCBI): domain Eukaryota; kingdom Metazoa; phylum Arthropoda; class Malacostraca; order Isopoda; family Cymothoidae; genus Ceratothoa; species Ceratothoa steindachneri. Next base: position 79,929,734 of record OZ018320.1, read on the forward strand.
TCGAAGGCCCTTGTGACCCTGACCCAGCGAACGCATATTGGATCCATGAATTGACATCCTTTTCATTCAGAATCACTTAACACTTGCTCCTGTTTCCGTAAAATGGTGTTAAGTTGTCGGCCATCAGTAACAGGTATGCATCCGTTGAAGTCTAACTCTACTGTACTCCAACCCTACTAAACTCAAATTTTAAAAGTGTTTAATATACAAGTCAGGCGTTGATTACACACACTCGAATTTTAAAATAATATACTTCACTACGTATACCAGAAGACAGATTATTTTTTTAGGAAAATAAGTCGAAAGATGGGGAGTCGGATAAATAATTATTAATGTGAGAAAATAGAGAAGGAATAATTGAATGGTTAGGCTTAACAAATAACACCATATTATCTCAGAGCCCTTAATACTGAGTTATTAACAACATATCTGTTTACGGAAACCAAAGAAGACGAAGAAATAATGTTGGAAGGAAATAAAAGAACAGATTGTGCTCTGAACCAATAATTAAATATTACATACATAAATATCGTAAGAAAAACGGAAGATTTCAAGCATGATCGAATTTCCTAATATTATTACCCGAACCTTAACGAAAACAATCGAAAGTACACTCACTACCATTTATTTATTTTCGTGCGACCGTTAGTGTTTGTTTATTGTTATCGTACGAAACATTCGCCAATGGCATACGTCAGATTATGGGGGAGAGGGGGGAGGTATAGTTGACAAGTCATAGCGGGGTAACCAGTTTATAGCGGTGAGTTAACAATTTCGCCAGTTTATGTCGGGTTGGTTACCACTTTATATGAATGGTGAATTATCTGACTCCAAAAATGATTGTGCAAGGGTATTCTTATTTTTGCCTGAACTCACCAAAAGTTTACGGGAAATCTGTCTAAAGAAGGACTTTGAGAAATGACGTAGCAACATATACGTTTATTCTAATAAGGACTTATTAAAGCTGTGTTTTTACAATAACTTACATATTTCAGATAATTTTATCTCTATTTTATGAACCGATTTCACCGATCTGAATTAATATATATATTCTCCATTTCTTTATACCAATTAATATACACAAATTGACATAGATATGTGTTTTCATCTACTTATTCTTATATTATACATGGTATTCCTGTTATTCACATGAAAGGCAATTTATTTGGATTTGCTAAGTCCAAAGAGCGTCCATTTTGTGGAGTTTCTCGTTGAGACTATTAATCCTGCAATTTACGCTCCCTACAAGATGAGGAGTGAAGCAAATATGCATAAGACTCGGTTAACAATCATAATAACGAGATAATGATTATGAATATTCGAATTCCAAACATTTTCTCGTACTAATGCAGTTCGCAACTCTTTTAAGGATCATCCTTACCTAAAAACAAAAACTGGGATAATAATAATGCCTAAACACCTCTTTATACATCCAGGCACAACTTCGCACAAAAAGCACAGGCACAATAGTGTCACTATGAATCTCCCTTTCGAGATGAAGAACCGAGTAATAACTTGTTCACTGTAATGGATACAGAAAAATATAGAATGGCTGACCTCGGTCGACACTTTTTTTTCCAGGAGCACGAATCAAAAATGAACCTTGAGCGGAGAGCAATAGCCATTATACCTCAACAAGAAATGAGGAATAATTAACTGTCAAATGCTATGGAGAACTCCTCAGGGATCGAGTTGAGAGACTCTTTGCCTATTTTTATGCAAGGCGAAAACCAACAAAGGCATTTCCATCAGAAGACTTTTTTCAAGTTCGTAGAGAAATGGACGATGTTCGAAATGAAAATGTGTGAAAGATAAATAGCCCGAGAAGCAAAAAAAAGGCGACACATAGCGAACTACGTCTCCGATAGACGTCTACCAGCCAGGTTCCCATAGTTTGTGGCAGTAAATGGAAGCTATTTTAGTTGAATAAAATCAAATCTTTCCTTCAAGAGTAATATTTATTTTGCCAATGGGCAGTTGAATTTAGTATCACTCTGTCATATAGTACATATATAAACCACTATGGCAGCAGACATGTTCTTAGAAATAAGAAAAGAGGTTGAATAGGGAATAATAATTAGTAGTAGCCAAATTCATAATAAAGAAATTGACTTGGTGGCTCACTTGAACAAACTACTCTTCCCCACACTGACCATTTGTACATCATGTCCCTAAAGCTTGCTGACTAGGAGGATGTTCAAGTCATCTACCTGACCTAGGTAAGGTTACTTCATAATTATTGAATATATTTAGCAGGCAGGAGAATAATTGACGAAAGAGTGCTCCTCTACTGTGGTCTAAAATCGGCTGACCCTTTAGTGTGCGTTCTACAACTGAACCTATCGCAACCTCGACCATGTTGGATTGTGTTGCAAAGTATAAACAAATGAGTGGTTGTGTTTTGTAGACCTTTAAGTTTAGGCTATCCATCTTCCTCTCTCCTAATGCCTTTTGGTGGGGATGAAGCGAGTTCAGGTTTGCTTCTCAATTTACCACTCTCTATAAAGAGTATGTCCTAATGTCACTGTCCCTATGTCGTTATAGCTGATATCCTTATGCCAACCTTTGTTCCTTTACCTACATTGGAAAATGGTCTGCTTCAATTTGAGGCGAATTTTCCCACTTATTCTGCAAATCATAAAATGGCCTATATTTTGTTCCCCAAAATTGTCTGGTTTGCCTGGTTTTAATACATCCCACTGATTAGGTAACCATTATTTAATTGATCAAATTATTAATTTAGAAAATTGAAGTTAGCTTCATTTCACCTATCAGGAAAAGTGTTTTTCAGAGTTCGTAGTAAGGAGATATCTTCTCTGATCGCAGCGCACAGAGAGGTTTCATTGTTAAAGGCGTCGGGAAAGAAAAAACCTGATGCACTTAAGTATTGCCTCGAGTACATGATTGCCCTCGGATCTCGAACAAGATAAATCACAGCTAAGTTCAGGTCCACATCAGCCAAAAGAGACACGATATTTGCAAGTCGGAGATATATCGTCTTTACGAGGTGTACCTTGGACCAGTGACAGATCACCTCATCGACGCGGAATTCAGTGAAATCGCAAAACGTCTTGGGCCTCGTTTCTCCCAAAAAGCACAAGTCTTTGACCAGGGTTGTACTGAAATGCCATAATCGCTGCTTTCTAAGGCGTTGATAACGCTGGAGGGCGGTGAAATTGCAGACAAGAACGTCCTTAAGGAAGGAAACCCATTCGCGTGATGAATCATTCAGTCGCAATGTAGAACTTCTGAGGGCTACGTTAAAAGGTTCCAACGAATAGAAAATTTTATCGTTATTCGCGATAGATTTGGCAATGACCGTTGACCCCGTCCTTGCTTGAGCTACCAAAATAACTTGCTTAAATTTGGGAAGGGGGTCGATATATTTTAATTTCATGAATCTCACATCAAAAAGGAACGATATTAGCATTTTAAGTCCTGATAATGTTGCCAAGGAAACAAAAACATACAAAAAGTAGTAACATGTCAATTTCTTCATTGCACAAAATATTTTCACCCGTAGAGTAGCAAACCCCTTTGAATACTGACCCCGAACCATCTATTTACGAGTCACTGAGTTGGGCGATAAGGAAAACAGCGAGGCTAATTAAGGAAAGGCAGTGTTCAATCCGATTCTAAACATTCTATTAATGGAACCTTGATCTTTACCTCTCGATTCTTCGACGAGTTCATGGCTTCCTTGTGGCACGGGAGCTGGTTCAGGATAAAGAGTCGAGTTGCTCTCTCGAACTCATGCAGACCATAATATAATCTATGCCCGCATGCGTCCACACATTAACTCGCACTTATACACTTTTCTGACAAATCCTTTTGCATAAACTTTATGCTGAAGGTGTTATAGTTGAGGTTTGTTTTATTGCATCATAAAACAAATTAAAATCCAACTCCTTCACCTCGGAGCAGTAAGTACTCCGCAACATTTAGAGCTTCTTAATGGTTGCACATGCATGACCTGGCAAATTTGAGGCCGGATATGACAGGATTTGGACCTCTCAGTCTTATACTTGACAACTGGCGACAATAAATTATTGGGAAGGAAAATGTTGTAATTTAACGAGGACACTTCATTCGTTGAGGAATGGACGAGGGGCAATAACTATGATGGCCAACCTCATCTTCTGTAAATCAGTTGGCACCTGTGGGTCCGAATCCTCCGGGGATGAATTCTTGCGAAAGCCCCCCGCCCCCCCAAACTGAAATGCCCGAATTAAGACCGACAACAAAGACCTCGAATAACGCGAGTTTCTTGAAAAGAGGCCAGGGTTCGACTCCAATTTACACCAAGACTTCTTGAGGGAGCAGCACGGATAGTAGAGGGTCCTGTAACCAGATAATCTGTTCGCCACCTTCGCTGTCTTGGGGTGAAGAAAGAAATCTTCCTGACTCAGCCCTTGTTTTCTAAAGAAGAGAGATCAGAGTGGGGTAATCCAGCGGGATAATGCTTCAGAAAGAAGAAATAATGGAGAGAACTAAAAAAAGAATAGTAGAAAACAAGACAATGCGAAATTGAGTGAGGAGAAAAGAAACTACTAGGTCCTGCCTAGTAAAGGCATCGAGCCTACTTCCTCGTCCAGGATGAAGCGACGCGATTTATCTTCCTTTTTATTGACTTGATCAAAGATTTGATGAAACCAAATTGATATTAGAAAGGAAATTATTGGAACAACGAGGGCATTTATGTTCGCTCAGACGGAGGAAAGAATAAACCCACAGCAGATATTGAAAAAATGCCCTCCTTCTAAATGCTGTAGCTAAGAAGGGGGAAATAAACGGGCGTTGCACTCATGAGCGGATAAATAATGCTGGTGGTTTTCAAAGAAATGGTCTAAAAAAACAAATCAAGAAAGAATAAATAATAAGTAATGATTTTGAAGACAAGAAAAAATAAGAAAGTATAAATCATAAATAATGATTTTTCAGAGAAGAAAAACAAAACAAGAAAGCAGAAATAATTAATAATAATTTTTCAGGGAAGTAAAAACAAAGAAGAAAGTAGGAATAATAAATAATCAATTTCCAGGCTAGAAAAAAACCCACAATCAAGTAGAAATAATAAATAATAATTTTTCAGAGAAGAAAAACAAAAATAAGAAAGTAGAAATAATAAGCGATAAGGAAAACGCGACTAAAATTGATTCCTCAAAATAATATTTTGAAAAATGTCGCTTTTTCCTCCTCTCTTTTGTTTTGATCATTTTGAGGGTTGACCACTTGAGGTCAACCCCTTAATGGCACTGTGCATCAGAGTAAGTCACGAAGAAGCCACAATTAGGATGCAGTCCGGGAAGAGAGAGGGGAATGAGGGCGAGCCGAGGTCCTTAGGTCTTAAGATATTAAAGGAGATGATAATATTTTCCAGACGCGGGGAACAAAAAAGAGTTCGCTCCTTTCCATTTAAGGGTTCGTACTTAAAAAGAAGCACAAATATTTGTTGAGATTTTATAAGCGGAATCAAATGGGAACAAAATCACTGGTTGGCAAACGTCATCATTGAGCGGGGTTAGGACCAACCAAGTACCAAACGGACCGAATTTGGGGGGCTCGTTCAATGTGATTACTCTCTTTGACGGTGCCCGGGCATGCGGATCTTTTGATTAAATTGGATCGGTGGTCCACAATTCAATCCTTGTTGGTTATATAATCCACTTATTTCTTCACGGTCCTTCCAGATGAACCAGGACAGAACTTTAGTCTCATGATAATTCGCTAAGAAAAAGCATGGAACTTTTATTTTCCCGCAGGTGCAATTACTAATGTTTTGTTAAACTTATGAGTAAAGAACAACCAGGGTATCTCCAACCGAGAGCATAAAATATAGATGTAAATAAACTGGTGAAATTAAGGGAAGTGTTTGTTTTAGGTCGTGGTTTTACCTCGCATTTACACTTGTTTATCGAGGTATTTCTCCTCACTAAGGACTGCGGCTCCCAATTTAATGCGAGATGCGAACAGATGAAAAAGAAAATGAATGAATTATTGGGAAGGAAAATGTTGTAATTTAACGAGGACACTTCATTCGTTGAGGAATGAACGAAAAGGGAATAACTATGATGGCCAACCTCTTCTTCTGTAAATCAGTTGGCACCTGTGGGTCCGGACCCTCCGGGGATGAATTCTTGCGAAAGCTTCCCCCGTCCCCCCAGCTGAAATGCACGAATTAAGACCGACAACAAAGACCTCGAATAACGCGAGTGTCTTGAAAAGAGGCCAGGGTTCGACCCCAATTTACACATGAGGATATCTGCCATAACGACATGGGGACAATGACATTAGGACATACATGGAATACCATTTATAGTGAGAGTAGTAAATTGAGAGGCAAACCTGAACTCGCTTCATCCCCACCAAAAAGCATTAGGAGAGAGGAAGATGGATAGCCTAAACTTAAAGGTCTACAAAACACAACCACTCATTTGTGTATACTTTGCAACACAATCCAACATGGTCGAGGTTGCGATAGGTTCAGTTGTAGAACGCACACTAAAGAGTCAGCCGATTTTAGACCACAGTAGAGGAGCACTCTTTCGTCAATTATTCTCCTGCCTGCTAAATATATTCAATAATTATGAAGTAACCTTACCTAGGTCAGGTAGATGACTTGAACATCCTCCTAGTCAGCAAGCTTTGGGGACATGATGTACAAATGGTCAGTGTGGGGAAGAGTAGTTTGTTCAAGTGAGCCACCAAGTCAATTTCTTTATTATGAATTTGGCTACTACTAATTATTATTCCCTATTCAACCTCTTTTCTTATTTCTAAGAACATGTCTGCTGCCATAGTGGTTCATATATGTACTATATGACAGAGTGATACTAAATTCAACTGCCCATTGGCAAAATAAATATTACTCTTGAAGGAAAGATTTGATTTTATTCAACTAAAATAGCTTCCATTTACTGCCATAAACTATGGGAACCTGGTTGGTAGACGTCTATCGGAGCCGTAGTTCGCAATGTGTCGCCTTTTTTTTTGCTTCTCGGGCCATTTATCTTTCACACATTTTCATTTCGAACATCGTCCATTTCTCTACGAACTTGAAAAAAGTCTTCTGATGGAAATGCCTTTGTTGGTTTTCGCCTTGCATAAAAATAGGCAAAGAGTCTCTCAACTCGATCCCTGAGGAGTTCTCCATAGCATTTGACAGTTAATTATTCCTCATTTCTTGTTGAGGTATAATGGCTATTGCTCTCCGCTCAAGGTTCATTTTTGATTCGTGCTCCTGGAAAAAAAAGTGTCGACCGAGGTCAGCCATTCTATATTTTTCTGTATCCATTACAGTGAACAAGTTATTACTCGGTTCTTCATCTCGAAAGGGAGATTCATAGTGACACTATTGTGCCTGTGCTTTTTGTGCGAAGTTGTGCCTGGATGTATAAAGAGGTGTTTAGGCATTATTATTATCCCAGTTTTTGTTTTTAGGTAAGGATGATCCTTAAAAGAGTTGCGAACTGCATTAGTACGAGAAAATGTTTGGAATTCGAATATTCATAATCATTATCTCGTTATTATGATTGTTAACCGAGTCTTATGCATATTTGCTTCACTCCTCATCTTGTAGGGAGCGTGTTATATAATAGGTACGCTCCTGGCACCAAAATTGCAGGATTAATAGTCTCAACGAGAAACTCCACAAAATGGACGCTCTATGGACTTAGCAAATCCAAATAAATTGCCTTTCATGTGAATAACAGGAGTACTATGTATAATATGAGAATAGGTAGATGAAAATACATACATATGCCAATTTGTGTATATTAATTTGTATACAGAAATGGAGAATATATATATTAATATATATGATTATAAATGAGACAAGCGGTCGTCGGAAGTAGAGCGCGGGTACACAAATATACGAACACGAAAGCTATCAAAATTGGATACCGTGTTAATAAGAGCAAACGCATAAACAAACAATTCGCGTCTTGGGATAGAGTTATCAGAACACGGGAGTCTACGAAGCAGTTCGGTAAACATAAATTCCAACCAAAGGAAATTATTATACAAATCTGTAAAATCGGTTCATAGAATTGAGATAAAATTATCTTAAATATGTAAGTTATTATATATACACAGCTGTTCAGTAGCTATGCCCCGGGGGTAGAACTGATGAGCTCGACGACACATGCTTGTCTCGCAGACAAGTCTAGGTCACTCCCCCCCCCCCGGAAATGAAACCGTATATATAGTCGTGTTGGAGGAATTATTATTATTATTATTATTATTATTATTTTGGCAAAGTATAAGATCGATTCAGTTGAGACAATAAGATCAATTCTTTCTCCTCTTAGCGTTACGGAACCCCCTTTAATTCGCCTAAGTCTTGTCGCTACAGAATTCAACACTTCGCGTTGATTAAGAAAACCTGCTTCTCGCCCGCAAAGTATTCTTGATGTGACGTGCCGCTTGCCACTTTAATATACCCTTATTAGAATAAAAGTATATTTTGCTACGTTCGTTCTCAAATTCATTCTTAACCCCGATTACCCGTAACAATATGAATACCCTTACAGAATTATATTTGGAATTAGAAAAGTCCCCATTTATATAAACTGGTATCTTACCCCCCAACAGACTGGTGACCCTTCGTTTCGACCGGACAGTGAAGGTATCAAAGAAATGGACTTATCAAGCCATCGTCAGACAGGAGAAGGTGAAAAGGACTTCGTAGACGCTATCGACATCAAGCTGCCCATCTTTAATGAAACAGCAGTCGCAGGTTGTTTCCAAATTGTGGAGGCCCAGTTTGACATCTCCGGAATGAAGAAGGAGGAGACGAAATTTTTCTATGTATTGGCCTCACTTCCTCCTGAGATCGTCGATCATCTTCCAGCAGCCATTATATCGCACCAAAATTATCAGCTTTTAATGGCGGAAGTGATTGGGCTATTCGAGAAGACCAAGCCCGAGCTTTTCGAAAAGCTCATCGCATCCTCCACGCTCACAGGCCGACCCTCGACCAATTTGGAAGAACTATGGAAACAGCCCTTCATGTAGGAGTTAGTGAAGAGCTTGTCTGACACAAGTTCATTCAGTCCTTACCGGCTAACATCATGCCTATAATCGCCACACAAAAAAAAATTAACCCTCGCTCAATTAGGAAAACTGGCGGATCAACTTATGACATTCGACAGAGCTCAGTACCTTAGTGTAAATACTTGTAGTCAGTCGAGAAGACGCAGTGCAGTTTCAGTGCCTAACGCGTTTATGCCTTATAAAAACACCGATATGAGTGATAATAATATAAATAGTTCGGGGGAAAATGCGTGGTCAGTGCCTAAAAGTGAAAGAACCAAAGACCTATAGTTTACCGCTGACATGCGTATTTTGTCGAGAAAGCTAAGTTCTGCAAGCCCTGGTGCAGCTGGCCAAAGAGAGGGAAACAAGTGCGAATGCAACCTTCCTCCTGGCCATCTTCGCCAGTCCCGGCAGAAAACTAGCTGGCATGCCATTGCAAGCGCGGCTGGTGGTATGCCATCAGTTTTCACCGTCGCCGTTAAAGTGAGTAATAATAAATGCGAGTTTTCAATCGACACTAGGGCCAGTGTATCGATACTTCCGGCTAAATTGGTGAAATCGGGTGAATTGCGCGAGTCCAGTATAAATCTCTCAACGGTCAATGGCGGAAAAATAAAAGTGCGCGGTGAAGTTCACACGGGCATAGTGCTCCCCGGTCTTCGCCGATCATTTAGGTGGTCATTTGTATTCGCGGATACTACCTCGCTGTTATTAGGGATTGACTTTCTGAAGCATTTTAATATTTTAGTGGATTGTTTCCGCGGCATACTTATAGGCAAACAAACCAAACTTGCATCTGAAGTGAGATATCTAGAGAGCCTGCCGTAGCCTTAATTATCAATAACCTTCAGCACCTACTGCGCCATTGGAGAGCCATATTGAAGAAATCATGAGCCTCTATACGGATCCGCACCCGCTCAGCCTTCCCCGTCATCGTCACACTCAGTGGCCCATACAAACGAAACTGGTTGTGCGCCACTAACATTTGCACGGCCAAGGCCTCTTCCAATAGAGAAGTTACAGGTTGCCAAAGCAACTTTCGAAACACTATTGAAGGAGAAGGTCGTGCGCAAGTCTAAATCACCATGGGCTTGGCCATTCCACATGTTGCCGAAGAAGTCGCCTGGTGAGTACAGGGTGGTTGGCGATTTCCGAGCGCTCAATGCAATCGCCAAGCTTGACAGGTATCCATTGCCGCGGATTCCAAGTGTTACGAACCACTTCCATGGCAAAAAGATCTTTTTAAGGTTGGATTTGGTTCGTGGTTACTATACCGTTTGGTTTGTGAGAATACGTGAAGCTCCCATCCGCCCTCCGGAATGCAAGTTGCACATTCCAACGGCACATAGACAACCTTTTTCGAGGATTAGGGTTCGTTTAGGTATATATAGACGACATCCTGATATTTTTAGACGATATTGACGACCATTTGAACCATTTAGATCGTCTTCAAAATCCTGGTCCACAACGGTATGATGATTTCCCTGGAGAAACGCGAGCTGACAAAGGGAGAGATCGATTTTTTAGGGCATCACATTTCGGTGTAATGAATTTTCCCACCCGGCAAAAAGATGAAGGAAATTGGATACATGCCATTACAAAGAGATTATAAGGGACTTCGACGATATTTAGGCATGTTGGGATACTACCGAAGAATGTTTCCTAATTTTGCCAAGATTGCAGCCCCGTTGACCGATCTTGTACAACTGCAACCAAAAGGCTCACGAGCTCGAGTGGAGTAATGAGGCACGAGGAGCACTTGAAAATACCAATAATTCACCGTACCAGCGAGTGACGGATTTGCCCCAGTACGCGGCAGGTGCTGCCCTGCACCAAATGGTAGACGTATCGCCACGACCGGTTGCATTCTTTTCGAGCAAGCTAGGCCGGACGCAGCAAGCTTACTCTGCCTACAATAGAGAGCTCCTAGCGGCGTATCTTGCTTGATGTTGTCTACTTCAAGCACACGATTGAATGTTGCAAAGATACCTTGTGCACTGACTACAAGCCATTAGTATCAGCTTTTTGATCGCCGTTAATTTCAAAAACAGACAGACAGCAACGCCATTGGCCAGCCATTTTGGAATACATCAGCGAAATCGCCTACGTGCGTGGTAAGGACAACGTAGTCGCTGACTGCCTTTCAAGGAACGTCAATTCGATCCAAATTGACTCCTTTGACCTCCAAGCTTTGGCAGCAGCACAACATAATGATAAGTATACAAAGGAATCTCGCTCGCAATTAAAATATTCCCCTTTTCCCGGGGAAGTTCAATAATGGTGTGAAGTAACATCAAGATACCCATGTCCATTTGTCCCTATGACGTGCAGAAGGACTATCTTAAATCAATTAGATAATCTGTCATACCCTGGAGTCAATGCTTCACTTCGTCTTATCAAATCACGATATTTATGACCCAGTATGGACATGGATATTCGCTCCTGCTGGACAAGGGAGTACCTCGCATGCCAATGTTCTAAGATTAGTCGCCACACGAAACCCACGACACTGCCGATTAACATTTCATCTTCAAGGTTCGAAACTGTGCCTATCGACATAGTTGGACCACTGCCACGCGTGTGCACTGCCTGGACAATCATACCCTTCACACACTCGATACTTACTTTCGTGCATCGAACGAGCTACAATATGGATAGAAGCACTACCGTTTCCGGTCATAAGTGCTGCAACGGTTGCGTCACGTAGTGACCGAGAGAGGTGCCCAATTCGAATCCGAACTATTCAAGGAACTGTCTGCCCTCGTCGGTTTTCATCGTCTCCTCACCACGGCGTACAGACCGCCCACAAACGGGATGGTGGAATAGGCACATAGGACTCGACAAAGCTTGCTGGTTGCAATTCCAATTATCGTTCTAGGCATTCGTTCTTTTCTCAGTGACTGTGGATTTTCACCTTTCCCGGCAGTCACGGGAACCACACCCTTGTGGGTCCCTGACCCACTGTCGGGCGAGGGACGGGGACGGGGTTGCCACCACCACCACACTCTTGTGCCCAACTCTTAGTCTCGTCATAGTCATCGGAGACCGACTCTAAGTTTATTAAACAACTGGCATCAACCATAGCACAAGTCGATTTCACGCGGGCATCCATAAGGCACTTGCACTCGGTGCCCAAGACTTTCGTGCCCTAAGATCTTCAGGAAGCAACTCTTATATGGGTCCGATTAGAGCGCGTTCGCAAACTAGTAGAAGTGCTATATGCTGGCCCTTTTCTGGTGATCGAACGCGACAGCAAAGTCTACAAGCTGGAATTTCCTGATGGAAGAAGGGACACTGTCTCAGTAGACAGACTGAAACCGATGAGATTACCAACCTGGCAAAAGGACGAAGTGCCAGGTAATCAGCGATGCTCATGGAAACAGGCTGAGCACAGGAGTAGGATCAGTTGCACTTCGCCTCGTGGAGTTGATTCAACAAAAGACGATGATACTTCAGGTAATCGACGAGACGCCTCTACAGGAACCGGAGAAAATAACAGAAAGACGGAAGTTTTCACGCGCTTAGGGAGACGAGTCACGTTTGCCGGGGATCCGTCATTCATATACTTCTGAATCCTTGTGTAGGCATTATTGTAGCGGCACATTAAATAAAAGAGGAAGAGACATAAATATATAGACACCTTGCTTCTCTATAGTTTTTTTTTTTCTTTTTGCGTGCCATATTGTATTTGTACGGTGTCGTAACGTAATTATAGGATTTGTAGAGGAATTAAAAAGAAAGGGAACCAAATTGTGAAATAAATTATGTATCATGGTATTAATTTGTATATATATATATACAAAGGTGGGCGTTATCACGATAACGATATCGGGTTATCGGTTATCCGATATTTTTTTCCGCGTTAGCGATTAATCGGTATCGCCGATACTTTTGGTTCCAAACTAGCGATAATCGATAATTTAAGTTTTTGGTTCCAGTTTAGCACAGGGGCGAGCTGCGCGTGCCTTGGAGTTGGGAATAGGTAGGTCCGAGCTGGAAGGAGGATCCTCAAAACCTATGAGGAGATGAAGAAGAGCCTCACCAGGCATGAAACTAAGAAACAGTATTCAAATACTCTTACTATTGTATTATAAAATAACGCTATATATAGTCAATAATCAATATTGTATTATAATTTTGGATTTATCGATTTATCGGTTATCACCTTATCAATGCCCTGTTCGTATATTAAGATCCTGTTAGACATTATGTGCGCCAAAATATGTATTTGATATCTATTTACCTATAAATTTATTATGTACTATTCTCTCAATAACTCCATTACTGGCAGGGGAGTGCTATAGGGAGCGTGTTATATAATAGGTACCTCCTGGCCCCCAAATTGCAGGATTAATAGGCTAACGAGAAACTCTACAAAATGGACGCTCTTTGGACTTAGCAAATCCAAATAAATTGCTTTTTATGTGAATAACAGGAATACTATGCATAATATAATAATAAGTAGATGAAAACACAGCCTAGGCCACGGCCCCCTGTAAATGAAACCGTATATATAGTCGTGTTAGAGGAATTATCATTATTATTGATATTCCTACCGAAGCCGGGCAAACCGAAACACCAAGTCGGATGCTTTCGTCCTATCTTGCTCCTGAAATTTCTAGGTAAAGTCCTAGAAAAGATCCTTAACAAAAGGTTGATCAACCACCTTAACGAAAACAACCTAACCCACAACTGCACGGGTTCCGGAGCAAGCGAGGGACAGACACCGCGCTAGCAATCATAACGGAAAAAGTTGCTACTGAAACAGCGCGAGGCAATAGAGTTGATATTGTACTCCGTGATGTTGCTAAAGCCTTTGACAAAGTGTGGTTCCCTGGCTTAAAAGCCAAAATCTGTGACTTTAATATAGAAACACTGCAAAACACTGCAACTATCTAGATGAGAGGAAAGCAGTATTGCAGATAAACGGCCAAACGGGCGGCGCAATTAATCTGCAAACGGGTGTCCCACAGTGAGGCTGCCTCTCACCAACACTGTACACAGTGTACACCAGGGACCTTCTGCATCCAACCCATGAATATATATACAACTAGCGGACGATATCACACAGTGAAAGGAAAAAACTCAAGGGCATCGCCCTAAGAACAGGAATAGAAATTAAAAACCTAAATGATTACGAAAAAAGGAATAAAATTAAGACAAACAAAGATAAGTTCAAGCTAATACCCATGAACAGAAGGAAAAAAGCCACGCGTAGATGGAGAGGCATATTATTTTTTTAACAGAAGGACGTGTCTTCGGACTAAAATTAACAACGTCATGCTATACATGCCATCTACCACAAAAAATCATTGAAACAAAATCTACCTTATCAGCACTATACAGATTCAGACAACTATCAACCAAAAATAAAAGAAAATTATACCTGGCCTTAGTATAACCTAAGCTCCTATACCCAATAGTACCATTGAACGCATTAAGTAACTCCTAAATCAGGAAGATCCAAAGAGTCTAAAATCAAGCCACTAGATTCATAAAAAATACAAGAAGACAAGATTACATTCCAACAGAAGAACTCCACTGCACAACTACTATAGAACCCATAAACAAAAAAGAGCAAGAAAACTGTGGGAAAAAAATAAATATACAATACCCCAGAATATAATAGACCAAACCATCGTACATGAACACGAAATCCGCCGTACGCCCTATAAACAACGCTTGAACGGAAGCCTGAGAAAAACATTAAAAAACGTCAATCAAATCTATAGGTAATAAACTATAGTACATAAATGTAACTACCAGAAACGTAGCAACTAAAAAAGGACAACCGATTATGAATACCAACTATACACATCAAATTGGAACCCGATGAGGAACTAAAAGTAATTGCTGACCATATAAAAAAAAAAAATTAAAAACAATTTTAAATAAAATAAATAAATAAATACTAAAAAAAAAGCGAGAGAAGCACAAAAATTAAAAAATGATACAGACGCTCAATTGAGCAAGAGAAAACAAAGTCTCCAATGCTTAATATAACTATGTATCTCAAAAAACAAAATTATAAAAGAAAAACGAAAGCGTTAGCCAGGCAACCTGGCATAAATCTTTAACATCTTCACTGCATCATCTTCATCTATCATCCTACACACATTAACACCCACACCAACACACGACATTTTAATTTATATCTATCATATCTCACTATCTCTAAACATTCTAACTTTATTCATCTTATGCATATGCTTATCATTATTATTATTTTGGAACAGGAGAAGTTCGATTCAGTCAAGACATTAAGATCAATTCGTTCTCACCTTAGCGTTACGGAACCCCCTTTAATTCTCTTAAGTCTTTTCGCTCCAGAATTCAATACTTCCCATTGAATAAGGAAACCTGCTTGTCTATCGCAAAGTATTCTTGACGTGCAGCTTGGCGCTTTAATAGTTCCTTATTAGAATAAACGTATATTTTGCTACGTCCTTTCTCAAAGACCTTCTTTACTCAGATTTCCCGTAAACCTTCGGTAAGCCCAGTCAAAAATAAGAATACCCTTGCGGAATCATCTTTGGAGTCATTCATATAAAGTGGTAACCAACCCGACATAAACTGGTGAAATTGGTAACTCACCGCTATAAACTGACTACCCCGCTATGACTTGTCAACTATACACCCCCCCCCATAATCTGACGTATGCCATGGCGAATGTTTCGTACGATAACAATAAACAAACACTAACGGTCGCACGAAAATAAATAAATGGTAGTGAGTGTACTTTCGATTGTTTTCGTTAAGGTTCGCGTAATAATGTTAGGAAATTCGATCATGCTTGAAATCTTCCGTTTTTCTTACGATATTTATGCATGTAATATTTAATTATTGGTTCAGAGCACAATCTGTTCTTTTATTTCCTTCCAACATCATTTCTTCGTCTTCTTTGGTTTCCGTAAACAGATATGTTGTTAATAATAACTCAGTATTTAGGGCTCTGAGATAATATGGTGGTATTTGTTAAGCCTAACCATTCAATTATTCCTTCTCTATTTTCTCACATTAATAATTATTTATCCGACTCCCCATCTTTCGACTTCTTTTCCTAAAAAAATAATCTGTCTTCTGGTATACGTAGTGAAGTAAATTATTTTAAAATTCGAGTGTGTGTAATCAACGCCTGACTTGTATATTAAACACTTTTAAAATTTGAGTTTATTAGGGTTGGAGTACAGTAGAGTTAGACTTCAACGGATGCATACCTGTTACTGATGGCCGACAACTTAACACCATTTTACGGAAACAGGAGCAAGTGTTAAGTGATTCTGAATGAAAAGGATGTCAATTCATGGATCCAATGTGCGTTCGCTGGGTCAGGGTCACAAGGGCCTGCGAGTTACACCTTTGCGAACACTTATTCGCTCTCTTTAGCTATCTTGATATGAATTAAGGTTGTTCAATGCCACTTCCAATGGAACTGTTTTCGCTTTTTTTTAAAAAAATTACTTTGAAATGAGATCAACGATCTTGGAACCTCTTCGACAGATCTTAAGTTAGTTATATTTGTCTGTTTACTTTGCTTCCATCTCTTTTGGTGTATGGACTAGTGAATTATAATTTGATTTTGAAAAGCGAAGTATAATTTTTTATTTCTAGTTGAATATTAGTTACAAACATAGTGTTCGACAATCAGATCAGAGAAGGCATACAATAAATTTGATCTTGTTTTTCCGAAACAATCCTGAAACAGGATTGTGAGAAGTTTCTTCTGTATCCATTGTTTATTCCATTATTTATTCCATTGTTTAGCCGCTTGTTTCTTTCTCTATGATGTTTGGATCAGGTTAGTATGAACATATCTTGGGTGGAGGATATTTGGAAACGCTTTCCATTCGTGCAGTATATTGTTGATCTTTGCCGAGCAAATTTTAAATTATTGGTAGCATGATTTGCACTCTTTTGGCTCCGATCGGGATGGTGAGTTTTAACATGTCTACCCTTCCCACTTTCTCTTTCTATTGCTCCTCTATCTTTCATTTCCTTATCTATCGTTGGACGAATCGAAAAGGTTATGTCAGTTATAGCATGAGAACCCTGCTTCGGCTGACATCTAGACATCCAGAGGATTATTTGGGGATCTTTGTCATTTATACATTTTGACTTTCTCTATTTTCATCACGTTCTTTACAGATTTCTCTTTACAAACTTTATGTGGGGGATGCTTTCGTTGGTTTTCTCTTTAAATTTGGAGAAGGAAGTATCTGTGTTTTGGCAACTCTTGCTACTCATCTTCCAAATATATTTTTACATGACCATTTTTTTCAGCTCTGTCAAATACTCTGTGGCCGAAAACCAACGTCATCTCACAGTATAACCCGCCTCTTTAGGCCCATTATGCTCAACCATCACTACTTCTTTATTTTCATGTCCCCTCATAAGTAGCGACCAAAGAGGGGTGATTTTTGGATTGGGAACTTCCAAATATTTTATTTTTACCATAGGCCTAATTTGTGTCTCTACTTGATCTCAGGGTTCTTCTCATTCGGTATGAAAACTTCGCTCTTGACCCCATAAAAGAAAGCTGGAAGATCCTTCACTTCCTTGGACTGAAGTTCACCGCATCCGCGGAAGCCTTCGCAGCCTCTCAGACGATGAATGTCCCAGAGCCACAACCGAAAGATCCGTTCTCTACTCGTCGTAACTCACAGACCAGAGTTTATGCGTGGTTGGGTAGCCTACCATTCTCAACTGTTGCCACCATTCAGGAATCTTGCCTCGATATTCTTGACGCATTTGATTACCATATTTTTGCCTCCGAAGAGCAGTATCTCATGGCACGTTAAATGTCTTTCTTTACCCTACCATCAATACACTAAGGTGGTAACAATAATACTAACTTGAAATATTATGAGAGTAAAGCAAATTAGTCAAATCCAACAGAAATCAATTAACTCAACAAGCGAGCTATAACAACTAAAGGAGAGGAAGTGAACAATTACACTCGTCAACCATCACACGAAAAGAGCAAAAATAGTGTTCAAATTTCATTGGCTTTATAGGCTATATTTTTATCGATGGTGACAAAAAAAACCACTTCCATCTCCTACATTCTTGCCCCTTTCAATGCAGAGCTGTTGGCTATAGCTCCAAAATAAATGCTCCCTATCATCATCATCATCATCATCATCATCACGATGTAGTGGAAAACTACACTGGCATTGAAAGAGCTCGATTGTCTTTAGAATACTGCAAACTATTTATTATAATCTGATCGAAAGTTCTGATTAACAATTTATATTCAAATGTTATTTAGTTCAGGCACTTTGTCCAGCTTGCAACTACTCCATTCTCTCGAAGGGGATTTTAATTCGTTAGGTAATGTGGGGAGTTTAGGGGCAGCTTCACATCTTCTTGGTCCCTAAGGCTTCAAGAAGCCTCCTCGGGGTATCTAAGACACACACTTGCTCTACTCACCACTTTTTAAACAGTTATATGAAATTATTTCGGAGAAGATAGTACTATCTCGATGGAGATAAAGAGAGTTCAACTTAAGGATTCCTTATTTATGTCATATTAAACAAATTAACTGTTTTTGCCTGCTACAAATCCCCTCAGGTAGATTATTACAAAAATGTAAACCTTTTTTTTATGAATAAAATCCGTCAAAATATATGTTTAAGGTATTCCACTTATTTGTTTCCAACGAATCTAAATTCAATTCATTTTATCAATCATCCCCAGGTTCTTCTTTTCGCCTTGATATCTATTTGGTTAGGCAATGCCGAGTTCTTTCAAGCTTAGGTGTAACCCTTCTCATCTAAGCCCTATCTACATGACCTAATATATACTTGTAAGAACCAAAAAATCATTAAAAAAACATTCATATATTTTAGAAATATACATAAGCGATATTTATATGAATAAATCCGAGCCTGGTAAAGAAGGTGGGAGACCTGGTCCCCCGATTCGCAATAGATTCCAGTCCCTTTTTGCCTTCTTCGAATTGAGCACACCCGCGGCACGCACCACCATTTGATGGAACGCCCCCTGCAACTTACTACGACGACTGCGTTGTCCCCCAGACTGTTCTGCACATTTTTGTTGAATGTCTCAGTCTTGGAGATCTTTGTACACGTTACCTGTCCCAGTACCGGATAAGATGGGTTGTTACCGTGTGTCTCTCATAATCGGCACGGTTTCGTACGCACAACTTGTAAACTATCTCACTTTTTGAAGGAGGCAGGCCTCTTCTATTTTATTTGACTCTACAGCGACATTTGCCTTTGGTAGTAGTCACCCGATGGGCGATATGAAAATTTTAAAAAATACTCTCGCGAAAGAGGACTTTTTCTTCGATTTTCTTTCCCACTCTTGATCATTGCGAACAAGAAGTACGAACCAGATTTTCATCTTTACCATCTATTTTCTTGAATGGTTAAATTGTTATCGTTTACAATGACAGCGCAATTTAAATCGATCAATTTTAATTCAAAATTTCAGCACGTGATTTATATTTTGGAGTGGTTAGAACCTTTGTTCTTAAAGATTAGTAAAACTTTAATAAATTATTTGTAGGTGGTTCAATCAAACCTTTACTTTAAACTTCTACTAGTTCATTACTTATCCACCTAAGTGGTTTCAAACGAATCCAGATGAGCAAAGCAGATTTAAGTAGTCTTATAGAAGATGTATTGTACCTATAGGTTTTTTTTTTCATTTGCTTCATTATTTTGGAAAAAAAGATTAAAAAGTATATTACAAAACCACTAAGGGAATGATAGGTTAAGATTTTGTGCATATGAGAATTTGAAAAAGCACCAACATATAAGGGGGAAAATTTTAGACGTTCAATACAAGGATGAGAATGTGCCGTGGTATGGAAAAGCAGTTGCAATTTTAGTCGCGGGCGTCTGTACATCTCAATATCTCGGTCGGTTTCCGTTTTGATTTTTTTGGGGGTTTTGGCGATAGCATTGTAACGATTTGGCAGATTCTAACAAAATTTGAAACCCTAGTGTTGTTTTACATTCTCTTTCGAATGATATAATTGCCAAAGTGCTCCAAAGTTAGCCCGAAGATTATTTACATTTAACGAACTTTAAAATCTCTATGTTGTTAAACATTCTCTTCCGAATAATATAATTGGCAAGGTCCTCCAAAGTTAGTCCGGGAATTATTAAAAGTTTTGAAAGTTGTGAGGTCATAAATCAGAATAAAAACTTTGGAAGCGCCTTTCACTTGTGTCCTCACTGAAATGTGAAATTGAAAATTGCAATAGTAAATTTTCGCTTCATTCTAACCTCAACAGCCACATGAAAGGGCAACATCGATGAATTGCTTTTTATCTTTGACTAGGCCCATAGGCAGTTTCTATGTCTCTCTGTTCCTTTTATGCAACTTCTAATATATAAAATCATCATTTACGCGAAATTTTTGATAGAGTCTATGTTCCTATATAAAGTTACTGGACAATGACCGAGAACACGACAATACCAGGATATCCGGCGCAGTGACGCCGATAGCCTGGTCGCAACAAGGAGTTCGGTGCTACAAGATGCCCATCACATTGCGTCATGTGGGTGCATTATTTGGCTCTTCGGGGCAGCCGTTGAACGCGTATAGCAACCGTCCAAGCAGTAATTTTTAATGTCACGCAGAAGTCCCACGTAGTGTCATGAACAGAGAGACCGAAATTTTATTCATCAGACGATGGAACCCTTTCCCCCCCATTTTTAAGTTCTTTCGCAACAAATCAATGATTATTTACCTCCAAGTTCATCAGCCACCGTCATTGTATGGCGCCGGCAAGTCAACTTAATGGGTCTCCTTTGTCTGTGAATTGGTCTTAGTATGAAGCTCTCTTTCATGAGGAGCATTTTCTACGTTTTCTTTAATCCAGTGATGGTTAATGATACCGCCTGACATCGCCGGCATTTAAAAAAGGCTTACACATTTTTAATTATTTTCTAAGATATACCCGTTTACTATATACATATTTGAGGGGCCTTCTTCGATGCTGAAAGTCTAGAGGAGCCAACTAATGATTAATATTGTTATGTCTTCAGTGTTATTAAAATGTATTCTTACACCTTAGTACGTATACGACTCTTCATTCTTGATTGGTGCGGTTGAGGTTACCCTTTTGGCGCACCGAATAAGACGGGCTCTAGTACATTATGTACCTACCCTATCGAAGGCGAGAGGATGGTAGATAATGAGTGCAGTGTGTAATACACGATGCACTTGAATGCACAGTCTGTCGTCTACTCGAGTCATAACCCACCTTCGTTTCACAAGCGATGGCTCTCAAGGGAGTGTATACAATCGGAGACGCCAATTATAAGACCTACGGGGTAGGCCGTGCCTCATCCTGAGGTAAACTACATTTCCTGTCAGTCACGTTACATATCTTCCCTCATAGCGTTGCTCGGAGGTGCTACACCATTGGGTGGTAAGGAAGAGTCCATGCTGCCTTATCCTCATGCATGATATCATGTGCGGGATTGAGTGTGTTCATGAGTAGCCAAGTTGTATATACAACATGTATATTAAGGGGAATGAAATCGGTCAATTTTAAAGATGAAAGGTTGTGATAAAAAAAATCGGTTGAACCAAATTAATTTATTGCAAAATGAAAAAAATAACCTACGCCCTGCCAATTCAACCATAGAGCTATTTTTAGTAATATATTACCATATTTTGGAATCCAATGAACATCCTGCCTTCTAATTGATTATATTTGTTCCCGTAACTGTATTCAAAGCCGCTCATTGGATATGGGCTTAAAAATCGGGAAAGCTTATTTTTTTCCAAATTAATCTTGTTACTAAATTAAGTTTTAATAAATGAACTAAATTCCAAGCGAGGATGAAGTCTTTTTTAATGGAACACCAAATCAAATGAACGCAAGAATGACGAAACGAATGAGAAATACATATACTCGTCATTACTATAAGTAATAGAGGGATTGTAAGTAACAAATCATTTCGGCAAAAAAAATTTCATGTCAACTTTCGAAAAAATTCTCTGGAAGCCATGCTTGCGCAAATATACCCATTTTTTTGCATCATAACCAGCAATTTTACCGCATGCCCTTGTTAATTTATGAATCAGGCTCTCTACCAATTGGGTGCGGGTTGGGAAAGAGGGCAATTCAAATTTGCTGAAAATTAAATCCTGAAGTTTGGTGATGGTGAGATTGCAAGTGAAGGTAGATTCTTAAATCATAACTGATCCCACTCTGTGAGTTAAGCAAAGGTGTTCACATTGAAGTTGACGAGGAGAGGAACGAATTTTCTCATCCACTTCCACCAACTTCGATCATTTGGCAAAGGTCCATGATCTTAGGAAAGGAAAAGGTGCGGGGATTTGTAGCCTCATCGCAGAGAAGAGATTCGAGCAAATTTTCTGGGTCCACATTCCATGATTTGATGTAAGGGCACACTATTTCTCGCGTTGATTAAAGAAAAAGGCGGTGACATTTGATTTGAAAAAGAATGTGATTTGGTAGCGTCAGAAATGTGTGGTCGAGTTTTGATTGCAAAACAGTGAGGAATGTAGTTGAGGTTCGGGTAGAACTTGAGAGAGTGCAGTTTCTTCTAACTTTACCTTTAAATGGATGCTTGGAGAGGTAAGTTGCGTTAAGGCAACAGGCTAAATTCAACCACCTCGAGTGGAAAATGGGTTCTGGCTTCAAAGTTTCAGTTGCGGATCAATTTTCCCGCTGTGAATTGATTCGGCGACGAGGAAAAGGTACTTCTGATCAGACGACAAATATGACAACACTTCGTTTGTCACGCAATTTTTGGTCCATCTGTAATCAGAACGAACTCTTCATCCCATTCTAACTCTTTCACCTTTGACAAAGACTGACCTATTGGTCCCTTGAAAGAATTATTGCCCGTGGTAGGTTTATCGACGGTTTAGAATTAATGACAAAGGACGAGTTTATTTATATGGAGGTCACAAATTGACCAATGAACTTTTTCGCCTCGTCGATCCTCAATCTTTTTCAAGGTGCAGCCATCCATCTCTCAGACAAATACACGCAATTTACTGTCCTCACCTCGAGGAGAGAAATATAGGCTAAATTTTCTCGTTGTGTCTGGAGATCTGAGAGTGGCAACAGCTTAAATGGTCCGATGAAATTATTTGAGCCACTTCGAGAATTATCATGTTTGGTTGCTTTAGGTATTTTTGACAATATATACAATAAATTTAGAATGATGAAATAGATTTACATAAGTCAGTCGTTACAGTCTTCGCATTTTTTATTTATGGACTAAGTGATGAAATGCGCGGTATATTTCATGATTTTATAAAGTTGAAATAGGTTTGTAAGTATACACCAACAGAGGCAACACACAGTCGAGAGAACATGGTTATTCCCAAGCGGAAGAAACTCCAAGAGAGAACATTGGATCAATTTACACTTAAAAACATTACAAGGAACATGCTACAAAATCAAGACCATAAAACCGGATATGGAAACTAAAAACAAAGAGGCGAAATGTCCCCCATTAAGATCAAAAAAGTGTTACAAAAGTAAAGAAATAAACAAAAGAAGCGAAGTTCTCGTAACTAA
This sequence comes from Ceratothoa steindachneri, assembly GCA_963969495.1. NCBI lineage: Eukaryota > Metazoa > Arthropoda > Malacostraca > Isopoda > Cymothoidae > Ceratothoa > Ceratothoa steindachneri. The sequence goes on from OZ018320.1 coordinate 79,953,309, forward strand.
AACATGGAAGAAAAGAACAAAACATGAAAAGCGTAAATAAAAGAGGCGAAGTGCCCAAAACTAAAAATGACGGAAAACAAAAGAATAACAAGAAAAGCGTAAATAAAAGGGGCAACGTGCCCCCCCCCCAAAATAAAATGAAGGAAAACAAGAAAAGCGTAAATATAAAGGCAAAGTGCCCAAGACTAAGAAACAAAGGAAAATAACAAAACAAGCAGAGTGAAGATGAAAAAAAGGCGGAGGGTCCAAGTAAAAACCGAACTAAAACAAAGATAAGAAAGAAAAGGAAAGTCTTTGTATGTGTCACAGATCGCGCTACTGATTGGCTCGACTTGAATTTTAGGATTCACATCTTCCAATCAGAGCTCAAGTCTAAGATAACAAGTGAGTACGACATGATTGTTAAACGTAGCGAGAATCTTTGAGTCGATCCTAGTAATGCTATTTTTAATCGAATCTATGTCTATAATTTCTTTCTATTCTGGATTTTATTTCTCACTAACGATAGCACAATTGTCCGTTCTAATGATTTTTATTTACCACAACTCTGTTTGACTCTGGCCTTCCTTAATGTATATACTGTTTTTTAACCAATACACTGATTTCTTAGGAGAAATCCAAGCCAACTTAGAGGTTAAATGGAAGAAAAGATGTGAGACGACATTTGATTTTGTAAATGTATAATGAATCTTCCCCTAATTTAAATTTTACCATAAATACGAGTTCTAAAAACAGTCATAGTGGGCGCTTGAATGCAAATACAGATATAAATTTTCAATCAAAACATAATAAACGATTTAATGAAAATAAAAGCTCGTCATCTACTAAGAAACATCATCATATCTCAAATGATTGCAAAACTTATCTACTTGAATAGTTAAACGAGTTAAGCAAATATTTGTTTATATACGGCAATTTAAAGACAGTGATTTATTTTGATAAAGAAGCAAGTTAATAATTGTAGTCCTTATTTAATGCGTACATATAATAGACTTTTTTTTCCCATTTGAATTCCGGCCCCCCAAAAATATAGCAGAAAACAAACCCTTTTAAATTCTGTTACGGATTTAAAAACGTGTTTGTTCCGTCTCAGACTCGTTTGCAAGTCTCTTAGCTCCTCCATTCTTCTCCTCAAAGTTCCAAGGTTGGGGTTTGGAAGGGATGAACGCATCGTACAAAAAGCAAGAGGCCACGTTGACAGCAGCAGCCACATCAAATGCTTTGTTCCATCCATGATCCTAATAAGAGAAATTATACCCCAAAGGAACCCTAAAAAAACAATAAGGTCATGAAATTATCGAGAGGAGTTTTCTATTTGCTGGAAACGGGGCGTATCTAGGATTCTTTGGGGGCGGGGGAATTTCCTTTTATTTTCTCAGAAATTTAGTCAATCTTTTTGCTGGAATTCGACGTAATCCACGTCATAATTTTGGCTGTGGTTGTGGTTGTGGTTGTGGTTGTGGTTGTGGTTGATCTCTTCAAATGTATTTCGCGAGTTTGCACAAAAAAATCATATGGGACATTTTTGTGTTTCGGTCCCACAATGGGGTGCTAGTTGTATCCAGGCACAACCTGCTGCAGCTGACATCTGGAGAGGTGGTGGCTACTAGGGCCTTACTTCCTCATGGAGGTCTGCCTTAATTATAGATCATCTCCTCTGCTATGGAATATTGCACTGGCTCACTTTCGAGTGACCCAAGTAATCTCCTCTTTTGATGATCGGGCTCTTATATTTCCTCCTTTCAATAACGTCCTCACAAAAATGCCCATTGGCACTCATTAATAATAATAAAAATATGGTCAGTTTTCAGGTATCTAGTATTTTGGCAAAGGCCGGATAATGAAATTCGCATAAAAAGCAGAATGACAATCGCTAGAAAGCTCGAAGCCTCTAACCTCCGTTCCTCTTTTGAGGTGGAACAGTGTAGTACTTTTAAAAGCAACCAGAGACCAAATATCAATCGCAGTGAGGGAGGAGGGGTTCACCCGTTCCATGTCAGCAGGGTGTAGGAAAATAGATCCCCTTTCGGCAAGTTCAAAGACGGAAGAGTAGATATGTTGTGTGTGTGAAGAAAGGCGGGGGGGCAGAAAGAAGAGACTCCGGTGTTGTGATTGGTTATGTGTGTGATGAAGTGTGCAAGTATCTACCTCCTCTCGTAGGCAAAGTCACGTACGCTGAAGTTTTGCGATCGTGGTCAATGAGCATAACCCGACACCTAGGCGTTGGAAGTCCAAAGCCTTATCGGCTAGGCTAAATAGAGCTGTTGCTTTATATGATGGGTATCCGCATTCGTTTTATTTGTTAGTCAGTTCATCGATCCAGGGGATACTGTTTTCTAACTTCAAATACTGGATTATATTTGGACATAAGAAAAATATTTAACTACTTCTTACTAATTCGAGGAGAGCCGAGATGATTGAGGGTGCAAGAGCTGCTCCAATATTTCCTATGGCCATCAGTCCCATGGAGGTTGCTGCATATAGGAGGAATAAATTCATTTTTGAATATACTAAGAATATATTCACTAATTTGCCTCTATACTTTGCGCCCTCATAATGTTAGGTATTATCACATGTATGGCAGGCAAACACTTCGATTGTTCAGGATTATCAGAAGGATGGCAATCAAGCCTTGATTGGTAAGGATTAAGAGAATGATGGTAGTCTAAGGCTTCGATTGGTAAGGATTATCAAAATGACCGTAGTCAAAGACTTCTATTGGTAATTATTATCAGATTGATGGCAGTCACAGACCTTTATTGGTAAGGATTAGCAGAACGATGGCACTCAAATACCTCATTGGGGAAGATTATTAGATTGATGGTAGTCATACTCCGATTAGGAAGGATTACCACAATGATGACAGTCAAAGACTTCGATCGGTAAAGATGATCGGAAATTTGGCAGTCCAAGAATTCGATTTTTTCCATACCACACCTAACATTTCTCGCTTAGTAATCAGACAGATTTGGTTCTTTTGGGCAATTATTGTTTGTTTTTAATTTAAATATGAATGATAATTGCTGTAACCAGCAATGGATTTTTCGCTCAAGGCACAATTTTGCGCCATAGGAGAGGAGAGAAAGAAGCCAAAGAGGGACCGAATGAGGAGTAGAAAAAGTATTGAGAATGAGCAATTTCGTAAAAAACAAAACTTGCCATCCTAAATATCTTGACCGGGTTTGTGGGTTTTGAACAAGTTCGAACAGAGAACAGATCGCTACCTAATTCTACGAAACTCTATCTGAATTTCAGCATTATTCCAATTTTAATTCCAGTCATCCTCCAATCCTTTTTGCTGCCTCCCTTCCCAAAGACGTTACTTAGAAGCGAAGAGAGACAATTCCATGTTTTATTTCAAATTTCATTTGTTCATACCTGTGTAATTTGGTGCTAAGTCGACGGGACTGACCAAGTAGCTACAGCCCGTTCCAACACCTGTCATTCCCAGCAATAGCCATATAATTATAATTGCCACCGAATTATGTCCAGCAAAAAAAACAAATAGAAGAAAAATGGATGATACGCCAGATCCTGATGAGGTTAATAATTATTAATCCCTGACATGATTAAGTCCTTTTATTTTCTAACCTATAATTCGGATATAACTTGAGATATAACTTGCTCATATCTAAAGATGATTAAAGCTTAAATAATTATTTCCACACATGTGAGTTCTCGAAAAGTTTATCATTGATTTAGATTTAAATTTGTACTCTTGTGTCTGAATGGGATTCAATGAAATTATGAGGGGATTTTAGCCCCTAATAGATTCATTGATTCTTATTTACAAATTCCCACCAGTTGCTTTCATTCCCCTTGCTGGAAAATAATGTCCTTTCGATTTCGACTTCTAATTAAAGCCTCATTGCAATAGAGTGAATTACTCCTGTTTAGTAAAGGGTATTATTGAGTGTGAAGTGAGATGATGCAGTGATTGAGTGTGAATACTTGAAATCTAGAATCATGTGTATGAAATTGTGATTTACTAGATGAAACTATTGTGATTGTACCATATAACTACTGCAATAGTCTAAGTAACGATGAAAAAGAGTGGTTTGGAATAACTTGCAACGAAATTAGTAATGGGAATCGGGCGATGGTTGTATGATGCACAAATGCGCGATAAGACCAAAGAAAGAAGGATACCATACCCAGAACTGCTGGTACACCTTGAAATAATGAAACTGGAGAGAGGGATATGTTTCTACTCTCACAAACCCGGTATGTGGGAACCAAATTCTTTCAGTACCAAGATTTCTTTAAGTACACGAGAACTACACAAAAAAAAAGAAAGGTAAAACAAAAGAATGGTCTATTTGCTCCTGTTGAAAAGGATTTTATTGAGGAATGTGGTTAAAGTAAAATGTGAATAAAGATGAGACAATCTCACTACATAAATGCGCTGTGTAAGATTAAATTGGTTGGTGTGTGGAACAAATTTCAGTAACTTATAGTGGGCACTGTAATAACTGTTTTATGCTAAAATTGTAAATAGAAAGTGGAATGGTGGATAAAGAAAGGATGATGGAGGAGGTAAGGTGGAGAAGAATACGCAGGCTTATATCGGCTAAACATTGATTGGGGCAAATAGATAATGCCAGAGAGATACGGTGGAATGCACAGGAGGCAAAAATAAGCAGTGAATTGTGTGATGGCTCAAACTAAGAAAGCATAAAATGTGAAGGAAGGTGAGTGTAGGTACAGAAAGAAGCAGGTAATATTGTGGAAAGAGGTGAGAACACCGAAATACCGAGAGAGTATTTATGGGTAATTAGAATGTTAATTGTATATTTCTGGGGTAGTTGATATGTTGTATAATGATGGTATGTATGGAAGAGGAAATAAATATGAATAGATTTGGTGTTGCAAATTGGGTTCTGTATTCGACTATAGCACCTACGCCAGAGGTTGTTACTACTGTAGGAAATGGCAAGAAAAGTGAAAGACTGCTATAGTGTGTGGTATATTAGCCGAAATGCAAGAACTGCTGTTGTTGGTGTTATTTAAAATGTAGCTGTTGTGGTCGTGTTTTAAAGCTTTTGAAAGTGCAAAAGTGGCTAAAAGTGAAAAGATCCTGTGAAACTACTTTTGCACAATTGTAAAGTATAGAAGCGAGAAAACAAGAGCCACTTAGGAATAAGTCGGCTGAGTGTTGAAGGCAGGTAGGTGTATGAACGAGCTGTGTGTTTGAATTAAGTATTGCAGTGAGATAGCTGGCAGAGAAAGCAAGAAATAAATCGATCTAAACTGAATGTTAAGTGTGTTGAATTGAAAAGGAAATGATGAACTTTTTGAGAAGGAAGAACTATAAATTATTGTCAAATTGAAGATTAATTACACGAGTGAAAGTAAAGTGCATAGTTGGGTAAAAGATGGCGTGAGTGAGTCATTTTGATATACGTGGGCATGTGAGGTAGGAGAATGTGATTTTTCCATGGTTTTTAATGTCATTATGATAAGAGCACACAAAGATGTATAAACGGGGGGTGAAAAGAGGGGTGAAGTTTAAACGAGGGAATCCTTCGCTCAAACTTTGTAAGAAGAGATCCGTGAAGAAAGTTGTGAAGATATCATCATCTTCCTGGATTTTTTTCATCATGATAAGCTTGGGGCCGCAAGCTACCATGTAGGTTGGTAACTAGGAGTCTTCAACGAACGTATCCAACACTGGGTTTTTAGTTACCGCGTCTGGAATCGAACCTTTTGTTTTAAAATCCAGCACGCTCTCCACCTACGCTTCCGAACGCCCCGAAGATACGAGCATAGGAAATGAAAATATGTGATGACATTAGACATAAGGAAAGGTAATGTCGCATTTTACGTAAATTATTTTAATAAACATATTTACTCTCATAAACATTATGGCCATCATTAGGGATTACATTTGCCCACCGCGAAACCAGTTTGTTGATTACACGGAAAAGGTTTTGAGTAGAGAAAAGGAAATCGAACGCTGTCTCGACTTCTTTATTATTTCTGAATGTTTCACCCCCACCCCCTTTTTAGTTTTCAGGGGAGGTGAATAAGTGAAAACCTGGTGGTTTTAATTCTGGTGAGTAAAGTAGGTTAGGTAAAACCTCCCAGCCTAAAGACCTCATCTTTACTTGGGTTGCCTTCTCTGAAGGTGGCCTTGCATTATCTTGTTTCGGAATGACCCTCTTTCGGTTGATTAGACCTGGATGTTTTTTGGCGCAGAATCTGATTTACACTTTCATGCTGTTGTTAGCAAGGAGGATCAGAGATGGTTTTTCCCTGGTTCATTACAAGTGTTGCCTTTATAAAACATAAAGCATGAAATATCGAATATGTAACTCAGTCAAGTACTTGTATTCTATGGGTTATGTGATAGAGAAGAGTAAAAAAATGTGACTTTAGCCATCAAGAGTAAACACGATTATCTCAACGTAAACTTCGACATTTAACGTTAAACTATCAATTTTCTGTTAAGGCAAACTTCGTGTTTTTCAGATGGAGGAGAATACATAATTATAATCTGTACTCAAGATCGACGCCAATTACTACTCCTTGAAGATATATATATATATATATATATATATATATATATATATATATATATATATATATATATATATTCAATAAAACAAGCAAGGTTAAACGTACAATTCAATTCTGCCGCCATACTTCCAAGTGCAAGAGGACGGAGCCGAGCAACAGAACAAGCTTAAACAATGCAACGCGAACTGGTTATCACCATGAGAAAGGAGCTTAACCTCCTCCCACCACCCTGCCCTAATCGGAGTTAGTTCGCCTACACGCTTCCATTTTTCCTTCGTTAGTAAGTCTGTAACCAAATATTGTTATAAATAAAACAATTTCTTGTAACATTGTCCACTTTGCCTTTGAAGATAATACGTGCCGTATCGAAACGCGCCAATTTTATAAGGTATTATAAAAAATGCATTAAATTAATAATATCTTCCTTAAGATAAAAAAAAAGCTTAAGTTTTCAATGAACTTCGGGCAGCGTATTTACGAGTAGACGCGAGAAGAAAAGGCGATAGACGACAAATCGAGAGGATTAAAAAGAAAATTACTAATACAAAATTTACAAAAATAGCCGTCGCTTTCAATAAAACCTGCACTGATTAACAGTGCCTCAGTGTGTTTGGTTCGAATCCCACCCATGTACGGAATTTTTGCGAATTAGGAAATAACATTTCCGAAGAAAAATTATCCTGTTTTACTGTTTCTTGCGGTTTGCTGGATTCATTTCATCATTCTTTCACGTTCATATATATATATATATATATATATATATATATATATATATAAAATCTTTCATGAACTCGGACTGTAACTTCTGAGCCCGAGTCAAGCGCGTGTGAACGTCTGCTACGAATCATATTTTTGGACAGGGCACTTCTTAGACGACCGCCAAACGCTGAACGAAAATATATGAAGTGCGACCAGGCACAATAAAAGGAGCCCGAGTTATTAGCTGCAACTACTTACTTGTAGTCAGTGTTGGCAGAAATTAAATCAGTGTCGATGAATAGGCCGAGGGGTGGTTGGAGTTTTCCCCGAATCTTATATATTATATATATATATATATATATATATATATATATATATATATATATATATATATATATATACACATAATGAATGCCGCGTTTTCTTTCTCTATTCAGTTTCCACTTCTGAGTTGTGTAGTAACTGCGTTCTCCAAATCCCTTTGTGATGCGCACTGCACAAGAATCCGTCTCAAGTTCTTAAAAAAATGCTTGTCTGAACAAGTTCTACCCAAATCTTTACTTCCATACCATCTAAGAAGATATGATCATCACCCTTTTAATGAATTTAGCTCCATGATGTTAAAACGCCACATAGCCGCCGCCAAGCAAGAAGAAAAAGAAAAATTTAAGGAATTGAAGGAAGCTAGACTCACATTCGGTTTCTCCATTCCCGCCGATTGGAAGTACTCGTTGCGACAAGAAATCTATGGAAAACTTCGTAGAACTACTGATGTCTTAACAAAGAAACTGGATAAGAAAGTAAAATCTCTTATTGCCACTAGTGATTGGACGAATAATGTACGTAAAAATTGTGTTGTTAATTTGTCAAGCAAAGAAATTAGTGAAAACGTTGTTTGTGCACTCGGTTACGGTTTATCCTTCTCCGTTTCAAGTAGACCCTCCACCTTAACTATTGCGTCTGCCCTTTGCAAATTTGAAAAATACTGTGAGCTTCCCCCAAATCAGGTTGACATAATTACAGGTATTATTTATGGGGCCACCAATGTTAGTCATGAAAGTAATTTCCCCGCTCGGTATAAAAAAAGCTTGGCCGATCTTAAAAAAGATAACGCATTATATATCACAAAAGCCGACAAGTCGAATATGTAGTATCGTAATTCTTGATAAAAATGATTACATATCGCGCATGCATGCCCTACTGGCTGACGGTGTGACTTACAGAAAATTAACAAGGAACCCCTTAGATCAAGTTATTAAACATTTCAATACTATACTGAAAAAAATCCTTAAAGATAAGAAGGAATTAATAGGTGTTTTGTCAGAAAAATCTCCCTCGTTACCCTACTTATACGGGTTGGTAAAAACACACAAAGATAACAACCCTATGCGGCCTATTATTAGCACAGTTGGTTCAGTTTCATATAAATTATCAAAATATATTACCAAACTGTTGTCCCCTTTACTTGGAACAATATCTGGTTCTCATTTACTAAACTCCCTTGACTTAATAGAAAAATTAAATCAAATTACTATTTGCCCCAATGATAGGTTGGTAAGTTTTGAAGTTTGCTCTCTCTCTTTACCAAAGTCCCTATTGATTCCATTTTAGATTATCTTAGTTATGAGCTTACTTATCACGAATTACCTCTATCTGTAAGTCATATTATTTCACTCATTAAGTTGTGCATTTGTGACTGTAAGTTCGTTTTTAATGGTGAATTTTACCAACAAATATTTGGTATGGCAATGGGCAACCCCTTATCTCCCCTACTCTCAAATTTGTATATGGAATTCTTCGAAAAACAATATTTACCTAATATCATTGATATCCCCTTAAAGTGGTATAGATATGTTGATGACATTTTAATTATTTTGCCTTTTAATATTGATGTAAATAATTTGCTTTCCAATTTAAATAACCAGGTACCTTCCATAAAATTTACTGTTGAATTAGAGAAAGACAATTGCCTTTCATTCTTAGATGTCTTAATACATAGGGAATCATTTAATTGCAATTTTAGGATTTATAGGAAACCAACCAACAACTTAACCTATGTCCATTTTTATTCAGGCCACCATCTTAATATTAAGATATCAATTTTTTCCTCTATGTTTTTACGTGCGTTGCGCATTGTCAGTCCTCAATATTTGGATCAGGAAATTGAATCTATAAGAAAAATCGGTGCAGACTTGTGTTATTCAGAAAATATACTTGATATTTGTTATAATAAAGCCAAAAAAAAGTTTTATAACGAAAGTACTATTGAGAAGGAAGCGCCCAAGAATATCCTCATTTTACCTTATTTTAATGGCTTTGAAACCGTAAAAACATTGTTAAAAACACTTAATGTAAATCTTGTTTCCTCTTATACTAATACTTTAAAAAGAATGTTAATAAAAAATTGCCTTAATGAAACAAATAACGTAATTTATAAAATCCCTTGTTTGGATTGCCCTTCATTTTATATTGGGCAAACTAGCAAGGATCTGAATGTGCGTATTAAGCAACATAAGTACTCTGTAAGCACTGGGCAAACATCAAATGCCATTTTTATCCATTTGAGTGAAAATTCCCATCGTATTAATTGGAAGGAGAGTTCTGTGATTGCCAAATCAAATGACTTTTTTTCACGAAATCTTTTAGAATCAGCATTTATACAATGACTTCGAATTTTAATCTCAGCCCTGGAATGTATTTTTTGGACCCTTGTATCAAAAGAATGTTTAAGAATGACTTTAAAGATAAAATCTATGAATTAATGATTACCACATAGAAGTTATTTTAGCTTATTTATATAAAAAATACCTTGCCTCATATTTTTCTTCTGTCATATTTTCTAGTTATCATGTGTAAACTTTTTTTGTTTTCATATTGCATATGTGATTCCCAAACATTGCCCCCTCCTTTCTTTTGTAACCCGTAAACTTTTTTTTTTTTTTCAAACCCTGACGGCCCATCTTGTTAACAGGTTTTTTCCAGGTATCTGTTAATCCCACCCCTTTTAATCTTTATATCCCATATTTTCCTTAATCAGGTGTATAAATATCTTTCTCTTTTTCCCTGTCTTTTAGTCTGCTCAGTAAAGGACCATTAGTCGAAAGGCCTCGCAGTTCTCCGTTGTTTCATTTTCCTCGTGGCTGTAACGTTATTCATAAATTCCTCACGTTCCTTATTTTCGTGATTCAGTTATATATATATATATATATATATATATATATATATATATATATATATATATTCTATTATCACGAATGCGGAGGGGGCGTCATACTACTCCTTATACTTCGTTCAGCCCGTGCCCTGAATGGGTTTATTGACTCAGAGTGCTTAGAGGTTGGCTACGGAGGGATTGGAATAAACTTTGCCAGCAAGCGACCCAAAGGAAGTTAGATATACAACAATATGAAGATAAAGTTTTAATGAACGCTAAACAAGAAAAATATATATATACAAATAAGGTTCTTTAAGAGATAAATTAATAAGTGAAACTCGGATATTTCACTTGGCTTGTAAATAACTGTTCACTATTCAAATCCCTATACACTTTTAATGTTGGTAAGCTTCGTGGTGAAGTTGGGGAATGTGAAAGGGAAAGGTTACCTTGGAATCTGATGTTCGTGTCGCGCTGGTGGGTGAAGGTGGTGAGATACGGGGTGGAGACGATGAGGTAGGTTCTCCAGGGACCGACCTGATCCCACAATTCCGTCACGATTCTGCTGGAAGAAGGCAGTGACGGGAGCTTCTTGTTAAAGAGGGCCCCACGCTCGTGAACTCCGAGGGATCATTTGTTCCTCTGTGAGGGGGGCGAAGTGACCTATCAAGGAGTAGGGTCACGGAGAAAAGCCGAGATGTAGATTTCGGCTCTGAAAACGTGAGTACGAGCCTGTGTCCGCACCGACTTGCAGACCACCGGGTTAAGCAGCCTCCCTAACTGTGACCAAAATCCTCGATGAAGATTTGGTGCTTCGTCAATTTACCACAACAGTGAGATAGAAGGCAATTCCTGCCCCGCCAGACGCTGTGAAGTCTCTACTACCAAGCGTTAAAAGAATTCATCTTTTTTACCCGAAACTCGAGAGAGGTTCACATGGCTCCGGAAGTACATTTGATGTCAAGCGATCTTCTTAGGGTGAGAGCTGCTTGATTATTCCCTCCATTTTGTCCTTTGTAAACTTCCAGAAACCACCGGAAGCCAAGATGGGCTCCCATCTATCGATAACCAGTCCGGGAACGAATGCGGTGGTTAGCTGAAATGGCCGGCGGGTTCTTCCGGCGGGAGGCCACCAGATATTGGGCCGGAGGGGGAAGATTGAAAACGCAGGCCGCCCGGAAGGGAGGTAGGGAAACGTGGGAGCATTAGGCTATTCTCCTACAATCAGCTTGCACATGCACGTTCACTTTACTAAATTTATACTCGGGCTAAGCCCGAACAGCCCGAGTGCTGGTATACAGTATGATAGTGAACCCACAGTATAGGAACATAGAATTTATTTACGAGACTAGTTTCGATATTAAGTTTACTATACCCTCTCCAGTCGTATAATGAGAATGGAATGAACACACACAAGTTACTAAATATTTCAAAATCCCAGCAAAAGAAAAAAAACCTGAGAAAAGGGGTCATTAATCAGGAGGTGTGGTTCTAAGATCATTAACTAAAATCTTTACAATCAGGTTCCGGAAATATGTAGGAGCTACATTTCAATTGAGCATACGAAAGATTAAAATTGGGAATTTCTCCTATTAGTATCTATTCTACAATTTTTCTTTTACATAAATCTTTACAATTATATATAATTGGGGATTGTAATTGATAATATGGTTAAAAATACTGGATGTAGTACTGTTTCACCTGACATCACCTTTGTGTTCATATATTCGTTTTTTAATGTTCTTCCAGTCTCTGCTATGTAGAATGAGGAACATTTAGTGGATCCACACGGGATTACATATACACCTGCCTCATTTGGCTGATCCGTGGGCTTGATCGAAGGGAAAGATTTAAGGATGGAAAGAAGATATTGAAACGAGGCTCGAACTAAAGAAATAACTCTGTTTACTCCTTTGAGATGGGGAGAGAACGGGAGAGATAGACAATTCGTGTTACTCACTTTGTTATTATCGTTAGGACGGTTTGATAAACTCTCATTGACGATGTGTTTAGAGGTGGGTAGTCTAATTCCCCCTTCCACTATTTATGGCAATGTATGTCCAACCTCCTGTTCATTCCTTGAAAAGGTCTTTAAGAATAAGACGAAAGCGCTTGGAATCGTTTTTCACTTTGCTTTTTGGGGGATATCTGCATATATATGTATATATATATATATATATATATATATATATATATATATATATATATATATATATATATATATATATACATATTAGGTTGAGGAATAAGTTCTTGCGTTTTTTTTTAATGTTGTGTTGATTTAAGTTTTGTTGACGTGATTTGTGCACATATTAAGAAACAATAATATATAATGAGAGCAAAATTTACAAAGGTTAGGCTACGTTTCTTAACAGCGTAGCCTATTAGGCTTTTGCTTAGGCTACGTCTTGAAGTTGAGTAATAAGTCATTGCGGTTTATTAAAAGTTGTGTTAATTTAATTTTTGTTCTGTAACCTCAAAATGGAATGTCAAGTTGAAAGAAAGGCACATTTTCGACACTTGTTATTAATTTTCAATCGAGACGGAAAGAATGCAAACGCCGCCAAAACTTTATCAGAAAGGACAGTTCAATGGTGGTTTTCACGTTTCAAAAACGGTCATTTCAATCTTAATGACGAAGAACGTTTTGGTCACCCCCATTAAGTTGGATGAAGATCGATTGAACGACCTTCTTCCTGAAAATACTCGTCAATCGACTAGAGAATTGGGTGTACAATTGTCGTGTGACCAGAAAACTGTAGTGAATCACCTTTATTCGATGGAGAAAGTTAAAAAACTCGGTGCATGGCTTCCGTACGTTTTGAGTCAAAATCCAGAGATTTTTATTGCAGAGGGATCGAAAAACTAGATGAACGTTGGGAAGAAGTCTTAAATAACAACAGAGAATACATTATTGATTACATTGCATAATGTTATCAATTAAAAATGAAGTTCTCCTAAAATTGTTATGGTAATAAATAAATTTTATAAAACCGCAAGCGCAAGCAATCTTAGTTCCCAAGATTGCTTCTAAGAAGGCGTATTAAGGATAAGGTCATCGATGACATTCTTATTTATTGTAGACAACGTTACAGATTGCATAATTCATCCACAGGCTGTTGTAAGCTAGTCAAGTCACTGACAACAGCCTGAAGATGGATTAGGTAATCAGAAACGTTGTCTACAATAAATAAGAATGTTACTGATGGTCTTATCCTTTCTACTATAATTATATATATATATATATATATATATATATATATATATATATATATATATATATATATATATATATATAAGTATAAATCTTTCATCAACGCGAAAGAATGTCGAAATGAATCCAGCAAACCACAAGAAATGTTATTTCCTAATACGAAAAAATCCATACAGGGGTGGGATCCGAACCGTGCACACTGAGGCAGCGAAGATCCGCTTTGATCTCAATTAAACCGTCCCTTAGACCACTCGGCTAGGCAGAACACAAAAACTCTTCCGAATACACAAGCTTTTAAGGTACGCTTAGCTAGGTCGATCGAGACTATGAAAGAGAGACCAATTAATAGGGAATTCAAAAGACAAAGGAGAGTTGAGGTAAACACGCGGCAAATATACAATGTATAAATCTTTCATGAACGCGAAAGAATGATGAAATGAATCCAGCAAACCGCAAGAAACGAAAAAACAGGATCATTTTTATTCGGAAATGTTATTCCAATGCTCTCGGAGTATCGGAATCTCTACACAACCTGGTTCGCGGTATCCGTGACAAGCCGCTGCCGCGAGCCGGGCGGATGTCGAGATTATCCTCTGTTGGGTTCCTGGACATGTATGAATTTCAGGAAATGAACTCTACAATGAGGGCGCCAAAGAGTCAGCGAGTACTCGGCGACTAGACCATAGCTTTGCTATTCCTCACACTGCTTGCCTGAAAAAGAAAAAGGGAGACAGCCGAAGGAAACTTAAAGTCCCGGGCCATTGCGCTTCGATTCTTCTCATGAACCTATTTCTCAATGCAGCAACGGATTCAGGCCGCTTTATGTCATCTTCAAATTGGACACACTCACAGAACATATCGCTTGTCCCTTGTATTCGGGAGAGTTCCTGCCCACATACTTGTAGACTATCTGTCATTTGTAGGAGGCTGGCTTTCTACCTTTTAGTTTTCTCTCTTTGGTGATGGTCGCTCAATCCTGCGATTGGGGACAGGGGCCTCCCCTGACGCCAGAGTTTGTTTTCTTCATCTTCATTTTTGCTTCTTCCTTTGTTTTTTTGTCTCTGGTTTTTGGGTTTGTTTTGTGTTTTAGTGTCTTTTGCACGTTTTGTTTTCTAACATCGCCTAGCTTAGTCTGTGGGTTGATTTCGGCGACTCATTTCCTAGTAGGGAGCCGCTTGATTTGTGCTGAAAGAAATGTACTTCTCTGCTACACAATATCCTCCACTACCCCTTCAGTCAACCCTTGCTCTCTCGCATACTCAATCGTATGATCAACCTATATTTCACGCAGTCTTGCAACCCATCTCACACCTTAATAGTCACTCTCGTATATCCTCTTCACAAGTTAATTTCTACCCATTTTTTACATGCCTACACCACCTCAGAATACTTTCATTCACACCCTTCTTGCCACCTCCCACACTCAACTCTTTACCATTCAATAACCCACTTAATGTTTCAATGTTTCCTCTTTCACTACCATTCACACTGATTCCTAGATACTTAAGCTTACCACTAGTTGGAGGGGAGTGTGGAGGGGGAAATCACCATACACTCAGATACCACACGCCATTTTACTCTCACCCCCTAATACTATTACATTACTCTTTTTAAATGACTGTTAAACCACTCCTCTCACATTCGGCCACCAGCAACCAGCTATCCGCTCCTGCCAGCATAAAAGAACCCTTTTTTAACCACTCCTCATCAATTTCACCCCCTTTCCTTCATTCGCATCCATAATTCCCTTGATACTCCATCCATAAGGACATTAAACAGCCATCGCGACATCACACAACCTTGTCTTATCCCATCACGTATGTCAAACTACTCACTTCGTCCTAATTTTCACCATAACGCACGCCATAATTGCCACATGATAAATCATTACACCTTCTAATGGTTTACTACTCGAGCCATACAATTTTTAGCTTCTGCCATAATGCTCCTTATCCATGCAATCATAAACTTTCTCCAGATTCATAAACACAACATATATTTTACATCTCTTATCCACACACAACTCTACCTGCTCTAAACCTCTCTTATTCACCCCTCAGTTATCTTTCTTATAAGCTCAATCATAATTTTCACACACATTTTACTTACAGCACTCATCAGACTTATCCCATACAGTTTTCACATTCACCTTTCTTCCCTTTACCCTTACACAACAGCATTTTTACTGTACTCTTCTTTTCCTCAGACAATCTTCCGCCTTTAAATGCTTTTACAAAACACCCGCCAGACATTTGAATATAAAAATTACCATCACTTTCTAACATATCATCTACTCTAGCTGCCTTCGCACTTGAAGACGTCTCACAGCAATTACCACCTCTTTCATGCTAATAGCTTTCATACCTCAATGCAGCGCCCTATTTGTACCCACGAAGCCAATCATATTTACATTTGCATCATTTATCATACAGTATATGTTCAACTCATCAAAGTATTCTCGCCAGCTACTTTTGACCTCCTAAATACTCTAAATACCCTACCATTCTCGTTGTTATTGTTTACAGAGCTCTTCTTTTCCTGATTCCTCACCTTTTTTAATTTCACTCGACATCTTCATTCATTTTTAGTCGAAAGTCTTCTTTTTTGCTTTCATACTCTGTTTCTATGTTTGAAACCATTTCATTTTTCTCTTTATCTACTTGTATGCATTCACCCGCTTCTCAATGAAATCCTCATCTTTAGTACCAAGTACTTGAAACTAGCCTTCATTTTGCTTTCCACTACACGCATCACATCGTCATCCTGCCATTTACCGCGTCTACAATCTATCCGAATAAAGGATTAGAAAGAAGAGCATTCCGAGTCCAGACGTCCTTTCAACCTTGGATCGAACCAAGACAAGTGATGGTCACGCGGTACGAACTCTCTCTGCTGTGTTCCATGCTTCTGGTCAACTGCTTGACGAATTCAAAGTCAGCCGATTTTCCATTTTCCGTGATCGTTAGCAACACCGCAAGGATTGCTCTGCAGATCTTAAGCAGGGCATTTCTTCCGAACAGCCCTTAACAATTTACTGGGACGGAAAACTGATGGTTGAACTGACAGGAGACGAGAAAGTGGACAGGCTCCCCATCATTGGGTCAAGATAAGACGTTGAACAGTTGCTTTGCGTACCCAAGTTGCCAGCTGGAACTGGTCAAGCAATGGGAGAAGCAATATCTGAAGCGGTGGCAGATTGGGGTTTGGAGTAGTGGATTCGTTCCATTTGCTTCGACACAACTTCGAGCAACACAGGCAAAAAGAATAGCGCCTGTATTTTGTTTCAGCGGATGATAGGGGAAGAACCTGCTGCACTTGGTATGTTGCCATCATATTCACGAGATACTGCTGGAAGAGGTTTTGCTCGTCACCATGGGCCCATCATTCGGTCAAAACATTGGTATCTTCAAGAGATCCAAGAGTCACTGGCACCAAATACCAAATGTCCTCGGTGAAATACAAGCCAGGAATAAATGACGCTGATGTTGCCACTGCTTTTACGAATTATATTAGCAAAATCATTGAGTTCTGCTTACAACAACAACTGGAGGGAGGATTACCGGGAGCTGTTGAAACTGACCATCCTTTTCCTTGGGGGAATTCAGAAGCCACTGAATAGGGTGAATGTGCATCTGCTAAGCATTGGAATAAAGAATTTGAGCGATTTTGCAACAAAGAACACCGTGAAGTTCTTCGATATTCTAGATATCTGCCAGGAGTTCTTAACTGAAGATCCCGGCACCTGGGCCCACAACAGAATATACATCGCCGCAGAGGAGATTGCAAGAGCCTGACTGTGACTAATGACGCGGCAGAGAGAGGCATAACACCTTATCCAGGAGTATAATGGACTAATGTTAAGGACTGAAGAGCAGGCACAGTTCATTATGCAAGTCGTCAGAGAGCACCAAAAGCTGTTTCCGGACAGCTTTAAGAATGTTGTTGTTGAAGGACTCGTTGGACTGTACTGAAGATCTGCCACATCAGGCCTTATTTTGTTCTTACAATACAATTTTACATTTGAACGGCAGTGTCCTAGTTTTCTTTTAATCAGTATTATAACTATTTAGAGTTTTATATGTTTTGCTATTAACCAGTGTCCACTGCCCAGTACTGTAACTGGTGAAATGTAATGTTGATAATGTTATCAATAATCAGCATTGTATTTCATGGCATTATGGCAGTTAGGAACAAAATTCAGTTTCATCGAGCACACCATAAGCGTCATCCAATCTCAATAAAATTTTGCCTACTTCGTTTTTTCATGAAATGGATTAGATTATATCGTTCGAAACAGAATGCAAAACAATATAAAGGTTTCAAATTTCGTGAGAATTGGCTGAATAGTTTACATGTTATTACCAAAGCAAAAAAAAACAACGAAAAAACTTCGGGACCGACCGACCGATATAGTGAGATATAGAGTTAGACGCAACAAAAATGCCAAACAAAAACAAAACAAGAAGCAAAAAAACCAAGAAGAGGAGGAAGCTCCGGCATCGAGTGACAAAGCTGATTCGATAAATATTGTCTTTTCTCTCTGGTCGTAGGTGTCATAGCACTCTGGGTCGCGCAGTTGCCATTAGTTGTTATAATTACAATGTAAAATTGTTTCATACAAGGTTTAATTAACATTATTGGAATGGACATTAATCGATTTAATCGGAGCTGAAAAAGACCCAGAGCGTAATTTCACGAGTTTGGTTATATAACCAAATTATAAAAGTCCTTTGACAATCATAAAGCTCATTGGAGGCATATAAAAAAGAATCCTCCCCCCCCTCCCCAAACTTTCCTACCTCATCAATAAAATAACTTGGGCCTTCTGTGGTCACCCTAATATTTAAGTAGCATTTTGCAAAATGATCGAAGGAGCAAATATACAGGTAATGGGAGGTCAGGATTTTCTTCCATGGACCTCTTTCTGCAAAGCAATAAAGTTTTATTCGAAAAAGGCAATAATATTTATTGAAAATAACCAATATATTTTGAATATTTATTACTATTTAACTTAAAATTATTAGCATTAGCAGAGGTAGTCCCTTTCAACCCTGGATTCATTTACTTGTCGTGAATTCGGGTCGAATGCTATGTTTGAGAGTGTCTAGAAATACGTGTCCTTTTCCCTCCATCACCTTACTATGTCCCATAACAGATTTGTAAAGAAGAGAAAAGTTGTTTAGGTACATTATTTTCTATTGTAATCCTACATTAGCTTCATCTCTGCACAAACGGGATTTACAGGATGTTTTGCAAAGCAAAGGAACAACCAGTGGCAATTCTATTACTTGCTCGCGCAACACAATGTTCCCGAAGGAATCCAATTCGATTTTATCCTGGCTTGCGGATCGCATCAATGAGCCATGAACTTTACTCCTCCCAACTGCCGTGATCTACGTAGCCGTCATGAACCACCAAAATTGTTTTGTCTACCTCTGCTCGTCAGTTTCTTCTCCTCCACTCTTCTCTCCATTCAGTAACACTATTTTCGTTCATAAATTTTCCGTAGCCTATGTCTGTTTAAGTCCTTGTGATAAGCAACTGACACATCAGACTTATCTTGTCTTATTCATCGATGCCCTTTAATGTAGACATGGTTTCGCGCTAGAAGCCCAATGCAATTTAATGGCCTTCTGAAGATACCGCCCCGTTTGCTGTTTTACAAAGTGCGTTTTGTGCATATGCAGAACCCTTTCAAAACTCAGTTTTATGTCTATGCACAACCCTTTTAAAGCTCGGTTTGTGCCTATGCACAACATTTTCAATGCTCGGTTTGTGACTATGCACAACTCTTGCAACTGAATTAATTATAGAAGACAAGTATTAATAGTATATGAAAGAAGAACCACGGGTGTTATTGGGGAGGGTGTATCTGACAAGAATGATCCACAGAGGAAGAAATAGGAAGCTGATTCCTTCCCCGAATCAGAAAATCATTTTCCATCCGAAATTCTCTTGGAGCCAGCCTGAGAATGCGAGGCCAACCATTCCTCCGAATGACGCGCCTTCGAATTCGAAATTAATGGACTCAGATCAAAGAATTTTGAGTTCATTTTATTCATATAAATGAGAGAAATGATTAATCGTGTATATTCTCCATAATAGGGACTTAACAGGGAAGTGAAAATTCGTACGTAACCTTTGCTCCTTTTCCTGAATCTGTTAATGAAGGTCCCTAATTCATAGATTTTAAATCTTTATCCCTCCCACTTCACACGAGGGCGGACCTAGGAGGGTTTCGATGTGTTTTATATACAAGTCTAACCCCACGCAAGCACTGTATTGGCCTGAGTGACACTTTCACCTGCACTCGTTGCAACGAGGAAGCAGAGGCAGCTCAACACATGCTCGTAAAATGCAGAGCACTCATTCACCTTAGTTTTAATTTACAGATACGTGGAATAGTGGATGTGTGGGAGAATCATTACGATCGTTGAATTTCGTAGAGGCGGTGCGTAAGAGAAGGAATGTATCCAACTGTAAATTATGATAATGTATACCTTTCCATACACTTCCAAATCTTTTTACGAGTCTTTTTGTAATAAAACTTATAGTTTGTTTCACCTTTATGAGAAATAAAAATCAACCGATAATTGTATTATATAATATTGTTATGAAGACCAAATGTTTTGAGAGGAGGTCAATCTCAGAGGTAATTAAATTAAAGACCAGTATCCTGTTGTTCATTAATGAAAATTTTATAGAATCCATAATTAAAGAGAAAATAGAAAAATATCTGGATCACTCTAATCCGACAAATTATCAATTGTCAATCCGGTTTTTCAGGAACAGAACTCCACATCAAGACATCTCGAGTTATTCAACTTACTGGTTAACCAACGCTATTCTATGACCACAATTTGCATAATGACTTGGATTTTAGGAAAGTTTATGATACAGTTCGTGTAAATGATTACCAATCAAAGTTGCACTTCATGGCATCCGGGCGAAAAATATTTAAGTCTATAAATACCTTAGTTAAGAGATAGGGAGCAAGGAATTGCAGTTTAAGGTGTCCCAATTATAAAGGGAAGGCGTGATCAAGGCTTACCGTAAGGGTCTGTTCTTCGATTACTTTCCTATATATATATATTTGATACAAAATAAAGATTGGTGCAAGATAAACTGCATATGAACAAAATAGTGTTGTAGACCGCAATTACGATTTTTTTTTATTACTTAGTTAAATGGCGGATGAGGTAAGACAGAGGAGTGCTAAGCAACACACAGTGGATCTAGAAACGAGAGTAAATGCTGCTAAGATCAAGACATGAGTAATTATATGATTTTAACTTTAAATTTACAAAGCAGGGTGTCGAACCTATCATGCAAGCAAATGAGGTGTCTTGATTTTATAATAGAAATTTGATTAAATTGTAGGGCAAAGTTCTTCCACTTTACAATCTTTGGCTTATACTCCATCGGAGTATCCCATTCAATTCTGGACTCATTCCTAACAGTAAGATGTCATGGAGCTAGAAAGAGTAGAGCATCGTTTCTAATAAAATGCTACCTAAATTAGACCACAAATCATGAGAAGGAATGGACATGGTGATCACGAGAATAAAGATAGGAGATAATCTACATATGATTTGAATATTAGGATAGGCTTCGATATCGTCGGATAAAAGAATTCGCTACAGCAGACCTAGACGCTACGAAGGATAAATGCCCATATCGTAAATAATTCACAGAAATTATTAAAATACATAAATGAACATTAATAAAAATGTTCTTACAGCAAAGCTTATTAAATATTATCATATCCGAGCTTAAATAGCCGAAGCGCTTTAATAACAATTTAAAGAACTTGCATATTAACTGAAGGAGATCGAGTGAAATTATTGGGAGGGTTTTATTGCCATTAACTTGACACAGAATATTAGAGTCCCAGTTTATTTTTTTTTATAGAACCGCGGAACCAATTTATTCTTCTTAGTTATCACGTGTGTTGTAGACTGATACTGATAGTATTGCTCATTCATCAGAGGATGACGAGACGAATTAAGGTCAAAGCAGAGTGTCCACTCAAACAGTGAAGAAATGAGTGTCTGTGGTTTCGAGGCATTGCACTTGGTCAAAAAGTGAGATTTTCCTAATACTAAAGCCTCATGAGGATACCAGATCCTGTGAGTCGACCAAGGAAATGAGTTGCCGTTGAAAAAACTCCCAGGGAAGATCACACGATGTAACTGATGTCGATGAAGGAAAGATTCGAGAGAGCAGCTAATACTTCACGTAAATTTGGTGAGAACCTGCCCCTCAATGTGTCTCGACAGACTTTCCCAGATATCTTGAAAGAGGTGGAGTGTTACTCATAGCACGCTCCACTGCGAAGAAATCACGCATGAGTAAAAAGACTAAAGCGCGAGGGTTGGCCTTGGCTACTGAGCATAGCATGTCGAGTGCCGAAAAGTGGAAAAGTACTTTGAGCGATAATATAAAATTTCATTTATCTTTATCGTATGGGAAACTGCACGTTAAGGCGTCGTACAGGTGAAAGATTAAATCCAATATTCACGAAAATACGGTTAAAGTTGTAAGTGAGAGAGTTATAGTGTGGGGTATGTTTCAATAGCTAGAGTCTAGCGCTCTTCCCCTTACACGGGGAAGTAAACGCTACATTATACCAGAAACTGCTTCAGGAATGTGTGATTCCCTCTTTCTGAATATTACACGTGAGCCTGTGTTTTGGCAAGGTAATGCTTTATGCCATATAGCAAAGTCGGTGAATTAGTTCTTGGTTGTTAAAGATATCAACGGAAAGAACTGGCCTGCACATAGCCCTCATTTAAACCCGATAGGAAACTGATGGAGGATACTCGGTGAGAAAGTTATGACTCGGGAAACAACTAATGCTGAAGATCGATGGCAAAGATTGTGGGGTAGGGATGAATGCATCCTTTCTTCAAATACATATTTCTTTCCTCATAATCTTTTTATCCACTATCCTATGAAATTAACCATTTCTTGCATCAGTCAGCTTCTACTCTACTTCACCTGCGGGTACTGTAGTGACCATGAGAGCCAGCTCCCTTCGAAGAGCCCAGGCAGAGAGGGCGTATGGATGAATGTAAGCGCAAAGAGGCGATAAAATTACCAAAACACCTGAGATACTCACTCCACCCGCCAACATAGCTCTTCCTCCTAAGATCTCACCCATTCTGCTTCCTTAGAGAGAGTTTAATAAAAAAAAATGTATTATTCCGATTAATTTATTGGGATAACCTTGATCATTATGCATGGTTTCATAGAGAGGAATCAAATACCTAAAGAATAGTGTTAGTACCTTGTGAGTGGAAAGCTCGAGGATTTATCGAAATCTGATAAAGGCATTTGAAAAGTGGCGAATATCGCACTAAAGAGTGGAGCCAACGTTCTCTAAAGGTTAGATAAAGTTTAATTTTCACGCTAACCAAATGACCATTCTTCGCGGCAGAAAGAAGTTGGTACAGTTGAGTCCCGGGGATAATTAATTTATAGGGACTGAAAAAACTTTTCACTTCTTCCTCTACGCCTATTGGTTTAAGGTAAAAGTTGGTAATTATTTGTGTTTTTGTTTTTCTTTCATTTTTACTTTTCTAGAAAGAATCACGAAGTGATTTTTTTACGAAACCCATTCAAAGTTTCGAGCATTTTTGCTTGACGTGTTCTATTCTGCACCAATAAATATTTAAGGAAACTTGAAAGTAATCCATTGTTAAACTGTAAATACTCACCGAGATGTGCACCGGTGGGGCAAATTGGTGGTAAATAATAAAAAAACAAGGCAAAGGTGAGTGTGGAGAAATGGCTACATTAAGCCTCCTGGAGGAGTATAGGTACATTCAAGCCCCTCTCCCTTCATGAGGAGAAGCGTGGGAAAGGTAGCCGGCGAAAATGCTTACCATGTGTGATCTCCTCGCCGCTGTGGGCAGTTGGAGCTAACATATGTTTGAAGGCGACCACCTAAGGTCCTTAAACGACGCTCTAACGATCGCATGACCTACGAGACCCATAAACCCGTGGTTAGGAAAAAAAAACGGTGCGAGTCAGAAGGCACGCCAAGTAGCGGTGCGGTTGCGAGCCTATAATTTGCGAGCTGACTTGGGCACCCCAGTGCCACCTCAGGAATTCTCGCTCTCCCCAGATGCTAACTCTCCATTCGCTCCCCCCCCCCCTTTTGCACCTGTGGCCTGGTCACTTCCCCCTTTAGATGCGGCGGCAATCCGCCTATATATAAGCCCCGCAAAGAAAGACAAGATTATTATCTGAAGTCGATACGCCAGAGTAGGATTAGGTCGTGAAGATCGATCCATCGGCTAGACAAGAAGATTTTTAGAAGTCGATTCGCCCGAAGAAAGATTAGTTCGTAAAGATCGACCTTTCAGCCATACAAGACTATTTCCGTGAGAAACGATAGGATCAGATTGAGAAAATTGATCCCCCCCTTTTAGGGCCGTATTAACCTAATTAGTCAAGTTTTATATCGGTGCCATACCGAAGAAGCCTTTTCCGTCTGCAAAGAAGCCCGACTGAAGAAAAGCAAAGCCGCTCACACTCGAGTGATTCTCACATCTCAAGCAACGTAAGAGTGAGAGGAGAAGAACCCTGCCCCAACGAGCTCCCGTTCTTTAATTACGTTTAAGAAGCATTCCCTCCTCGAAAATTCAAGCAGCGACCACACCACTTCAAAGCGAGTGATAAGTCCTCCAGCGACATCCGGCAATCCCTAATACCTACCTGTAAGTTAACAATAACATTTATATCTCTATTGCGATAGTAGAAGTTTAGTACGTCCCACGTTTTAAAGGAGAGTAGAAACCATTATTCTTGAACCTAGGTCATACGTGTTTGTAGATGACAGTACATTAATTTAATGTTTTATGCTAAACAAATAGGGTCGTGATAAAAATACTAATTGGCAATTGGTTTGTTTATTGAAAGCCTACTTGTTTAGGTTTTGTCATTTAAAATTCTTTGAGGCCAAATATAGAAATGCTTTTACTGTTGGTTTGTAATATTTAATTTAAAATACAGGTTTATTTTTGGTAGATTCTGGTGTTTCCTCTTATCCTTATGTGTTTAAAAATAGCTCTTCCTTAAGGACTAAACCACAAAAATAGCACTCTTAGAACAAAGCCTACTTCATCATAGAAGTAACTCACGCCCCTTAAAGCATACCACTACTAAAAGGGTGTCAAAGCGTAGAGTGATCAAAGCCAAGGGTCATTCTACGACAGTGAGTCTGGGAAATAGGAAAGTTATAGGATTGCTTTGTTTTTGCAGTTCATTTAGTGGTCATAAATGGTTTCTCGTCTTCATTTTATAGCAAGTCAGCTCCGAACTAGCTCTAGGCGAATCCGAGTAACGAATTATTCATTTCCAAACGTTTTGTTTATATCAGATTGCAAATTCGGAGGCTTGCGACAAGGAAACCCAAGACAACCACTGAAAGGCCTGACCGCCCGTTTATGACTGGATAGTTTCCTTTAACCCGCGCCTTCCGACGAGGCCATTGGTAAATTACGAAAAACCTTTGCCCATTCACACATGCAAGAGGAAATATAATTAAACAATATATATTTAATCAATCTCATTTGTAGCTTAAATTTTAGAATATTTCCCTTTCCTCGTCAATTAGAGAGACGAGAAACGCCGTAGAAGTGTGGCCACCGGACTAAAATAGGTGGTCACGACTGGTACTGGCGGGCCCAACGACCTCTAATACGACCACTCATTGTCATCATTCCTGGGTTGCCACTTAACTTTTGCTTCTCGAACTAACTATTGTACCGATGGCCAATCACAAACTAATAAACAGAACTTTATACTATTGCTCATCCTGAGAAGAGAAATGGAACGGGACATAATGACGCTGAGATTAAGTTTACCACGGCTCATGGTGGAGAGGTTTCCCCTTCAGACTTTCCATCAGGTAAAGGGAGTTTTCCCTATCGGAGAAGCTTTCACGCGGGTCTTTTCTAGGATGACAGGGGCTCCATCTTTCCTATCACATGGTCCCTTGTAAAACATTAAAAAAAGTGGACTATGATATCCTCTCGACCGAATAGATACCAAGGCTTGTAAAGATCTCTAGAAACGAGATCTATTGTGGCAGTTCTCTTTAAGGTTTATCACAGTTCTTAAAGACCATAATGGTCCCTTTCCCAGGAGTCAGCTTACCCTCTCCAGAGATTTGTCATTCCTCGGGATCCCTGAAGTTATCCCCGATGATTCGAGGTAGGATGTTCCCTTTTCATCAGAATCAGAGCGAAGTCCCAAAGAAAAACAGTAGTAAAACGTCTAAAAGAATGAGAAGGACTCTCTTTCTTCTGGTGGGGCTATCGAAACGGGCAGCTCCGTGCGGCCTCGCTGTTCCCTTAAGGGAGGGGGAAAAAATCGCAAAAACTCCGTCATCCCAAGCCATCAATCCCTAAGACGTCAGTCATTGCAAGGTGACCCAAGCATCATTCGTTTGATATATTCTTGCTGCATCAGCATGGCATTCGAGCTGGGGGTTCTTCTGAATGTGATACATTCGTGCCGATTCCTTGGCCTCTTTTATGACTCATACTTTGCCAGGGATGAGCGCATCCTGAGTCTTAGGACCTCTTTTATGTGCGTAATGGAATTTCTTCGCTCGAAACATGATTATAGTTGCGAAGATAAACTCATCTTGCGTTTGGTAATTCGATCCATCAGGCTGGTTCCTGGTTGCTGACTGGTGCCTTCATCATATCCCCTAAAGAGAAACTTTTATCAAACCGAGGAGATGCTATTCGCGTTTATTGGTTTATATGCATAATGCGGGGTTTTTTTTAACTCCAGACACTAGCGGCTTTTATTTCCTTCAAATGCGATCTTGAAGTTGGCTATGCCGAAGAGGCGTCAATTATGCCATAAACTTTCGGGTTGATGTCTAGTAAAATAATTCTAGAGTTCAGAGTAAGTTTTAAACTGATAGTTCCGCTCAGGGCGCCTCCCTACAGGATTCAATCTTTGTGGCCCCGCCTCTTCTCCCAAACTGTTCACAGTACCTGGATTAAAGCGTTTATATTTCATGAAGCATAAATCGTGTCACACTGGAGTCGTATTCGTGTACATACATACTTGGTCCTAAATGCGAAGGAAGAGGGCGCTTCCATCTCCTGGAAGGTTAGCATTATCTGGCTCCTGGTATTTTTGACTCCACACTGATGTCTTGTTTTTCATTGCTGCTTTTCTTAGGATAGAGGCGTTGTTGCGAACTAAAACGCTGACAAAAAGGCAAGGCATTTTCACAGACTGAGCTAAGAAACAAGGCTTTTTCTCTCTCCAACTTTGACTCCATGGTGCGGATCAGGGCAGCGCTTCGGGCTGCATGGCAAATCAAATATGCAAGACGTCACGCGAGGGTTTGAAGTAGTGTCCTGTTCCCTCGACCTATTCTCCACTTCCTTAAGAGTATGAAGTTATCTTTTTCATAGCTGACTAGACGCATTTGCGCGACGTGCTCCATGTGATGGAGCATTCTCATGAACCTTGTTGTGAGTACTGCTTCGTATTTCTGAACTTGCTCCAATTTTTGTTTAAATTTCATACTCTGAGGAAGCATTGCGTGCGTACCTGTCTCGGTCACGGTAAGTATGAAGTTATCTTTTTCATAGCTGACTAGACGCATTTGCGCGACGTGCTCCATGTGATGGAGCATTCTCATGAACCCTGTTGTGAGTACTGCTTCGTATTTCTGAACTTGCTCCAATTTTTGGTTAAATTTCATACTCTGAGGAAGCATTGCGTGCGTACCTGTCTCGGTCACGGTAAGTAAATGTTCGCTGCCACCTATCTCTGGTGCTAGAACGCGCCCCTATGCACCAGGTTGGGGTGCTATAGAGATCGTTGAAGAGGTCTCTCGCCGGATATCTAAGCTTACCTTGCAACCAAAGTTCTTTATAATTGACGTTGTACTCTAGATCTTGGGGCGAGAGGTACCCTTCTTTCAGGAGACTGTCATGTCACGATTTATTCTTTTTAATTTCTTGTTATTTTTAATATTTTTCCCAATTTTTCTTTCGTACATTTGGTGGAATTTACTTATATCATTAGTAGAAGCTGAGTAGAGGTAGCAGCACCTTTTGACTCCTGACTGCTGCATCTCACTGGAGTGTGAGATGGTCAGGTCGAATGTTCCTTACTCTCTTCCCAACTCTCACATGCTGGCTCCAAGCGCCACACTCCGGTAACCACTTTAGCAGGTGGACTAAGCCACGTGAAGGGAACTCATCTATGGCAGCAGGTCGATGAGGGGGAAAAGGGCGAGTATAAACAGACTTATACCTCAGTTGTCTCCTCTTCATGAAGAGGGGGAACACGCTCAACTTAGAAGAGCACTGCGCTAGGAAAGTCCTTGGCAAGTGCCCAAGTATTCCCCGCTCAAATTCTGCTTCATGTCTGCTAGAAAGGAGGCAGCAGGCAGACGCAGAGCTAGGGGTCCTTATGACTTCCGACCTTAAGTAAGTCAAGTAAGTCACAAGTTTATGTAATTTTTTAGATGTCTAGATTAAGGAAGTCAACTGGGTTAGCGTTAGCTGTGCCCTCGTTGTCACCGTGAAAGAATCCTAAAATCTAAAACATGTCGGAGCACCGACTGAATCTCTTTCTTGGCTCGAAGTAGCGATGTAATAATTCCCCGAAATCAGGTTCAAATCTATACTTTTAAGTTCCAGTACTCTTGCTAAAGCTTGTTCGTGGAAATTTATAATATTTTCTGCTGGTCCCTTACATTAATCATGTCCCTTCTCTTCACTCCATTTTTCTTACATTCTTGCGTCATTTCTTGCAATCTTTGTCAATTAAATGAAGATGCCTTGGTGAGTTACTACATTTTGGTTTCATTTGTCGATGAACAATTAATATTTACCAAATAATCTGGCGATAAGAAACCCCCAGAAGTAGGCCCCGAGAATGATTCCTTGTTGCGATGTTGTCCAGTTGAACTAATCATTCATTGTCTGGAATTGGTAAGAAGCATTTTTGGGAAAACTTGTATTCTGCAAACGGGAGGATAGGGGGGAGGGGGGTAATTTTCAATTTTTTATAACGAAGTGCTCATAATTACCTTTCTGTACGTATTTTTTCTTTCTATTCTAGTATTTCCTATATTATCTTTCATATTCATTATCTGTTTTCCCTCAAGTTATTTACCACCAACTCTACAATGACAATAGGAAGCAGACCAAACCAAGTGAGATGAATCAACTACAGAGGCCATAATTACTCGGGATGACTTGGCGAATTCAATGGGTTATGGCGCTTGGAAAACCAAAGCTTTGAAAGTATAGTTATTAAGTACAGGACTAGTTTTGGAGCGTCATGCTCCATCCTTCAGCTGTACAAAGACTGACAAAATTGGGATCAGGATCGGGATAGCAAAAGGGTAAATGTGTGAGTGAAGAAGATAGGATACTTATAAAAATCCCTGTTTTCCGTAATGTTGATGGAGAGATGGTTGTGAATAGAGGGTGGTATATGGGGATTATATGGGTGATGATAATAATAAAGTGTGCCAGGTTGCCTGGCAAACGCTTTTGTTTTTTTTAATTTCAATTTGCTATTTTTTAGTGTGTAGTCGGTTGTATTTTAAGTATTCGAGCCTTTGTTATCGTATTTTCATTTGAACTTTTGTATCCCATGTTATTTTTATTTTTTGTTTAGTGCTTTTTTTTCGCACTTTTGCTCTTTTGCAGTTGTTTTATTTTTGTTTTGCATTATATATATATATATATATATATATATATATATATATATATATATATATATATATATATATATATATATATATATATCAGTCAATGGCTTCGCTACTAAGATTAAAATTTAAAATCTAAAAAAAGGCAGCCATGGTTAAATTTTTATAAATTTTCTGAACTTCGCCAATTATAACCAAATTTCCCTCTTTCAAAATATCACGTTGCTATAATATAGAGTTATAGAAGAAGTAATATAAAAATAAATTTTCTGAATTTCACCATTTTATTTATTTTATATTATAAAGGGATTATTAGAAATAACTTTAATAAAGGAAACATAAGTCATAACCAAACTAAGATGCAATTATTATTCAAATACTCAAAAAAATCCCCTTCTTAAATTATAGAGTTAGTGATGATGAAGTGATATATATATATATATATATATATATATATATATATATATATATATATATATATATATATATATATATATATATATAGGAAAAAAGGTCGCAAAGTGCACGTGAGTCATATTTATGCAGATACACCCACAAAAGAAAAATGAAAATCGATTCCGAGTGCTTTAGTCTTTATTCTTAAAGACCTTTTCAAGGAATAAACAGGAGGTTGGACATACATTGCCTTAAATAGTGGAAGGGAAGATTACAAAGACGAAAGCGCTCGAAATCGTTTTTCACTTTTCTTATGTGGGTGTATCTGCATATATATATATATATATATATATATATATATATATATATATATATATATATATATATATATATATATATATATATACATACTAGTGTAGTTTGGTAGCAATCATTCGTGAATGCAAATATTTTTGAAGACCATTGTGTATTTCGCCTTAATTAATTTCCTTTGGCAACTTTCTCTTCTTCTAACTAACTTTTTTATTTCTATTGTAGATGGTGGATTACTTGTCCAGTATTCATCTCTTTTAAATGAATGTGTTTGGTAAAAAACAACCTAAATTGCTGAGCTTTCGATCTTATTCGATAATCTTTGGCTCGTTTTGATATGTTCTTGCCTCCTTTACCGATGTAATGAGTGGAGTGAGGATCTGACATTTATTCCGCCTAGGTTGAGCGTAACGTTAGAGGAAACGGGCCAGTCCAGTGATTGGAATTTTAAAATAATTTTAATGTTCGCTTCCAGCTTGTCTCTTGACTGTTGATGGCCAGCTTATCTTCGTTTATTAATATGGCTTCTAAGATGTTCAGCCTAGCTTTATTAACCTCTTTTCTTTTAATAACGGTGTTGTCAACTAGCATATCTTTCGTTAGGTTAATATTATGTACACTCTCCATATGATTTTTGGGCCCTCCGCTTTGCGGATGTATGGTTAAACGTCTCGAAGGTGTAGTAGTTGTCATGCCAATATATTTTGAGTTGTTATAAAGATTACAGTCTTTATCGGGACAGATGAACTCGTAAACTATGTTGGTTGACTTGAGATTCGAGGAGTTTAGGCAGCTATTGCTTTTCATCAGGAGATTGCTGGCTCTTTTTTGTTTTATAATGAATGATAAGTTGAATTTTATCCATTTGATTTTTAACCTTGATGTTACAGTAAAAATCTCCTTGATGTTTTTTTCATCTATTTTATAGGCCGTGTACATCTGATTTCTGTAATACACTTTGATGTTGTTGACTTCTCCATGATTACTTTCAGTTTTATCCGTATCTTTGCAATGATTATTTAAAAACTGTTGGAGTTGTTTATCAATCATGCTCTTTGAGAAACCGTTATTCACGAGTATTTGTTTTACTCGTGCTATCTCTTGGTGGAAAAGTTCCCACGTAAACAGCATTTATATGCTCAGCGGATGTATGAGCCGATTACGCTTATTTTATACCTTTCAGGGCATTCACTCTCCACATTGAGGTATCTTCCCATGTCCGTACTTTTTCTATGTACTTTAGTAATGTAGCTGCCATTAATGTTTTGAACCTCAACGTCCAAAAAAGGAAGTTTATTGCCCGTGCTCAATTCATAAGTGAATTTTAACACGGAGTTCTCCTCCTAATACTGCTTGATGTTTATCAGATGTTCTTCGTTTTTGACGTTGATGTAGATGTCGTCTACATATCGGCAATATTTGTGTGGCTTATTTTCCATGATGTCCTATAATCTCTCTTGACCCATATAATAGTTGGCGAACGTCGACTCTAAGGGTGACCCCATAGCCACTCCATCCACTTGCGTGTATAGATTATCGTCCGGTGTCCTGAACGGAGCCTTTGATGTGTATGAACGTAACATGCTCCTTAAGATGTTTGGGTCAAGATTTGAGGGAGACATTGTAGGATGGTGGTACACGTTTTTTATAATGATGTCAACGGTCTGAGCGATAGGCACGTTCGTAAACAGGCTTTCCACGTCAAGGGATGATATTAGACCGGCAGGACTCTTATCTGATCAGAGGATATGTGCATGTGTTCTCTGATCCGACCGCTGAGCGGAGCTTACTCGATAAGAGGGTGTGGGCATCTTCAGTGTAAGCACGTGCGCACCAAGAGAATATTCGAATTTGGAAACCTGACCGGGTTTT
This sequence comes from Ceratothoa steindachneri, assembly GCA_963969495.1. Lineage (NCBI taxonomy): Eukaryota > Metazoa > Arthropoda > Malacostraca > Isopoda > Cymothoidae > Ceratothoa > Ceratothoa steindachneri. Next base: position 79,985,184 of record OZ018320.1, read on the forward strand.
ATCAAGCCGACATCCGTAGCAAGATTGATTGTGTCTTTCACGGGTTCACGTCAAAGCTGGTGGTTTGGGCTCCCCTTCGATCAAATTTCGTTCTAAATATGCAAAGCTGTTTTAACTCTCTTTGTTATCTCTCGGGCCAGACCACCAGCTCGCCCTTGTTTCCTAATATGTGTATGTTTGTATATTCGCGTGGGAACACAACGATTTCACTTGCATTATTACAAAATATTCTGCTTTGCATTGACACATAGCTTATTAAATTGCGATTTAAGATTATTTATAAGTATTTGCTTTGTTTTCCATAAATTAATTGTTACAAGATGGCATATTATTTCAATGTTCGATTTGTGTGCCCAATTTCAAGATTTCATAGGGCCAACGGGTTGCTCAATTTGTGAGGTTCCTTGTTGGCTCCACTTCACCTTATAATTGAGCGCTACAAGTAATACACATAGATAAAATAAAAGAGTGCAAATGGTGAGCTGCTAAAAAATAGTTATAGTAGTGCAGGAGGAGATTTTCAGAATTTTGAAGTGGTTCAAAAAGAAATGCAAAGTAACAGGAGATATATAGATCACCTTCGCTTTACGGTGACATTATTATCTTAATCGAATCCACTCAAATTACAGTCAAAGTTAAAATCATTATAACAAACTAAACTCACAAATAGAACGGAGATGACTTTATCAAATAAAAGAAAAATGATCAATAGTTCTGCAGAAGGTAGGGCAATTAGAATGGACAATCAAATATTTGAACAGGCACAATAATCTCAGGAAAGTTGCGACTCTTGATGGGAGCTTAAAAAAGAAAATTGGTACAACAAAATCAAGCTGGAAAGTGGGTACGAAATCTTAGCTCTTTCTATTAATTCCTGTTTTTTTATTACTTGCTGCCTTTCTTTCTAGAGTTTATAGCTGGCCTACTTACACTGGTCTTCTTAAAGGGGATTTTAAAGCATCATTTTGGAGGACGTGTAGATCTTTGCCTGGTAGTTAGGGCGATTGCCTCAGAAGCGAGGAACGCTTGATGACACAGGATTGAATACCAATAGGTGTTGTCTGGGATAGGTTCGAACCCCACCCACTTTTCACTTTCTTTGACGGGTAAAGGAGTTTATATTATTTCATTCTGTTTGCTTTCCCTCTCTTCCTTCTTTCTTAATCCTCTATGTTTGATCCTTGTTTAGTCTGATTAAAAGAAGAAATCTCTTGTGAATCTTTCTTTAGTTATCCCTGTGGGTTATTGATTATATATATATATATATATATATATATATATATATATATATATATATATATCCTCAACGAAGTGGTTAGAAATCAAACCTTTGGCATCAAGCAATCCTCGCTTCTAATGGCATTGCTCTATTAAATTTAGGCTACAAACATACTATGCAAAAGCGATTTTTTACGAGACTGTTTAAGTCAAGCAATGTGGTAAACCCGATATAAATTGTATATCATTCTTTCATTATTCCTATGGGTAAGTGAGCAGTTACCATTTTACGTGTGAATTGTAATTTCCCCTTCATATATATATATTTATGGATATGAGAAACTCACAAAGTAGCGTGGGAGTAGAGTAATAAATGCAAAAAATCACTCAGGAAAATGAAGGCAGATTCCAAGTTCTTTCAAACTTGTTTAGTTCATTATCAAGGAATAACGAAAAAATTGTGCAAATTTGGTATATATATGTGAAACAGAAGGGCAATGCTACGCCCATGTACAATGAAAGGACCCAAAAGAGGGAGGTGAAGTATAAAACTAAATAGATTAGGTCTACTTCCGGAAAATTCCAACCTGTGCGCAAATAATATCGACATTTAAGTGATTAAACTAAATACATACATACCCAATTGTGAATACATAAAAATAGACAATGGAGACATAACTAAATTAATAAATCAAAGCCCTAAGATTTTAAATGGAGAATTTCGTTATAAAAAGGCCTTTTAATAACAGGGTCTAGTTTAAAAAGACCAGTGGATATATTAAAATTAGGGGAGGAATTAATGAATGAGCATTCAACAATGTTTCCTTGAATAAAGTCATCAAGTTTGTAAATAAATTTAGCCGATATCCAATTGATGGGGTGACTGTTTTCAGATAAATGGACAAAGAAAGCACTAATGCTTTTCCCCCTCCTAATGTTGTATTTATGTTGCGTCAAGCGTACACTTAATGATTTGCCAGTTCGCCCAAAGTATTGTTTAGGGCAAACTGAACAATCAACAGAATAAATCCCTCCTATACTATTGTTATTATTATGAATCAACATTTTATAAAATGATTAACTGATATTTGAATATAACAAATAGTTATTGACCTTATTCAAGAGGGGGGGAGGAGCAAGGAGAAGGACTCAGAAAACGGTAAAACAAAGTAGTTCTTAAAAATGTATGCGGAAGGGATTTCCATTCTTTAAAAGGATTTTTTTGCCAAATCTAGGCATCCTGCAAGAAATTTATGAGGGTAGCAAAGATTGGTACCAATTTCAAAGATCTTAGAAATCTCACGATCCAAGAAATCTCACGATCAATGTTTCTCCGTGGGTTGCGGGTCACTAGCCCGGAATTCTTGGATCGTGAGATTTCCTTGCAGGAATCATGTTCATGAAATAATTGTATCTGACTTATTTCAAAAGTATTTTGGTGCTTCATCCGAAGCGTTTCCGTGATTGCTGGAAGACTATAACAACTTCATCGTATGAAGCACACAATACATGCGTTTCTTGGAAAGAAGCTGTGCTTAGTTTCTTTTTTCAAGAACAGTTGAAATGTCATCAGCCTCGAGCAGATTACAAAGAACTTTTGCAACTACCAGTTGCATATTTAGGGGGTGACACAGAAAGCTTTACTTTCAAACAACCTGGGGCACAACATCGGGCACTTTGGATGGCAAAGGTTATTTATTCAATTGAAATTGTACTCTTCAAGTCGTAATTTAAAATGACCAAGAATGACAAGTCGAGCGATTTACACAGTTTGTTGTACAGTATTAGGTTCCAAACTGGTTTACATCTTCGACTGCATCCACTGCTCCACGAAAGGACTTAGAGTACTTGCAAAGTTTCCTAATATCTGAAGATAAGAAACTTGCTTCTGTCCAGCAAAGCACTTGGTCGTCACCTTTGGTATCTAAGCGAAGAACTTTGTCCCTTGCCTCCATGGATGAAGGTGTCACTCTAGATTTGAAGAGAAAGATGGCTGCAGCATTGCAAAATCTTGGTTCACAGCATCCAGAGAAACGATATATACTTGGAGAAAAATAGAGTATCTCAAACAAAACTCTTGCTGACTTCGTGACTAAATTAAGTCGACTTTACTTTACGAAATTGTCATTCAATTCCTCATTTTTAGAAGTAGACTCATCAGAATGGAGTGAAAGAAATGACTATCAAACATTAAAACAATATACTCGTACTATGAATGTTATCAATGACAATGCAGAGAGAACTGTAGCCTTGATTGAGAGCTATAATAATCATCTTACCAAAAATGAAGATCAGCTTCAGTACCTTCTACAGGTGGTCGAATGTCACAGAGAAAAATTTCCCAAAACTACAAAATTTGCATTGAAGAAATGCATTAGCAATTAACAAAACAAGCTGAGTTCATTGAAAAACACCATGAAATAGGCCTCCTGGAGATACCACATTAAAAATAACGCGGCTATTAGAGTTACCTCATGGGTGGTGTGGAGAAGAGGCAAAACGTCAAACTTTTAAGCTTTGTGGCACTACTAAAATTGTTTTTATGGGAAGCCTCACACTTTGCATGGGTGAGCCTAAGAATTTCTTAAGTATGAAAAATCGCCTCTATAGATTTGGGTCAAACGTTAATAAAAAACTCCATCTGTTTTTTTACTTCCTCCACCCATTATCACCTATACTTCGGAAATCTAACATTAATATATATATATATATATATATATATATATATATATATATATATATATATATATATATATATATATATATATTATATATATGAATTTATATAAATAAGTGAATTAGAACTGACGTACCGAAAAAATGGTACACTTATGCAAACCCTACAAGAAAAGACAAAATTACAACTCATCAGAGAAAGAAGAAGATAAGATATGATAAGATAGCATAAAGTTAGAATGTGCAGAGAAGAATAGGATAGATAGAAAACATTGTGTAAAATGTGTGTGTGTTGATGGGATGGTAGTGAATGTAGGATGATACATGAACGTGATATTTTGAGGATGATAATGATTTGTGCCAGGTTGCCTGGCTAACGCTTTCCTCTTTGTTTTTTATTTTGCTTTCTGATACGATGTGTGTTGTGATTTATTAGCATTCGAGCCTTTGTTTTGATTTTACTCAATTGAGCATCTCTCTCTTTCTTTTTATTATTTGTTTTTGTTTTATTATTATTTTCAAGCTTATTTCGCTTGTTTGCAGTGTTTTAATTGTTTTTTCTTATATTCTGCATCGGGGTTCTCATTTGATTGTCAATTTCGGTTTGTCTTCTCTAAGTGTGGTTATATCTATTTTAGTAATTTGGTCTTCGTTCTATAAATGTCTTTATTTATAGATCGGAATGATGTCCGTTAAAGTCCTTTTTAGACTTCCGTCGAATCTTCGTTTGTATCGAGTCCGGCGGTTCGGTTTATTTCGTTTTGCGGTGTTATATTTTTTATATTTTCCCATATCTTTTTTGCACGATTTTGTAAGACTATGTTTAGAGGTTTTATTTCAGTTCTTGTGTGGAGTACTTCTGATGGTATATAGTCCTGTATTCTTGAGTTCGTATTTTTTTATTATTTGTGTGTTGCTTAGAGTATTTAGCGGTTATATCGGGTACAGAAGCTTTGGATGGACAAAGGTCTAATATAGTTTCCTTTTGTGCCTGTTTGAAAGATTACGAAATCTGTACAGCGCTGACAAGGTTATTTTTGCATCGGTGATTTTTTATGATAAATGGGAGTTATACCCAGTTGACGTCAGTTTTAGACCGAGAACACGTCCTGTTGTGGAGTATGAATATGTCTCTCCATTTACTCGTTCAGCGGCTGTTTTCTTTCTGTTTATTGCTCTAAGTTTGAAATTTTCTTTGTTGGTTTTTATTTTGTTCCTTTTCTCGTAGTTGTTTAAGCTTTTTATCTCCCTTGCTGTTCTTTGGGCAATATCTCTGGGATTCTGCCTTTCGCTGTGGATTATCTGTGTGATGTCATCCGCTAATTGGATGTACATCGCGCCTTCCTCGGTTGTAAGTGGAATGTCCCTCTTATATACGCTATATAACTGGGGAAAGGCATTTCCCCTGGGAGATACCTGCTTGTAAGGCCAATGGGACACCCGTTCGGCCGTTTATATGGAGTGCGGCTTTTCGTTCGTCCAGGTAGTTGCATAACTTTTTGCACAGGTTTACTTCCAAATCAAGGCTACAGGTTTTGGCTTTTTAACCGAGCAACCACACCTTGTCGAAGGCTTTAGCAACATCGCGGAGTATTAGATCTGCTCTGTTGCCTCGCGCTGCTTCCCTAGCGAATTTTTACTGTTATGATCGTAAGTGCGGTTCCCACTCCTCGCTTGCTCCTGAACCCATGCTGTTGCGACTTGTAGAGGTTGTTATGATTAAGGTATTGATTAATCTCTCATTTAGGAGCTTTTCAAAGAATTTTACTAGAAACTCTAGTAGCGAGATTGGGCGGTAGCTTTCGACTCGTTGTTTAGGTTTGCCCGGTTTCGCTAGGAAGATCATCTTCGCCGTTTTAAATGCTTGGGGAAAGTACCCAATATTAAGGCAAGCATTCAAGATCCTCACTACTGACCTATGTATGTTTTCCTGAGCATTAATGATTGGTTCCTTCGTTATGCCACTTTGACCTGGTGCTTTTTGCTTGAATGATTCTATGGCTAATAAGTATTCAGCCATTGTAAAGAGCCTCCCTTCCACCACGAGGCGCATAGTCCACCATCAACACTCCTTCAGAATCCCAGAAGATGGTGTCCATGATCTTCCCGGCTGAGGGTTGGGTCCGTAACTTGATGGGATTAAATTTGGTCTCATGTTTTCCTCTATGTTCACCGTTGTGGTCTGTGTGGATAGTGTTGCGGTGTTTCCACTTGCAGTTGATGCAGCGTAAAAGGTATTTCTCCTTCTTTTTTCTGTGCTAATTTCGAGTTTTTTCTTTTGTATTAGCTGCTTCTTTCTGTAAGCATTTCTTTACCGTGCTCCTGCATTGGTCCCACCTGTGGTCTTGGCTTGCGCATTCGGAGAATGCATTTCCTTTGTAATTGCAGTCTTTGGTCGGATGTTTATCGAGGGCATAGCATGTGAAGCATACCGTCACGGAGACAAATATCTTCCTCTCGATTGAATCGGGTGAGATTTTAGTATAGAAGCAAGCAGTCCCTGTTCCGAGGCTTTTTTGGACATTTATGTAGATTTAAATATTACTTTGAAGACATAGTTGTGCTCTTCTCTATTTTAGTTTTTAAATTTGATTATCTATTCGATCTTTGCCCAATCCTCTTCTTTTTCGAGTTCTTCCTTGATTTGTTTTTGAGTATTCTCACCGACCCTGGTGTTGATTCGTCTGCAGATCACGGATCTTTTCGTTTGTACGCCCAGAGGGGTCCGAGGTGCGAGTCCTACTTTTCCAATTTCTTTGCTGCGTTTTCGTTCAGAAGGAGATCCAGGTCCTTTTATGTGTCGCATGGCACCACATAACCGTTGTTCTGGTCTTTTAGTCTAAGGAATATGACTCCAATATCAGTGTAGATACTTCTTAGTGCCATTTCGCGAGATAGTTTCTCCCGGCCAGGAAGGATGCGAAGGTAAACCCTCTTCACTCCTTCACGGTCGTCCATTTTATCTCATTAGAGCCTCCTTCTTCTTTTGGTTTTTTTCTTCTTTGTACTTATTGATTTGCCTGGGATGAAAGTATGTTAAATATTTGAATGAGAATGATTCCCCAGACCCCACAATTTTTAGCGTAGTCGGTATATCTGCCTGGATGAAGATGATGGATGAATAAAATGATGGACCCGGGAAGGCCCTCAAGAAGGATGACTCATGGCGGAATTGATGATGGGTGGTGATTGAATCAACTACCACCACCCGGGGTGATGCCTATTCTGGGGTTTGGGTATCGAGGCTGCTTCCACCTCACATAGAGACGGCTTTACGTCCCTCTACGATCACTGCCGGTCCATCAGGGATATAGAGAACTCTTCCCCTATGGTTTTGGCTTCACCTCTTATCCAGGGTGCCCATGACGGAATGATCCACAGTAGGCTAGTCCACAAACCTGCTTTCCCAACCGCCTCGAATTATGCCTTGTCAAGCGACGGGCATAGTTCGAACTAGGTTATTAATGGCAGTACACACGGTTACGCCTTAGAAGGTGAGAGCGGAGGGGGTGATGAGTTTAGATAGCCATAGAATTAATTATGACTACCTGGTATAAATCTCTTTTTTAAGTCCCACGTAGGAGAAAAGGATGGCGTTGGAGAGAGGTAGATTTTTTCCGTAAAGATTGATGTGCAAAAATGCACTTGTAATTCTCTGATCTTCTTTCTTCTCCAAAAGGTCAGGCGTTAAACCCTTGGATTGATGAACATTCCAAGGAGGAATTAAGCACGGAATAATGAAAAACCAGTAATGGGCGAATGTTAAAGAGATCGTCAAATTTAAAAACAAACAAGAAAACACCGATTATACACACAATGTTTAAAATCAACTTTGGTGACACATCAATGGTCAAGAAAGCGAAGGAGGTTGGGCTCCAGCTTTTTAATATCAAGATCAGCAGGGAGCAGATTGAGAGGTAGGAGTTCTACCCTATCCAATTATGTTTTCCCAGCTATAAAATGGAAGCTCACGTAACAAAAGAATGACAAGAGACCCAAGAGATATGTTTTACGTGCAGTGAACCTGATCACAATTGTAAAAGTGCAAGAGCCCTCGCGAATAGTGCGCGAACTGCAGGAAAGGCCGCCGATCTATGGCGATGGCCTGCCCCATGAAAAAAGAGCTAATGAAAATATTATGCAACAAAGTAAGGAGGAAAAAACTACAAAGGCAAATACAACCTACGCGCAAGTCGTAAAGGTGGTATAATCTGAGGCAGAATCCAAGAAAACATATCTCAGAATCGTGAACGGAGAATCAACAAAAATATTGATGTGCATCTTGTATGCACACGTCATAAATCCAACACAGACAGGTTCATTTGGCAGAGAAATAAACCAGATGCTCGCCCGGAACGGCATGAATCATATGTGATTCACGGACGATCCCCTATCAAGAAATGTCCTTCAACTTCAAATATTCCCAAAACAAACGACTGGACAGGCACAGGAGTAGTAAAACGAAGAGGCAAAACCAAAGGAACGGAATAATATACCAGATTCGAGAGTAGAGGTAAGAAAGGAAAGGGAGGTTGCTGCCAAATTGGCAAACACCTCAAAGAAGAGGGAAGAAACGGAATCACCGGATACCACAGACACCTCGGACTCTTCAGACTCTCCTAAAGATGGACACCCGAAGAAAGGAGAGCAAGAGACTAAGAGACCGCTCGATCCAGACGAGATTAACCTCTCAATATACGCATCCGAGCAGGTCCCCCTTCCAAAAGACATAGATGCCAACAAAATATTCGTCGTCATCAAACAGAAGTTCTATAGGTGAGAGTATGAAGAGGAGTGCGAGGAAGAAACTGTCGAAAAGGCCCTCTTCAATCATAATGATAAATTCTATAGGGATACATATGAAGAGCTTACCTGGGCAGACTTCAGGAAAAAAAGAAAGAGAAAAAGCGTCCTACCACCAAGAGACACTAGAAACCAGAAAGAAGAATGGACAACCTGACGCAAAATAGTGACGCTCAACGTAGATGGATGAGAAGTCAAAGCTACCGTGTATGGAAATATATTTCATGTACACGACCCCGACATCATTTTAATAACGGAGCACGGTATCAACACAACATTTTGTCAACTGAAGATACCGGGTTACAAAGTTGTCACAAAAAACATCCTCAAGAGAGGTTTGACGGTGCTGCCGTTGTCATCAAAAGGAATCTCTCGTTCAGACGCCTGTCAGAACTGGACGAGTCATTTGTGGACAATCTCGTGATAGCGGCTGCATATCAACCACCTCGACGAGTGTACCTGCACATCAAGAATTTCTACACTTTGTTTGGCCACGGCAGAATTGCATTCATTGGGGCTGACCTCAACGCCAGAGGCCAAACAGCTGGCTATGGGAACAAAAACAACAGAGGTTATAACTTGGAAATGATTATGCGACGGAAGAACATCCAGAGAATAGGACCAGACTTTCCGACCTATATTACCTCTCGGGCAGCAACAATGCCCGACATAATCATGACAAGTGACGGCTTCCCTTTCAAGCACCATAGCGAGCCAGAGCCAACAGTTCCCAGCGAACATATAGTGATCTTGTCCACCATCTCACTCGCACCGATCCAACTTCCGGTCCCTGTTGGCAAAAGCTACAATTCGGTTAAATGGGACCGCTACAGAAAAATCCTTAGAGGATTAGAATCAGCGGACGTAATCGGAGCAACACTAGAGGAGATCGAGGAGGAGCTGGAGAGGATAACATTCTTCATCACGGAGGCTGAACACGAGTGTACCTATGAAACGGTACAAAACTCTTCCACCACTCAGATAGACCTAGGAGATGAAAGATATCGTTAGGAAGCATGGGGAGATAGGTGTATGAAGTGATCAGAAGAGCATGTACGAATCGGGAGCGAAGCTCGCTGCTACGATGCCTGAGGGAAGCGCTTAGGCAGACTATAAACCAGCAACAGTCTGAAATCTGTGACATCCTAATAGCCAGGGTAGACAGCAATGTGACCTCGGAAAATTTTTGGCGACTAGAGAGGAAACTAAAAGGCCTTCCAAGTTGAGAAAAGACCCGTATTAAGTAGGGCAATGAATACTTAGAGGATCCGGCAATCCTGGGGGAAAGTTCCGAAAATTTTGGGAAGGAAATCTTCTCAAAAACACCTGAGGATGCTCCTGAATTCGACACTGAATTCGAAGAACAGCTGATTGAAGATCTTAACCGGATTATACATTGAACACACAATCAAAAAATCCTATGTGGACGAAGGGAGGGAGATGGCGGTCCATGGCCGACTAGTTACAACTGAAGAGGTCATGGCAACCATGCAAGCCGTTAATGAAAAGGCCCTAGGCTGGACGGGCATCACTAAAGTAACTTGTTGCATGCCACCCTGAATACGAGCTACTTCCCCAACGGTCTAAAAATGGCCAATATCATTTTTATACATAAAGAGAAGAAGCCCCCCGATTAACTAGCAGACTACAGGCCAATATGCTACCTTGAGTTTGTAGGCAAATTCTAAGAGAAGCTTCTAGCTAACAGGCTACAAGACCAGCTAACCGAGTTGGAAGCTCACAACCCTCGTCAACACGGGTTATGCAAGAGAAGGGATATTGATACAGCCGAAAAACTCGCCCGCTGTAAATCTGAAGGTAAATACTTTGACGTGCTGATGCGAGATGTTCAAAAAGCCTTCGGTAAAGTTTGGCTGAGAGGTCTACAATACAAGATCTTAGACCTCTAGCTAAACCCTATCCTAGAAAGGGTCCTCTGTGATTACATCAGGGAGAAAGACCCCAAATCTCGATCACGGGCTACATAGGAAGGACCAAGTTCGAACTTGAGGCGGGAGTTCCACAAGGTAGCTGTCTGAGTCCACTGTTGTACCTAGTGTACACACTGGACTTACACTCTCCATTTGACGAGAATGTAATGTATCTGCAGTTTACAGATACATCACTCAAATCATCCACAGTTCCTATAGTACGCTGAAGTTCAAGCAAGGAAGACAGCTGCCGAAATCGAAAACATCAAGTGATTCGAGAAAATGTGGAAGATTAAGACCAACCGCCGAAAGTTCTCAATCCTTCCAGTTAGCCACCGGAAACAGGATGACGACATAGCTGACGATGAATTATACCCAAATCCCGACGAGGGTTAAAGCATTGGTCTGTACATAACCTCAACAGAGTATAAGACACACATCAACAACAGAATATCCCTAGCCAAGAGAGAGCTTGGAAAACTTTAAGGTTCAAAAGTCTCAGCGCCAACAACATCAAGAAGCTATATACTGCCCTGCTACGCTGTAAAATAATATACCCGTTAGTGTTAAAGATGATCTTTAGTTCTACCTCTCTCAGAGAGATGCAGAGAGTTCAGAACAAAGATGCCATGCTGATAGCTGGCGCACTTAGGATCGACCGTATTTGGCAGACAGAGCTGCATGCAATAACAGGACTGAAGCAATTGAATATAGTCCTCCAGAGGCTCGGGAAAAAGACCTGGGAAAAGGTAGAAGACGATATACTCCCACTTATAGACGCTATCTTCGACATTACATAACCACTAAGGAAGCACGTCACCAGGACAGCCTTATTCCTAAGCGGAAAAATGTGCTTCCAAGAAGAGCATGTGGTGATCCGATTATGTAATAGGTAGGCTATTGGGACCACATTGCGTGATTCAATAGGCATAGCAAAAGCTTCCACAAAATGGACGCGCGGTGGCCCTATTAAATCCCAGCCTACTATATATATATATATATATATATATATATATATATATATATATATATATATATATATATATATATATATATATGTGTGTGTGTGTGTGTGTCTGTAAATGGGTAGCAGACCTTTCTATATTTTATATTTTGTTAAAAACAATAGTATATTTTGCCTCTATTAATTTTCTTCGAAAACTTGCCATTTTTTTTATTACCTTTTTAGTTCATCTTGTAGTTGGTAAACATCTTCTCCTACGTTCATCTCTTTTTAAATTGAAATCTTTTTGGTAAAAAGCAATCTTGAATTTAATTGCTCAATATATATATATATATATATATATATATATATATATATATATATATATATATATATATATAAGGAAAGCGGCCGTTGTAAGTGCGCGCAGGACACACGAATGTATATGAGTAAACCCAGCCAATATAAGAACATAGTGAAGAAATCATCTTTGAAGGCAGATACTTAATTCACCGTCATAATAGTGAGCTGACCCTGCCAAATTTTGGCACTAAATCAGGAAACTCAAAGGATTGGAAAGAAAGGAAAAGGCTCGGATTAAAGAGAACGGGAAATATATAGAGGATCTGGTGGTTCTGAAGAAAAAAAATCCGAGTATACTGGAAGAATGTCTTGTCCATCACCAAAGAAGACAACGAAGAGTTCGACCAGGAATTCGAAGGCCATCTGATTGACGATCTGAATCAGACAATACACTGCACGCATCGACATCACCCTGTCGGACATAGGAAGTGACCATGGTCGTCCAATAACAACGGGGGATGTCATGTATACTGTGAAAGACTTCAAACAAAAGGCAATAGGCTGGACGGGAATCACCAAAAACGATCTGGTGAATGCCCCACAGCAGATCACTTAGTAAATCACCAATATCTTCAATGCTTTCCCCAAACACGGGTTACTTCCCCGACTGTCTAAAGGTGGCCAACATCATCTTTATCCCCAAGGCTGGTACTACTCCAGATCAACTGGTAAATTACAGGACAATTTCTCTTCTTGAGTTCGTGGGTAATATCTACAAAAACCTCCTAGCAAACCGGCTCCAAGGCCAGCTAGCCGGACTGGGGGCCCACAACGCCCACCAACACAGGTTCCGCAAGAGGCGAGGAACGGAAATCACCCTCGCTATCCTAACGGTGAAAATAGCCTACTGCAAATTCAAAGGGAAATACGTAGACGTGTTGCTGCGTGATGTACAAAAGGCTTTCAATAAGGTTTGGCTGAGGGGTTTACAATCCAAGATCCTGAACCTTCTGCTGAACCCAATCCTGGAAAGGGTCCTCTGTGATTATATCATAAGAGAAAAGCTCAAATCTCCATCGAGGGCTTCACAGGACCTGAATTCAAACTTGAGGCGGGACTTCCCCAAGGAAGCTGTCAGAGTCCGTTGCTCTACCTCGTTTACACAATAGACCTCTCTGCACCGATACAAGACGACAAGATGTATCTGCAGTGTGCATATAACATCACTAAAATCGTCTCTAGTTCTTATAGGAACGCCGGGGTTTAAGCAAGGGATACACCTAGCGAAATAAACAACATAAACAGATACGAAAAGTTATGGAAAATAAAGACTAACCACCAAAAATTCCAAGTAATCCCAATGAACCCTCGGTAAAAAAGACAACTTCATTGTGAAGGACGACCTTTACTCGTACTCAGAAGCTGGTAATGTCCTGGGTTTACGTTTTACCAAGTCTGGATACAAAACTCGCATCAACACCACAGTCTCCCTAGCCAATAAGCAACTTCGGAATTATAGGTTCCGAGAGTTTAACGCGCCAAACAAGAATAAGTTAGATACTGCCTTGGTACGCTCCGTCCTAGTTTACTCGGCAGTGGTAACGCAGATGGAAAAATGTACCTCTCACAGGACGATGCAAAGAGTACAAAACAAAGTTACCATGCTAAAAGTTGGCACTAGAAGAAACTACCGTATTAAGCAAACAGTCTTGCACGCAAGAGCAGGGCTAAAGCCAATTAATATGGAAATTCAAAGACTAGGGAGAAAGACATGGGAAAAGATAGAAAGAACGATAATTCCTACGTTAGACAATGACAACATAGTGATCCTGCAACAGAAGCAACACAAAGTTGCAAGGTCATCATTATTCCCGAGCGGGAGAAGTGATCAATCAGTTATTTAAATAACCAGAATTGACAAATACAATAACAGGACCGGAAAAACCCAGCATGAAGAACTACCGAATTAGACTAAAAACGAAAACAAGTCGACTACATAAATAGATAAAAATATGAACAATAAAAAGAACGGAAATGCCCTCTAAAGGAAAAGGAAACAAGAAATAAACAAAGTGAATAAAATCAATTTAAAATAAAAAACCAAAAGAGACGAAGATCCAACCAAAAGAAAAAGAAATAAAAAGTAGAAACTTAATTAAAATAAAACAAAAAATAAACAAAAGTGGCGAAGTGCCCCAAAAATAAAAATAGAAATAAATAAAAATAAAATAAAATAGACGAAAATAAAAAATAGAAAAAGAGGCGAAATACCCACAAAAAATTACCCTCACAACCAGGGCAACTAAAACTCTTTCCCCCTATCACACTTACCACACACTTAACTACTTAGTTTATCACAAATCACAATGATTAGCAAAAATACCCTCTTAGACAGGAACGTCGTCCAGAGACTGTGCCCCGACTTTCCAACTTTCATCACAGAAAGATCAGCCACCATGCCAGGCATCAGCTTGTAGCGATCATATAAGGATTAATCTACAAATCAACGTTAATCCCAGCCCGCACAAGGAACGACTACAAAAGGGCTAATTGGGATAATTACGAGCTCTTGCTCAGTAACTATATTCCAGCAAATTTAGACGAAGCAACGCTTAAGGAGATTGATGAGGAAATCGTAAGGCTGGAGACCAGTTGATAAACGCGGACTCACAGTCCATTCCCAAAACCACCTACCAAACAATATCTTCGTGCAAATGGACCGATCATATGAAAGATTTACACCGTGAGTTGAAGGAATTATATCAAAGAAGCATCATCTAGGGAAATTTCCGTGATATAATGTACCGTATAAGAGAAATAAAAGAAGAACTAAAAATACTGATCTACAAACAGCAAGAACAAAGGTGGAACGAAGCTATCGAAGAGCTGGATAGCGAAGCAACTCCAAAGGAATTCTGGGCAAATGTCAGAAGACTAAAAGAAATACCCCAGAAAGGAGGAATGGAGCTTGAAGACCCCGACGAAGAACTAAAAACAAAGTAAAATGAAATAGAAGAGATTCTCAGAGAACATTGGGAACAGATTTTCAAAATCAGCGAAAATGAAAATGAAGACTTCGATGTTGATTTTGAGAATCAAATAATAGAAGAGTTCAACACAGTTAAAGATAGGACGCATCCGAACCACTAAGTGATCAAAGGTGAAGATGAAGAAGAGGAGAAAGTGACACTAGAAGAACAAGAAAGCGCGCTTTACTCCTTTAAGCAAAGAGCACTAGGTCGGTCGGAGCTGACAAAGCTTAACTTCTTTGAAGCACCAAGATGCGTTCGGTAAGGTATGCTCAATATCCTCAAGCCTGTATTAATGTAGGCTGCTCTCCTGACGCATATAAAACGGCAAAAATGATCTTCATTGCCAAGCCTGACCCCCCCCCCCCCTCGACCAGAAAGGAGAGCTATCCCCCAATATCCCTTCTAGAAATCGGGGGAAAACTCTTCCGGAAGATCTTGAATAGAAAACTCGTCGATCACTTGGAGGTTAATTCACTTTACAACAACCAGAAATGCGGTTTCAGTAAGAAAAGAAGTATCGAGAAGGTAATAAATATCATCACGGAGAAAATTGCACAAGCGAAAAAAGATCGGAGCTATATCGACATAGTATGTAGAGACGAATCCAAGGCATTTGATAAAGTCTGGATAAGGGGTATGCAATACAAAACCCTACAACTGGGTTTAAACCCAAGGGTTGAGAAGATCCTCTGCGACTGGGTCACAGCATATATCAGTATAGGTAATAGGGACGCTCCCCCCCCCTTTCCGTTGCGGGCTGGTTTATTCAAGGGCGAGTGCCTCTCAGCGACACTATACTCGATATACACAGCCGAAATGGCAAAATCTAGCAACCCCTTGAACCTGAACATTCAATTCACCGACGATATAACTCAAATCATCGTTAGTCGATATCGCAATGCGCCTATGCAAGCTCGCATGAGTGCCGAGGAAATAAGAAATAACAACGAATAGGTGAAGAGGTGTAAGATCCTAACCAACGGTGACAAATTTAAAATTGTCCCGCTGGGAAGAATGAAACAAGCAGATGTGAGAGTGAGGGTTACACGATATCTCTACACGAATGAGTGTAATGTACTCGGGATGAAAATTACTTCTACCTGGTACAGGAAGCACGTCGCAGATCGGATCCGGAAAGCGAAATCGGCTGTTAGAACCCTCTACACATTCCAAAACCTAAATACGAAAAATAAAAGGAACATATACATGGCTCTAGTTAGATCAACTCTAATTCACCCTTTAGCAACTTTCTTCAGTGTCTCAAATACGGCACGAAAAGAGTTGCAAAGAATCCAGAACAAATGCGTCTATATTATCACAAACATACGCAGAAGGAAACGGAAGAAGATAGAAGAATTACTCAGAGCAGTAGAGATCACACCGCTCAACATTCCAATAGAAGCAAAAGCAGAAGCCATGCAAGAAAAAAATAACATCTAATACCACCGACGAGATCAGAGTAGTCCTAGATGAGAATCAGTGAGATCCATGCCATGCAAGATTCCCAAGCAGCGCCAGCAAGCTTGGAAATGAAGTTTTCCCGTTCTGTGCATAAAACGATGAATTCAATCTCGACTAAATTAACAACCCGCAAAGAAAGTTCCCAACCGAATTAGACTAAAAACCTGAATAAGATGACCTAACCGAGCAAGCCAAACTTAACCCAAAGAAGACTACCAAAATAAACAAGAGGAAACAGGAGACAGCACTTAAGTATGAAAAAAATAACAAACAAACATCCGAAAGGACAACAAGAACAAATTACAACATAAAACCAAAACGATGAAACCAAAACAAACAAAAAACTTAAATAACTTAGAAATTTAAGAAATACACATTAACAACAGAGAAAAAACAATTAACCAAGTTTACGTCAAGGACAAAAAAGAAAATGCATATAAAAGAATTCAAATGCTTGAATACAAAAAATTCATTCCTATATATATATATATATATATATATATATATATATGTCGTAGAATTGCTCATAGTCTGGTCCAATAATTATTCTAGTCCTTGATCTAGACACACCGCTTTTGTTTAATTCGATGGTATTGAGACCCTATGACTCAATTTACGATCATTATATATATATATATATATATATATATATATATATATATAGGCTTTAATTCCTACTGAACGTGCGAAAGCTGGTTAGAGGCGGGTTGTGCCACGGCCAGGATTCTCACTATAAGAGTCCCACTTGTTACTGGGGGGAGGTTTGTGATTGTTAAATTCTAAGAGTGCATAATACAGGTTGAATAAATTAGCCAAAGGGATCCTTAATTAAAGTCTTCCTAAGGGTACGTCAAAAGGAGGAGCCACAAATAAACACACGTACAAAAATGAACTTTATTTTACCCCAAAATAATAATTAGTAGCAATAGTTAAACGGGCATTTAGGTAAATAAGGATTAAATATTAACCACGGATTAGTCCGGGTTGAAAGCAATTATAAATAATTATATCAGGGAATAACTCACTTGAATCTCTTTAAAAAAGAAGGGGGGGATAACACTGACGTTAAGCGTCTAGATTTATAATGACTCAATGGGAGTATCAATCACTGTTAATTAAATAGGTAATTTAAGAATAGAGGGACACTGGGTTTACAGATTACCATTAATTGTGATGGATTGGAGAGACGACTACTCAGGTCTAGACGAGGTGGTTCGAGTGGCGTTAACACGAGTTCTCTGGGAGAGGGGGGATTAGACGACGGGTTCGGGGCTGCTGACTGCAGTTCCGGTTAGTTCACTCCCAACTGGATGTGACACTAAAAAATAGTAACTTCCAGTAACTATTTGAATGTTTCTTTTTTCTTTTTCAAGTTACGTTGAGCAACAGAGCGTATTCTTCTAGTCACAGACTCTGCGGGGCTGGATTTGCTTCAGGAACACTTTGAGACAGCGACCAAGTTAACTCAGCGGCGCGTTGGCAGTCGATACGTTACGGCAACGACTCTCGTTCAACGTGAGGGTTCCGCGAGTAGGTTTGGAACACTTCTCCAGAGGCATGAACAGCGTTGTCATTTATACCACGGACTGTTTAAAATCGAGAGAGAGATTCCATTTACGACAATTCGCTTATCGCAGCGCCTTCTGGACAATCTCCATGGTATCATAAAGAAGGCAAATAGAATTTAGGCTTCTCTGCGAGATAGGCCTTCTTTTTTCAGACTTCCTGTCGCCTGTTGGGGAAGTTTGGCACGGATAACGATTTAGGTCAAGGGGAAGGCGGAGGAGGGCGGTAGAATGTCGAGGGAGGGTGGGGGGGAGAGAGAGCAGACGAAGGTCTACTCAAACGACAAATTTCTTTCGTTCCCACGATTGTCTAGCGGTATGCGAGTATGTACGTTCCATACCCTCACAATATATATATATATATATATATATATATATATATATATATATATATATATATATATATATATATATATATATAATAAAGATGAAACTAGGCAAGGAGCACAGTATATATATAAGGTAAGACACATCCAAACAAAATAAAAAGGCAGGAAACATTCTGGAAACTAGTCCGATAGTTATAAATAAAAACTTGATTCAAATATTGTGGTTAACCATTATCTTTCACTGTTAATTTGATATCTTCCATTGGTTGCAATAATTGTGAAAAATGCTATTATGGACAGACAGGTAAAGAATTGAATGTTAGAATTAAACAGCACCAAACTAATGTTCGTAATTTTTGTCAACAATCTGCATTATTTTTACATATCTATAGTCAGGATCATACTATTAATTGGAATAGTGCTGAACCTATTATTTAATCTACAAACTACATTTCAAGAAATATCTTGGAGTGTATCTCTATTAATATTTTCCTAAATTTTAATATTAGCCCTGGATTGTTTAGCCTAGATCCTATAATATCTAATTATATTAAATCACAAATTAAAGTGTTTAAAGAATTTGTACCCTTTAGTCAGAGTTTTGATGCAGGCAGCCGTTTTAACCCCCCCCCCCCACTCCTTACTATTTAAGACATTGTCTGTCATGACGTACGTTCTTCCATGAAGAGGTCTTTTAGAATAAAGACGAAACCGCTCGGAATCGTTTTTTCCTTTTCCTTGTGGGTGTCATTTATCTTATATTTATATGTGAGTTAAATTATAAACAAACACCCCACAAAGGAAAAGTTAAAAAACGATTCAGAGCGCTTTCGGCCAAGGAATAACAAAAGAAAGATCAGAAATTCGCTTAAATAGTAGAGAGAGGGGTGGGGGTGGACTACCTTCCTCCAAACACTTAAACATCTTAATGTGTGATTTTATATAGGCAGTAATGATTAGGTCTAGCTGAACAAACCATAACTTCTATGGAAATTTGAGAACGTGTTGAAAATATCTCTAAAAATGTAATCGCTGCCTCTAATGACAGATTTAGGAGTATTTCAGTCAATTGTGTGGTTGTAGTTATACATATGCATGAATAGAGCATATTGCACTCTGTGGTTACGTATATTGGTTTGATGTTGTTTCACATGACCCTGTAATTATTTCCCGGTTTGCCTATAGTAGTAGCATTAATCACAATTGTTACAACCAATGGAATAAACAATGAGTGGTCGGCTGGGGATTTTTAACCAGGATGCGATAAATTGTATTCTCATATTGAATATTACATTTATATTCAGAAACCTGAGTAGACGAGGTATTTTATTGAAAACAATTTGATAGGATAAAGTTAATAAGTTTTCGATTAGAAATTTTGTGTTATTAGTATTAATTCGATAAAAGGATTGCTTGGCGGACAGCATATAACAATGAAGTACAAAAATTAGCACAATTTTAAGCATATATTATATATTCTATCAACTTCTTTATCTTCCGGTGAGACTATTCTAAGTGCGCGTAAAAACATTGATAAATTTCTAACTAAAATTAACAACTTAGTTCCCTCGATTAAATTTACACTTAAAGTTGAAAAAGATGGCAAACTCCTCTTCTTGGATATTTGAATTCATCGGACAATCCACTGTTTCAAATATGAAATATATAAAAAAACTCCTCTACAGATTCTTATATCATTTTTATTTAGTCACCACAATAGTATTAAATAAAGTAATACTCTCAGTACATTTACATAATGAAGGCAAATCCATTGCCACCTAGGTGGAGGAAAATAGGATGAAGAAAGGCTAGTTAGATTAGTTAAATTGACGTAAGTAAGCATATTTTTGTCATACAAACTTCTCGAAATAACTAAATATAAGAGAAATTCCCTAAAAAAATAGAAATAGGTCTCATTTACATTTAAGGTGGGGAAGTGATAAAAAATGATCATTGCTCAGGTGTAAAGAATTCGTCTAGTTCCTTAATTTCACTTTCCTCTAAAGGGTGGTTATCTTAGTATTGATAGTAACAAATCAAATTATAAAATTTCCATTATTTTTTCTCTTGTGATAAGAATACGTGATAAGGCTACAATTCAACTGAGATTTGCTATGTTAAAAATACTTCTTGATTTAGTTTAATTTTAAAAAGTTTAGAGATAAGAATTCTTTGGTGTTCCTTTAGAAAATCGCCAGGTATTTTCGTCTCGTTTACGTCCGAAACTGACAATTTCATTGACTGAGATGGAAATCAGTCGAAAGCTAAAAGTTCTTACTGACAGAAAAAATGGTAAGCATTTATCTAACATCATCACAAGTTTCACGAAAGACGCTAGATTATATTATATTTATATTACGCTCACTGTGTGTGTATGTGTGTGTGTGTCCGTCTATGCATTTTTTCCAGAAAAAATTGTGAAATCATTTTTTTTCATGTACACCAATTTTGAATGTGCTATGAAATAAATAACCTTTTTCTCTCGCACACTTTTTTAATTTTGTGAGCGAAGCGAACAAGCACCGCGGGCCTAGCACAAAAGGCCCGTAGAGCGGATTTTTACTAATATAAGTAACTCATAAACCTAGTTGAATTTTGAGGGTAGGTCTCCTTACCCAGTTCGTGGTCTAGATCATTCACATCATTTCCCTAAGCGAGACTTTGTGTTTGCTTTAGTCGAAGGAAATTTGTTGAAATTCTTTGGGTACCGTGTAGATGAGGCTCTATCTACCCACACAGTCATCAGGGATTTGTTATTAAAGCCGAGATAGTCGAATCGTGACGGATCACTATTTTTGAAAAGGGACATAAGGGAGAGCAATAGACTTGAAAGGCTACGTAGTTTAGTAGAAAAGAGCCATTAGCGTTAAAAAAGGACGGAATTGAGCAGGGAAGGATCACTAGCATTAAAACGCGAGGTAGCTGAGTAAGGACCAATGACTAACCTGGAAATGAGACGGAGCCGAGTGAGATTCTTCTATCTCTGTATAAAATTTTACACACTTACCCGGAGCATGTGGTATAAATGGTGGCTAGTTTGCACCCCAAACACAACTGGACGATAATTTTTCGGTTGTATAAAGGGACGTGCCTACTTTAGCAGCATATATATAAATATATATATATATATATATATATACAAAGAAAGAGCAACTACAGGTTCTGCGGGTGATAATACAACCACCACAGGGCTATGCCATTTTTATTTTCTGCCTTTCAAATAAATTTGAAGAGAGAAAGAAAGATGTTGAAACGTTGTATAGCTGACTATAAATACATATAGCACAAGAGAAAGAAGAATTGGACGAGAATGAGACAAGAAACCGGAGTTTTTAAAGGCAAGAGAGAGGGACATTAGAAGAATCCAGAATCAAGGGGAGTAGAGGGCGACAAAGCATCTGACCGGCAATCAGCAGACCCGGGTTCGATTCCCGGCAAGGAATTTTCAAAACTTTTATCCCTGGCGTTATTTCTGTCTTTTCGTTAAAGGATTGCCTTCACTGTGTCGCCCTCTGCTCCCCTTGATTCTGGATTCTTCTAATGTCCCTCTCTCTTGCCTTTAAAAAACTCCGGTTTCTTGTCTCATTTGCTCATTCAGGTCCAATTCTTCTTTCTCTTGTATATATATATATATATATATATATATATATATATATATATATATATATATATATATATATGGTTTCAGGTTGTCGATACAAATTGTGGACGAGCAAAAGAAAAGTTGTGTACCAAATGAAGCAATGTATTTTCGTGAGAATTTACACAAATAGAACGATATAGGAGTAAATAGTTGCAAAGTCATTTGAAATGCCTACAATCTACCTCCATGACTTTCTCCAGACCGAACCTGAAAATGTTACATGCCCTGGTTACGGAGTCCTTGTCAATGGATAATATTACCTCCACAATGGCGGCCCACAGAGATCCAAAGGTATTGTGAGTAGCCTTCTTGTTCATATCCTTCTCAACAATACCGCAGACGAAATAATCTAGGGTGCTGGGCAGCCACAAATCTCGACACGAGTGGTGTGTGACGTTGTTGAATGCCTACGCCTGTGATTTCCTTGCTTTGTGGGGGTGAGCAGAGTCCTACTGGAAAACCTAAACTCTTCCCGCAAGTACTTGGACTATCAAAGGCTTAACTATAGGCGCCAGTAGGTCACTTTAAAGGTCCGCAATGACCTCTAAGCCATGGGGAAAGATGTCAGGAGGCATAACGTGGCCTACGCTGATGACACGCCCAGAACCATCAAATGGGCGGGAAGTTCGATGTGTATGAACTTAAACACATCCGATGGCTCTTCCCACAGCAACAATCATTGTGACGCTCACAATATATAAACGAAGAGGGCTGCTACCATAGTGCTTCCCTTCGTTGATGAGTGCTTGTGCCTCAACTTTACAGCCTTCCTTGGAAGCCTACGTGAGAAGCTGGCTCGTCTTCAGCACGCACGATTGGTAGCCCAAGTCATGATGCACTGGTCTGTAGATGTTTGTCTCGCTCACACCCATCTTTCTGGCAAGTTCGTCCATGGACTGACCAGGTCCTCGGAGATCTTTTGCCTGACACTAACGACGAATTTCTTGTTCCTGGTAGTATCAGAGCAATGCTTGTGAGAATATTGCTCTTATTCTTTTCCTCTGTATACTGCCTTTCTCTATTTTAATGAGGTTCATCGGGTGGTTAAAGATTTTCACAATCTTCTTCACATTCTCTGGGCGCAGAGGGCCACGAGTATAGAAAACAATTTTTAATTTAAACGGATATTCTTAGAAACCGCCGATGCTGTTACGAGCATGAAAATTAAACTCTCACTGAGCGAATCCTAAGTTAACACAAGCGTACCTCGGTGCACTAATTAGCCTTTTAGTCACACTTTCAATTATGTATTGATTTACATGAAACGCGCCTTAGCTATATAAATATATATATCATGTGGAAAACTCAATCAATATCACGTGAGTAAGCAAAATGTGTAACAAAGATCACAAGGAAAATAAAGTTCGAAATAACTTGGACTCTTCATTTTACATTCCTTGTAGGCCTTGTTGCATATATATATATATATATATATATATATATATATATATATATATATATATATATATATATATATATATATATATTATATATTTATTTATTTATATATATAATACAAGAGAAAGAGAAATTGGAAGCGAATGAGCAATGAGACAAGAAACAGGAGGTTTTTGTAGAGCTAAGAGAAAGGGACATTAGAAGAACACTAGAATTATTGAGAGAAGAGGGCGGCACAAAGAAGTCAATCCTTTACCGAGAAGACACAAATAACGCAAGGGAAAAGGTTTGAAAATTCCTGGCCAGGACTCGAACCCAGGTCTGCTGATTGCCGGTCAGATGCTCTACCGTTAAACTACCAGGCACAGTGACTCTAATTCGCCTAAAGCTTTACCCATCAAACCCACTATTGCCCTAAGCTAGGAACCTCTGAAAATAAATATGGCAAAAGCCCTGTGGTGGTTGGGTTGTTATCAACCCACAGAACTTGTATTTGCTCTTTATTTATATATATATATATATATATATATATATATATATATATATGTGTGTGTGTGTGTGTGTGTGGTGATCCAATTGCACAAAAATTACACACACTCTTGTACACGATGTTCCGACCGGATCGACGATTGGGTTTGTTAGCCTTTTGTCATGTTATCTACCTTTACGTCACAAAACTGTCATTTAACCATTTCGTTCGATTTGTATATTGACGCCAATCTGCTGGAATGAATCCTATAAACATTCCTTTTCTAATTATTTATCTAAGAATTACCTTTGATAGGCAATCCCTACTCTCTCTCTCTCTTTCTCACTCTCTCTTTCTCTCTCTCTCTCTCTCTCTCTCTCTCTCTCTCTCTCTCTCTCTCTTTCTCTCTTTCTCTCTAACACACATCAACAAACACTCACTTCAGACAAAGCTCCTTCCCAGAAACCCCATTGGTCAGCCCACCTTATCTACACATATAAAACAATCGGTCATTAAATACACACTCACATTATCCACACAGTCGATCAAATAACATCGTCTTCACATTGTACTCCATCCACCTTGGTGAATATGAGTTAAGCAGAAACAAAAGGTCTTCTTCCCATTCACATTCACATTTACACCCTCCACCGAAAATGAGATCTAAGCTCACTAACTCCACGCATTTATCTTATCATAACTTCAAGTTCAAAAATAATTATTCTATTAACTCGTTGATAAATCCAAATACGAACTTATTTGGTAAACACCCTTAAACGAACTCGAATCCTGAAATTGGATACATATAGCAGAGAAGAAATATATTTGTTGCACTTTGGAACTGACTATGTCCCTTTTCATTTTCCTCCCGAACCAATTTGTTTGGGAAGTCAATTTTCTCCATAAGGGACAAGCAAGATTGGCTTAATTTTCAAGGAATACAATCGGTCTATCATGTTTAGTTTATTTCATTCAATCAAGTCATAATTAATTTCAATTTTATTCACCACGACAAGAATACAAGGATGATACTCTTGCCTCAATCCAGATATATCCATCTCTTACTGCTATATATTACCCTTGGTGGCTGGGTTGCAAAACCCTTATACACACCACGCGAGGGCGGGCTGTGGGCACGCAGCCAATAAAGTATCCTAAAATCAAACAGCTTAAAGGGAATAAGAAGAGCCACTCATACGTTGCTCCTCCAAATTAGACCAGTTGCCAACGCAATTCCATTGAAGGAAATATTTTTCCGGATCTATATTGAGGAAATTTTGACTGTTCATAGAAGCCAAAACTCTTGCTGGAGTTTCTGTAGCCTTACTGTAAGCAAAGCTCCTTCTGCTATTGGTCGTAGACACTGCTGCATGTGCTGCCTCTTTCATTTGCTTACTGGAGGAAGTTAGCCTCGACTTCGAGCGTTTCTCTCCTCTTGGAGGGGTCAAAGTAACATTTCTTCGAGGAATCTTGGTGCGAATCGTCTCAATTTAAAAACTTAGCCTTACATATACATGTTCATCATGTACGACCTTGGGGCAGTTAGCAAATATTTCTGGTTAACGCAGCTTAGCACGCTTGTATGACCTGTTGGTGTGGCTGAGGCAGTGGCAATTGTAGCACCTCTACATCATTGGCACGAATGGCTTGACGTAGAACGATACATACCCGCTCCAACCAATTTAGGAAACCTGTCAATGGTGAGCATGAGGAAGAATGTTTAAGGGGTCTGGGGGCCCCTCCCTCTTTCCTTATCACATGTTCGACCTTGACTGCTGGTCGAGTTTCCCTCTATAGGCTATTTCTTTCCCGAATTTCATCGCGGGAGGCAGTGTCAAGGTACAGGCGAGCTACCGAGCGTCCGAAGACTCGGTCTGGCTTGACATGGTCAACTGCATTCCTTAGAAGGGAACTGTTTGAGAAACATGCGACCTTCGCTTCCCTCCGGAGAAACCATAGCTAATGCCTCTCGCTGATGGAACATGTGCCCCTGAGACAACATACCCTCATCCTTAAAACGGATGGTCAGAATTTTTTAAACCAGCTGGCTCGAAGACGCCAACAAGCCTCTTGATGAGGCGCCCTAACAACAACGGGATTCCGCTCACATTAATATTTGGTTCAAAAGGTTGGGAGCTACCCTTTACGCCTAATTGAGGACATACAGAAATCGAACGTACCATCCTTCTCCTGGTAACTGGCCTAGTCGGCAGGGGACAAGTTCTTGCCCCCCTTAGAAAGAGAGGAACCTTAGTATTTTCACCCTTCCATTTTTCTTCTAGGAGAGAAAGTGTTGATGTATACTCATTTCTCTCCTCTCCCCTCCAAAGTGGATGACCCGCTCTCTTTATGAGTCTTCAGAGAACAGTGTTAACTCGGTGAAATCTGGCCAAAACGCGTACTTAGGCAAAGGAATGTCTCCGATTCAGTAACTTCTCGTTCTCGGGGAAGACCCTGCCATTGTGGGGAGCGAGTGTCTTCAGGTCTTTGCTCAACTCGCAAAAGTAACCTCAATCTGGCCCTACCCCCAAGGTGCTGAGATCCCATGGGAGACTCTTTAGGCAGGTAGCCTACTGGCGAGTGATAATTCGTGGGGGCAACAAGCCGACCTACATCGTAAAAAAATGGGGGCTAGCACCCAGCCCTCTCTACTGCAAGGCGATTTACCATAATTTCGCCTGGAGCGGTCGAGCCCTCCCAGCTAATAGAGACCTGAAGGTATAACTTTCAACACGATTAGGTTCAGGTAATAGGACGAAAGTGCGCCGAGTCACCATAATCTCTCTGGATATTAAGAGAAGAGGTTTGGAAAAGACGACTAGTGTAGGTACTAAATAAGAATCGGGATAGGCGGCTCCAGTGAGGAGTAGGTTGGTTGGTCTCTTATTATTAGCATATCCCGCCCGGCTACATCAGCCACGGGCTTGCTGGTCAGAATTAGGTAAAGAGAGATCTGAAGAGATTATGGTGTATGTAGACAGGATAAAAAAGAGTGGAAGATATAAAGCCAGAGGCTGCTAAACTGCAGGCACTCGGGCCAGGCAGACCAAGCGATTTTATTGATATGTAAATGATCGTAATCCAGTTAAGGAGTGCATAGGGTCCGCCAGGAAGCCAATGGAATCCTTATTGACAACCCTGACCACGTAAAGGTGACATTAAAATAACGTTTTGCAAATGTTTTTACCATGGAAGATACATTTAATTTACCTAAAATAGAACACATAAAAATGTTTAATCCAGAATATACATATACTTGCAAATGTTGACATAAATATAAATTAAAGTAGTCCTTTTAATAAAAAAATTAAAATTTCCAAAGTGCCGGGCCTCGATCAAATATATAAAATACACTTTAAAGCGATGGAAAACAAACTATTAAAACCATTCTGTATAGTTTTTAAAGAATCTACTAGTGAGGAATTATAGTTGCTGTGGAATTCGAAGAAGTAAATGTGAGGCTAATTTTCAAAAAAGAAAAAACGAGTGATCTCGTAAACATTTGTTCCATTTTCCTTAATTCTGCTGACGAAGTTCTAACAATAGACGAAGTTCTTGAGTCCATTGTTAGAAATATGATCGTCGAGCATCTACAGAACAACAAAGTAATAATTCACTCTCAACACTCTGCTTTCGACGCATCCACATACTAGAGTTGATAAAGCTAAAATCGTACAGAATAGAGGACAGCCTATTAAAATGGATTGAAGACTGGCTGGAAAACCATAGACAGGGAGTTGTTGTAGATATGAATAGTACCTTAATGACTAGTAGTTACAATGCGTTTCTCCGGGTTGTGCATTCGGGCCCTTGTTTTTTTAATATACATTAACAATATAACATGGGCTTATATCAAATAACAATTTCCTGATGATACGAAACTCGGTAGTAGAATAAAATGCCAGAGTGACTAAGAAAACTTGCAAAACGCCTTCGATAAATTTGTCGAGTGGTCGGAAAGATGATATAATTCAACATGGAAAAGAGCAAGGTAATGAATATAGGTCTTGATAATCTACATAGAGATGACAATATGGGGTCAAAAATTTTAAACACCGTCAACATGGAAAAGGATCTGAAATTTCAAAACAATGTATTATATATTTACAAAAGCTAAACTATAGTTCTAGGGTATATAGACATTTTGTTTTTAAATCAAAAGTATTTATGCTTCTCTTATATAAAGCGCTTGTAGGACATCATTTGGAGTATGCGGTACAATTCGATAGCCATATATGTCAAAGGACATTGAAATTTGGAACGTGTTCAGCGATAAAATTAATTTCTAAAATAATAAATAGATGGTATGAAGACATACTGAGGCATTTAAATCTACTGTCACTAGAAATTCAGTATTAGCAAGTCCAACTTATCGAAGTATTTAAAATATTATACGGGTTCACTAATATAAGTTAGGACTCAATATTTGAACTAGATAACCGAGTGCGGACTAGAATTAACGATGTCAAGGCGTTAAAATTTTGTACCTTTGCAATAGCCCAACATTTCTTCAGTTTAGTAACCCTCTGTGCGGACTCCTTCTACACACAATGTGTTGCACACTGTCTGCCAAGTGACATTGAGGCTAGTTGGCTCTTGTTCTTTAACCAATTCTTTCATGTAACAGGGAAAAAATTCTAGATTATTTCTAAGCTACAAATAATTCTTGCATACCTTTTTATCATGTTATATAGACTTTATAAATTACACTAAGCAATATACAATTTAGATTACTTTTTGTTAGATGACTGAATAGCTCTATTTTGGTTAAACTATCAAAGTTTAATAATGAAACAAAATGTATTCAATTTGATACACCTTGAATTTTATAGAGTGTTACGGATAACTATTTGACCCACTATAAATCTCAAACGTGATTTAAATATTTTCTCTATGTTCCAAATTTTACGATTCTTATTCTGAATATTTATTCACCCTTGATAATTATTTCTTCTAAAAACTATGATTTATCATTCTCAAATCCATTACGGGGGAATTAAGTCATATAAGTTCGTCTGAAGAAAGCAAAAATCAAATAACTATGTTCTGTTAAATCGCTATCAGCTAAATGCTAGATCATTATTATTTTAGACCATTTTCTAAAGTATTCGTTTCATTTTGCAGAAAAGCCACTTTTTAGCTTCAGGTGGATTATTGTGTTCCTCGGTTTTTCGGTGAATTTTGTGGAATTTTTCATCCGAAATTCGTTCCCGGTGGCTCTTGTGGCCATGGTCAATTGGACTGATTCTAACGTTGGCACACATCACTCTTGGAACACATGCATGACAGAAGGGGAAACGCCATTGATTGATTCGTCCCCTCAAACGGTAAAATGACATTACTAATTTTATTTCTTTGAGTTAAATTCTTATATTAATTCCGTTATTACAAATTAATATTATGCGATATAATAAGTCATTTATTTGTTACTTTCCCAAGGATCGGATCATGAATAGTTATACATTATATACTTAGGAAAAAGTCCATAGGTATTACTAAAAACAGGATGAAGAGGTTGTAACCGGGTAAACTATAGAGATGAAAGAGAAAATTGCAGGGATGAATGAATTCCAGCGTCAAATAACGTAATTTCGGAAAGTTCAAGTTCTGAATTGTTCATAATGAAGAACGAATGAAATTAAACTTATGTTCTTACCTCTAAAAGGCAATTTTCGCCATATAATTAAAAGTACAAGAGCACCCTAAATTCATATGGAATTATAATTATATCATCAATGTATTTTATGTAGCTGTTCTAGGTTAAATGTTAGAATCAAAATGGACAATTTATGTATTGGCACAGAATCCCCCCTATCTAATCCTCTCTTGGGGGAGAACAGTGGTATCCTAACACTGAGACCAAGCTACTACAGAATATGGCAGCTGCCAAATGTTCAATCCGGATCTGAAACTCATCCACCGAATAACTTTACCCATTGTGGACTAATTTAACTCACAGTGATATGCAGTTTCTCCACAGGGATACACTACCGTATACTATAATTAATTATTATTAAATTTAGTTAGCAGTGTTAATTTTAAGTTTGCAAAAGTGATCTTGCACTTTGTTTAAAGCTTACGCTATTTTTGTCGTTGAAATTGACAATAATATTTTGTACAGAATTCAGGAGATTTCGACTGGGATTCGTCAGAGCAAGGAATCATTCTCGCTACTTTCTTCTGGGGCTTTTTTATCGCTAAACTATTGAGTATTTATTTTCGTATATTATTTACTAGCGTAGTAATATTATAGCATTGAATAATAATGATGTTTAATGCACTCTATATAGAACAACTATTATAAAATCTTGTTATATATTTTCAAAAGCAAGCAGAGTTACTGAAATCGTCGGCCAGCGAGAAGCTATTGCCTTTGGGACGGCGGCAAGTATATTCTTGGTATTTAGTGCCCCGATTGCCGCTTCAATTCATCCTTATGCCCTGGCTATGGTTCGATATTTGACCGGTATGTGTTTTGGCCCATCCCCTGCTGCGATACACAGCCTTCTTTCAGCTTGGGCACCGAGAGAAGAGCTTTCATCCATGGTGACTACGGTAGAGACAGGTTTGTTGGAATATGTATTATATAGAGAATAATGAATAAGCATTGCCTGATTATTTGCTTCGGGTTCAGGTAGGTTTTTCATAATAGTGACAACGCCTAAAATCAGTTTCATTGTATCATGTGCTACAGATGAATCAAGGTTGTATAAGAATTAGCCACATGTTGAGACCTGCTTGTATGAATATTTCCTGCAAGTCTACTCAAGTTTGTTGGGGTAATTGCAACATGTGTCTGCTACACTACAATGTTCGTGGCCACCGTATGTAGTTAATATGTTTATGGTTAGTCAAGAAATGTGATATGCCTGGAGGACGCTCTCTCAGCCACGCCAAGCATGTGACTATCAAACAGAGCAAACTAATCACACTATAAAGAACTTTATCAAATGTGTGAATACTTGACATAGGTTAACTCCGATTTATCTAAGTATATATATATATATACATATTTGTTAAAGACCAGGTCCAGCTGAGCTTTAATTAACTTTTTTCTCTGCTTTTCTAATTTTCTTATTACAAAACATTTTTGAAAAATTTACATATGAATAAAAAAAACATAATACAAAACATTCATTAAATGTCTTCTATAAAAAACAAATGAGTGATTCATATAAAACGGGTGAAAGAATAATATAAAATATTATACACCAAAATACAAAATGTACCAATCCAGAAGAAAAATTAAATGTGATAATATGCTACAAAACCAAGAAAATTAGCAATCACATCATTAACAATAACACAAACAAAACAAAAGGAATGAAAGCATCCAAAGAAATTCATGAATTTAATTGCCCTCATGAAGACTGCAAGCTTCATTATTCGAATAAATACATTGGAATGACAACCACCTCTTTATCTCGTTACCTTACCATGCACTTGCAAAATAACGCTATAAAAAATCACTACATATTTAATAGAGCACAGAACCGATCTCGCAAGAGAAATTTTAGTGGAAAATAGAATAATCAAATGGAAAAGTGACCGCACGCGCCTTCACATCATGGAAGGTACCTTAATCCAAAAAGAGAGACCGAGGCTTAATGGCCAACAAATGGCTACACATAGGACCTTAAAACTCTTAACGGAGTGAATAGTTAATCCCTATAAGATTCTTATTCAACACATTTATCATAATAATTTTCATTTTAAGCTCAAAAACTTTTCATTTTAATTTCAAATATATTTTAAATTTTTTATATTAAACTACATTGATGGTTGCTCTTCTAAAATATGTAAAATGTCCACACATATTTATTATTTATACTATTGAATTTATTTATATTTATCATTATAGCCCCAGAAGATGACCAAAAAGGTCAAAAGATAGCTAGGAACAATAATAAATAAATTATGAATATAGAAACCTTTATTCCTAACCTTTCCCGAGACAAAAAAAATCAAATAAGAAAATTAGAAAAACAGGGAAAAAAGTAAATTTAAGCTCAGCTGGACCTGGTCTTCAATAAAACCTGCATAAAAGAGAAACTCCGACTTAATTATACATATATATATATATATATATATATATATATATATATATATATATATATATATATATATATTTATATACACTAGGAGAGATGCCGATCGCTGCCCGGGTAAATTATACGTTCGTAAATATTTGATCTTTTCTTTTTTTTATTCTTCACAAACAATATTCTTATTCTATGAACTAAACTTAATCTTATTCAGCAACGCTACAGAATTTCTAGGTACACAATATTTTTTATCTTTCCTTGTGGAGGATATACAAACAGATTACTTTTGCTTCTAACTCCAGAGCAATCAACCTAGAGTTGCCATAGGAAAAACAGGATTTCTCTAATTGTATCTATGCCACGAATAGATTCTCACTTTAAGATTTTTTTAATTCACATTGCAAAAATTAAACAGAGTGGAAAATGTGTTCTTCTGAATTTAAATGGTAATTATAACCCTGATGGATTTAGTAATATTATCTGAATGAAGACATCCTCTCCTTTTTCACTTGCAGTAAGAATGGTTGCCTCTATGACATGGGGCATATAATTATTTACCACCAGAGGAGTGAAATTAGAGACTTTTGTTGGATAGAATTGCACAAAAGGAGGTATGTCAGGAGGATATTTGAGTATGATCCGAAATTATATCAAATGACTTTTAAATTTGTGGAATTCGTGAGAGGGAAAAGAGTAGACAGTATTTCTGCAATAGACAGCATTCTGCAGACAGTATTTTACTTCGAAGTCAATATAGCTCTTTCACAAAGCAAGTTGTAGTTTTTGTAGTTTTGCTGAAGATTGGGTAACACCTTATAGGGGTCTAAGTAGCCAAATGGAAAAGGGGATCTTCTTGACGTTTCGTAGGGTTTTTAATCAAGTGATCGTTGCTTTTAAAGGTGAAGGGAAATTTTGAGCTGAATTCACTAAGGCTTTATTCTTGTTAGAGCGCAGACTGGCCTTCACGTATGTACAGAAAATTATCTGCCGATAACTCCCTTTACGAATTGTGAATTAATGTAAGTGGGTAGGTGTGTGTAGAGGACAAAAAGGGAAGTGTGGATAGATAGCTGAAAATAGACAGGTGGTGAAAATAGAAAGAAGTGTGGTAGGGCGCAAGGAGATTCTAAGTGCCTGGTGATCAGGCCTATCTCTTTGAATATTTTCTCTGTTGTGTGGTTCCTTTGTTGTCTTTGAGATACAGGGGGCGGTAAATAAGTTTTGCAATTCGGATATAAGGAAACGAGATAGGAGGAAAAGTGTTTTATTATTTTTCAATATAACTACCCTCGACTTCAATGCACTTGCGCCACTTGTCCCTGAGGCTTCGGATTCCCGACAACCAGAAATCTGCCGACTGCTGTTCAATCCACTCCTGGACGGCGAGCTGGACATCTTTATCGTCCCCAAACCGGCGGCCACGCAGTGCAGCCTTGAGCTGGCGGAATAAAAATTAGTCGGTAGGGGCCAAGTCTTGACTGTAGGGGGGATGGTTGAGCTCCTCGAATCCTCACTCGCGCAGGGCAGCTTGTGCAACTCTGACCTTGTGGACTTTGACGACGTTGAAGTCGATCATGGGGCGTGACGTTTATAGGGACCCAACGGGCACATACCTTGGTCATGGCCAAATTGTCGTGGATCATGTTGATAACACTTCCATGTGATATTCCAAGTTATCACTCGATTTCGTCGACTTTCACCCGTAGATTTTCGATAATCATCCTCTTCACACGGGCCACATTGTTCTCGTTGGTCACGTCTGACGGGCGTTGGATGGGGGTCATCTTCAAGGGACTCACGACCATGGCAGAACTCCCTATTCCAGCGAGCAATGGTTGCATAGGAAGGGGCGGTGTCGATGTACACTGCAACCATGCGTTCATGATTATCTTTTGCATTCTTGCCTTCCTTGGTCAAAAATTTGATCACTGCGCGGTGCTCAACCTTCTCCATTATTGAAAAATTTGTGACTGACAATCTGCGATCAGCTACTGCTTCTTAAATAGACGAGGTAGGAGCGTGCGGCTGCAGGTCCTGACTTGTCATAACTTGTCCTAACACCCTCACAAACAGCCATTTCCCTTCCTCTGTTTTACCCTACCGATTCGCAAAACTTATTGACCACCCCTCGGATATATATACCAGGCAATGGCCTAACCACTTCCCCTACGGGGGAGCTTGCGCTTCTCTACTAAGATTAAAATTTAAAATCTCAAAAAAAGCAGCCATGTTTAAATTTTTATAAATTTTATAAACTTCGCCAATTATAATAATTTTAAAAAGGAATTCTAAACTAAATTTCCACCCCTTTCAAAATATCACTTGTTAAAATATAGTTATAGAAGAAGATATATTAAAATATATTTTCTGAACTTCACCATTTGTAACTCTTTGGGTTTTAAAATTTCACAAAATTTCGATACTTATATTTATTTCTGAACTTCACCATTTTGGTCTTTGATATTTTAAAAGAATTATTAGAAATAACTTTGATAAAAAACATAAGTCATAACTAAACTAAGATGAAATTATTATTTAAATACTGAAAAAAATCCCATCTTAAATTATAGAGTTAGTGATGATGATGATGATTATTATTATTATTATAGCGTTCAAGCCATTTGTCCTTTATAAATATAATGTTCTTGGATATGTTATGCGCATTTGCTGTTGTAGTAATAATTTACTTTGATTACTTTAATATATGATTAGTGTCTGTTTTTTCTGTATATTTTCTAGTGAGTATAAATCATGTCTTTTGTTTTGTTTTTATATCTTCTTCGTTATATATGAGTCTTCATCGGTAAATTATGCTGTCGATATTTGGTGAGTTCTTGTAGAAATTGGTGAGATTTTGTAATTTGGTTTTCTTTTCTTGATCGGTTTTATTTTGTCAATAGTTGGGGTAAAAAACTTTATAATTCTCATGCGTAGAACGGCACTTCGGCTCCGCCAGATAATAGTCCAGCGGAGCTTGGAAATCTGGCTCGACTTATACCTTTTCTATTCTGGTTAATCATTTGAACAATATCATCGTCCAATTCTCAATTAACCAGCTCCTTCATATTCCTTGTCCGTTTTTCTATGACAACGTTAATTGGACTTAACCCCGCTTCCCGGTGCAGCTCTTCCGGGCGTCTTCTTTCTCGCCTGCGCGTACCTGTAATTAGGTACACGCATTTGTTCTGTACCACTTGTAGTTTCCTCTTTTGTGTCTTCGAGACACACGATCATACAAGAGCATTGTAGATCTTTTTCTTATCACTTCCACAGAGATTTATGAACATGTGTAGAGTGCTGGCTGCAGCTGTGGCCTAAGAGATTCTTTATGCGACGTGCTTCCTGTACCTGGTTAAAGTAATCTTCATTCCTAGTACATTGCACTCTGTGGTGTAGGGATAGTGTCTATCACCCACCTTGACATCAGTTAGTACTCTCCTGCCTATGGGGACTACTTTAAACTTTTCTTGGTTCGTACGTATTTTTCTGCTACTACCATACCGCATACGAGCTTGCATAGGCGCATTCCTCATGGACAAGTAATTATCTGAGTGGAATCATCGGCGAATTGAATGTTAAGGCAAGTGAGGTTCGCAGAGGCTGGGAGGTCAGCGGTGTAAATCGAGTAGAGAATGTGGGAGCCCCGCAATGAGCGGAAAATTTGGTCCATCCGTGCACCTTAAACTGATTACGCCGCTCTCTCCATGACATAGTCACAAAGAGTTCTTTCTAAGTTTTCACTTAGGCCCAGTCGTAAGATCTTGTACTACATTTCCCGTTGCCACACCTTATCAAACACCTTTTATACATCCAGACAAACGATGTCCACGTAACTTCTTTCCCGTTTTGCTTGGGCTAGCTTTTCCGTGATGACATTAATCGCCATCTCCGTAGTTCGCTTTCTTCTAAACTCAAATTGATATGGGCTGTAGAAGAAGTTTTCCTCCAGGTGAGACACCAGTCTTCAGTTGAGGATTTTCTTATAGGGCTTCCCGCCAAATTCTATAAGTGAAATTCGCCGATAGCTCTCCTTCAACGTTGGGTCCTTTACTTGTTTAGGCAAGAGAATCATCTTGGCCGTTTTATAGGCATCCGGAAAGTATCCTGTGTTGAGACAGGCCTTAAATATCCTTTTCATCCCTTTGATAACATTGGTTGGTGCCTTTTCAAAAGTTCAACTTTGTCCTGGGGCTTTTTGACTGAATGAGCGGAGCGCGCAGATTAGTTCTTCTTCGGTAATCTCGGCGTCTCCGTTGTACTGTCTATCCATCTAGTGATGAGGGTGTGTCTTGTGTATTTGGCCGTTAAACTCGCTTACGATGTTGCTTTCGAACTCTATGTCATAGTCTTCGTTCTCCTCCTCAGTTATACTGAAGACTTTTTCCCAATAACTTCGGAATAGCTTGTCAATTCTTTCTTCTACAAGTAATGCAACCTATTGGATGCAAAGGTGAAAACTTTGCATGTACTAAACACAGTATGTAGCTTTTATCCAGTTTTATTTAATGTCTGATTCACCGTTGTTTTGTACTGATGTAAGGTTTTTGATTGTAGCGATAGATTTGAGACACCAGCCCGATCAATACCGTCTTTTCATTGATAGAACCAGCATCCATTTATCCATTTTATCAGTTCGTGCAATTGAAAGAACATTTAGGAAATATATAAATTTCGCTCAGATATTATGACTACAAGTGGAAAGTTGTGTGAATTTAAAGATGTTGGGATTCTTTCTCGGATTGCAGGGAACAATGTCATATAATGCATTTGGTGTTACAATATATAGTTTTTTCAAGCGTTTATGCATTGCCTTGTTGGTATAAAAACTGTGCTTTTATTCATATCCTCGTTAGCATACTAATGTGATTTTCCTAATCAGCATCATCATGCCCAACTTGAGAGGGAAGCACAAAATATTGGGAGCAAAACAGGACCGTCATAAAAATCTGCTACAGTTTTGTGCGATAGAAGAAAAATAAACTCGAAATAATTTCTTCCTTATCTATTAATAAAACGGTAAACCAATGATGGCACCTTGGCCAGAAAAATGTAGGAACAAATCTTTCTCTAAAAGGATGAAGTTATTGAAAGAGAAAAGTGTGTAGAAAATTTAGTGTTCGAGTAGCCAAATGAAGGAATACCCTGAGGTTTGTTTGTTTATCTCCCTCAAAACCCTAATCTGATTTTCGCCCATTCCGTTAATTGCCCATCTGAGCATTTTATGTATCTGCGCCTTAGAGCCTCTACTTTTGCAGGCGGAGGGTGCAATATCTATATTAAGTTTAAGTCCAATCTTTTCTCACTATTCACTTTCTAATTTTTTTTTCACTGAAATAAATGGGTAAACGGATGAAAAGAGGAGTAGAAGGGGGAGAAAGGGAGTAGTGAATGGTGAAGTGAAGTAGAAGAATTGCAGTGTGCTTGGGGAGCGGGCCATCTCCATTCTTGTTTTTGTTTCTTTGCGATTAGCTTTATCCCAGTTTGGAGATCTTTTATCTTTTTCTCATTTGAGATCATTTAATTGTTTGTTTGTTGTTCTCTCATTTGAAATATTTTTTATCTTTGCAATTTTCCGTTTTTCCTTTACTTTTGAATCTTTCTGAGTTGTTTTTGTTTGTTGTGATTTCTCAGGAGTCTCCCAGGATCACTTGTACCTTGGCAAGTATTTGACAGGTCCTGTTTTCACTTACCTTAGTCTATCTCTGGGTCTAGGCCTGCCAATATATCTCGGAAGGATTTCGGTGAACTTTTTTCCGATGTCCCAACTCACTTTTTGTAGGAAAGTGTTTACGAGTTCTAGCCTTGTTTGTTCGTGTCGACAACTTGAGGTCCGGAACTCTAGCCATCTCTTGTTGGTGTGGAAACGGAGTCATCGGTTCTGCACTCTTTGCAGTCTATTCTACTGCTCTTTTATGCTGTGTTGAGTATGACTGTAGTGTATAACAGTTTTGAACTTACTAATCCTAGGAATAGATTTATTTTCGGAGAGGTTTCGAAATCAGCCTATGGAGTTTGTCGATTTTAATGTGACCCAGTCCAATTTTTGTGCCCATCTTTTCATGCCGAATCTAGCTAAGCTGAAGCCAATAACTGAGACACTTGGCGAATAGTTTAATTGTGAGTTGTTCATGTTGAGGGGAGTGGTCTGGTGTCACACAATCGGTGCTGCCGGGAATTTTGCCAAGTTATTTGGATTTTCCAGCGTTGTTCAAATCTGACGATCTTGTAGGCTTCGGCCGCCGTAACATTAAAGATCATCCTTTCGGACTTTGTCTATCGGCGGACCACCTGAGTGACATCCTCTTCCTTAGTGGATGTTCATAATTTGGTGATTTAGTGGCTTTGGTATGTCCCTCTTTTAGATCGCAAAGATAATTGGGCTGACACATCCTCACTGACGGACCCCACATGGGAGTTTGAAGACCTACCCTATATGTTTCTTAAAGACAATGGCAATGCCATTTGATTAAGTAGCTACAGAGTAGAATTCGAAATAGAGCGCAAGTTTGTTTCAAGAGTTTGTATTTTAGGCCATATATCCAAACTTTAACGAACCTCTTTTTTTTATCTTTCCAAACGACATCAACCATGCGCCCTTTTGCTAGACATGTTGTTGTATGTTGGTACATTAGAGTTATGGCCGTCTTGATTTGTCTTTGCTTGCGAAATTCAACTTGTTTCTTATTCAGATGAGAGTGGACCGTTAGGTGGCCTATGTTTCTGCTATTAAAAACTTTCTCAAGACATTCCCAATTGTCTCCAACAATGAGATATGTCTAAAGTTCATGACCTAGTTCAGTTGATTTCCAGTCTTAGGAATAAAATCCTTTTCGAAGTCTTTAAGTCACCTAAGAATGTATCCCTTTGCTAGGGATGCAATTATTTGGCCTCTTTTATGTGTCTGATGGTGTATTGACTGAGACGAGGCACTTTGGGTTGGAACGAGGTGATCGGCAGACACTATTCTGCACTGGTGAATAGGTTGTCTACCTGTGAGTTACTATGGAGTCGAGTGAGGTTTGCGGATCTATAAGCTCAGAACCTCCCCTATTCACAGGCAATTCTAAAAACTTCCTTCCAGACTTCTCGGAAAATATTCTTTTTCTCAAATGGGGTGTTCGATGTCACTGCTTTATGTACGACCACGGTTTGCTTTAGCTCTCTCGTTTTCCCTTTCAGCCTAATAATGGCCGCCCAGAAATATTTTGCCTTCTTATCAGAGTCTATCCTTTCTATTAACCGGTCACACTTCTCCCTCAGTTCTTGCGATACCTTTGAGTTTAGCTGTCTCCCGGGTTTCCGTATGACTAAGAATTCCATGGGATTTGCTTATCCAATGTTCAGGATGTGGCTCTTGGTCAAGGAAAATCTCTGTTTTATCACCACTCTTTCAAGTGTAAGGCAGGTTTGGAGTAGGATTTTAGAGAAGTTTATGAGATGTATATTAAGTCTGCTCTAGATATAAACGTGTTGATAGCAGTAGGTTCCTGGTCGAGGTTTCGGAAGTTGCATTGTTCAGGCCTGGAAGTTCATAGGAGAATACTTGTTCGTATGCCTCACTGTTATCATTCGAGTAGCTCCTCCTGGGTGATTGGGATGGGCACAGCTGCTTGAGGAAATATGATCACTTGATGTTAGTGGCCCGGGCCGGAAATGGTTTTAGAAAGGGAAGTTTGTATTTGCTAGAACGATCTAATTTTTATTTTTTGCTAAGGTCACTTGCCCTATGTTTTGCTCATAACGCTGGGTTACAAAAAAATCTTTGTAAGTCGTTTACGCTTTTTCAACTGAGCTA
The DNA here is from genome assembly GCA_963969495.1 of Ceratothoa steindachneri. Taxonomy (NCBI): domain Eukaryota; kingdom Metazoa; phylum Arthropoda; class Malacostraca; order Isopoda; family Cymothoidae; genus Ceratothoa; species Ceratothoa steindachneri. The sequence continues at coordinate 80,024,795 of OZ018320.1, forward strand.
AGACAATTTTGCACCGCTGAATCCGAGAATGACATCCGTTTCTTCCGATCTGGTCAGGTTTTCGTGCTAAGTTGATTTTTATAAAATCCGATCTTATAACTAAATAGGTTAAATTTTGGTACATTTTTTGTTGATTTTTGCTAATATTTCTCACAAAATAGTTTCTTAAGATAAAAACATCGTTTTCTAATACAATTTATGAATAAAATGTTAAAAAAATTGATTGTTGTACGTTGAATTTTAGATATTGATAAATGTAATTTGGATATTAAGTCATCATTGTTCAGAATTTAGGAAATGCTCCTCCGTTTCTTCGAACTCCTAAACTACTCAGCGGTAAGAATGTCTCTGTGATAGAACGAGTTCAGAGCTGCATTCATTTCAACTTCTATCACATTTTACTTAAAACCATGAGGCTACCCACGTGCATCTTCGATTCGAGGCTTGGAGTCTTATCAACAGCTACCGGACGCCAATGTTTAAACAAGGAGGTTATCGTCCCCCCCGTTCGCCCCCATACGCCGACCTCGCCAGATCGAGTTAGGCTTATGGACAGATAAGGCATTTTTCTCCGGCCCAGCTGTGCGTTCCCTCGAAGCTTCCACCCCATTCTCCCCCACGCCAAGGAGATGTCCTGGCTATTTATATGGAAACTTTACCACTAAGATCAGATTGGAGATCCAGATTTTCGTCGCGAAACATCACCACGACCCTCTCTCCCTTTGTGCGCCAAGGGACCTCGACCTCGAGATTCACCATCACTTGTCCAGAAGGAGGACAATATTCCTTGAGTGCCAAAGGTTCGAGCCTTTAGTGACGCCAAGTCCCCAAGGCATCCCCCCCTGCTGTTCAAGGAGAACAGCATTAGAACAGCCATTGTTCGTTTTGAGCCCTTCGCCAAGAAACGGTTCTCATCCCCCCCTGTTGTTCAAGGAGAACAACATTAGAACAGCCATTGTTCGTTTTGAGCCCTTCGCCAAGAAACGGTTCTCATCCACCCCTGTTGTTCAAGGAGAACAACATTAAAACAGCCATTGTTCGTTTTGAGCCCTTCGCCAAGAAACGGTTCTCACCCCCCCTGTTGTTCAAAGGAGAACAACATTAGAACAGCCATTGTTCTTGAGCCCGTAGACAAGAGACGGTTCTCATTCCCCCCCTTTGTTCAGAAGAGAACAACCTAGAACAGCCATTGTTCGTCAAGCCGTTCGTCGAGTAACGGTTCTCCTTTCCAAGACGCCACGTCAGGATCCTTTTATCCCCCCCCTTCGGCTGGAACTCGCCAGCGGACCGAATATTCCTTCAAGTACCTTCCACTGCACCCTAATGAAGTTACGTAAGCCAAGCGTCACCTTTTGAGTATTGATCCCTTATTTGTCAATTCTATCGTGTGCTTTAAATGGTTTATCGAACCATCCCATCTCTTTAACTCCATATTTGTTTTACCTTTTTTGATCCCTTAAATCCTTGGATTAGCCCGAGTCTCCACGACCCTTTCCATTCTGTTTGTCAATATTTTCCGTTTTTGTGTTTTGTTTATAGTTATTATTAATAAAACTCTATTTTATTAATGATAGCAATATTATTATCCTTGAGCTCAGTTCCACTTCTTAAGCATTTTGAAGATACATAATATCGGCCGCCAGACAGTAAAACGCACTCTAAAGATAATTAAGGAAGTTCCCTCAACGAATAGTGTTATATATAGTATCGTCGGGAGTCATTCTACGACAGTCTCTCTTCAGAGTCCAAAACTAATCAGCCATCATGATTCCATTCCAACATTTCTGATAACTAGTCTTCATCTATTTAATTTCCTGATGGAATCTCTCCTACTACTCGTCGCTTATTGATCCTAGATTCTCTAGAAACTGATCTATATGTGAGAATTAATGCATTTTAATGTTCATGTTACATCCGAGGTTTCTGAAAGCAGTCAACATATTGGTGACAAGTTATGTATAGTTTCTGGCCTTCTTGTTGCCCAGAAAGTTCCTCACAACCAGAACAAGAGCCTCCCACGCTTCCAGTTCCACTTCGTTCATTGAATTTTAAACTCTAGATGTCTGATGAACTGACAGAGTTTAGGACCATTCAAGATGCAAGCTTTCAGCTTCTCCACGGTCAATTCTGGAAAAACGTGTCCCAAGAAACAGCCACCATCCTTGTTCAGAGTTTTGGTAACCTGTTTGCTCAAGCCCAGTTTGATATGCAGCGGTGGGAAGAGTATCCTGTCTCTCTCTCCACCAGAGGGATGTTTATGACGTTCATTGTTCTGCAAGACACTAATTCCTCACTTACGGGCCAGTTCCTTTTCGTGCAATGGTGAACTCGGTCCCTTTTATCCCACCTGCACAGATGGCACATGTACTTGGTGAACCCGGACTGTTGTATCAACCAAAAGTTCACCATTTTCAGGTCAACAAAAATTTACCATTCATCCTGATCATATCGAATTTTATCCAGCATGAACTTCGCCACTTCATACTTTCGCTTCAGTGTAGTCGAGTGAGCGAAGTGTACAGAGGCAAACTGGTGCTGTTGTGCGGCAGGACAATTTTCAGCGATCGCTTGTTGTTGTCAATGAACAGCATCCAATTTTCGGTTGGTACCGTGGCACTCCAAGCTTGTGCAGAGGTTGTGCAATATCTGTATATTTCACTAAGACCTTCTCTTCAAGGGAAAAAAACTGGGGTACTCTTGATGTCTGTTATAAAAAAAGCATAAAATAATCATGTGGGGATAAATCCAAAAGTTGTCCTGATTGAGTAAAATCAATGTGATTTTAGGATTCAGCTCAATAAAATTGTCCTAAATAAGCTAAAACTTTTAGAAAATAAAGTTGGTGTTGTCCAATGTAATCAACAAGTATTTTTTCCCTCAATAAGCCTATGTGTTTCTTATGTCTGAAATAGGCCTCGCATGCGGTGAAATGGTTGGGCTGTTTGTTTCCGGTTGGCTGACGGAAAATTATGGATGGAAGATAATTTTCTGGATTGGAGGTGTTATGAATGTGCTGTTCCTTCCACCCTGGATCATCTTTGTCAGAAACTCACCCGAGAAACACCCATGGCTCTCTCCCTACGAGACGGCACTTTTAAAGGCAAATCACGACGTTAAGACGAAGGTAGATCACAATTCAAACGTAATTCAGGAATTATTTTATCTAGATACTTGAAACAGGCTAACCACCGTCTGTTTTCCTGTCTATGAAAAGCGGTCATAAATATTCTCACCCATTTCCTTACTTAATTCGTGTTGAAATTCCCCAAAGAAATCTGTACCCTGGACCAAGTTGCTCACCTCTCGTTTCGTGATGATCTGCACCCTCTGTCACTTCGTCAGATCAGCGTTGGATGTCATCATAATGACTGAAGGGCCCTCCTTCCTCACTTACAAGGTATTATATATATAATTTAAATTTAGAGTACTATCCCTAGAGTACTGTTCAAATTCAATTCTGTTGCTTGGATTAAACACTTATTCTAGCCATTTATGGCTGCACTGGATTCCTCAAGTCCCCCTTTCGGGTACCATCATTCGGATCCCAATTCACTTTGATTGAACAACATCTATATATGTTTACTCTCATAGTTTACTTTTACAAAGAAAAATCCGGTCTTGAAATATATTTACATTTGTTAAAGTAAACAGTAATGTACGTTGTGATGGTATAAGGTTAGTAATGAGTTACCCCCTTCACATTTCACCAAGCTCACCGGGGCATGCTCCACAACATTCACGTGAAGCAAGTGCCTGTATACAATATACCAATCTTACAACACTAAAAATAACTATACTAATTGGATATTTTAACCACTTTTTCCGCCGCACTACATTAGCTCTTTTCACCCACGCAGTCATGGTAAGCGGTTAATATATATATAAATACATATGAGTTAACACCTTAACACTGCTTCGGGGACACCTGAAATACGCTGCCCTCAATCCTCCCTAAGACTTATTGGGTATCGTTACAACCCCAAACTTTCCCATCTCACAAAACAGTTTGCCGTTCATCATTTCAGCAAATAAAAAAATTAATCTATATTTATTGTAGATTGGTCTGGATTTGAGTGTGTCGAGCTATGTTTGCGGCGCGAGCTACATGGCTCCGGTCCCATTCGCTTTGGGGTTTGGAAGAGTCTCGGATTTTTTGATCAAACGAAAATATTTGTCCAAAATTAAAACAAGAAAATTATTCCATTTCATCGGTGAGTTATGACGTCATACCTAGGTATTCTTCCCATCTCTGCCTTGCGGGAAATGGAGGAAACAATGCATGTCTCTGGATTTTCGCCATACTTAGATACTTTGCGTCTTCTGTCTAGTCTCTGTTCCATGCAGAAAAGGTGAATTGCACGGCCCTTCCCCTTTGATCTCTGTGCACCAAGTGTTCTCATGTTCTGACTACTCGGGGGGGGAGGGATTATGTATTAGGATTTCCTTTTTTAGTCGCATGCACACGACTCTATGAGTTATTATGTTGGTCCTTCGGTCGGTCAATCGAATGGTAACCAATTTACTTTTCAGTGAGTTTTTGAAAGTTCTGAAGGTCGTAAGGTCAGATGATATGTTTTTTAATTGAAAATAAGTTTGTTATTTTTTTTCAAAATTATTGGAATAATTGAGAGCATGCGAATTAGGTTTGTTGACCTTGTTTACTACGAAAGTTGATAAAATCTAACCCAATGCCTCAATGCAGCTCATAACGTCCTAAAAGTGGGTGGGTGGTGAAATAGAGGCAAAGCTCTTGATAAAACTGAAATCTGGAGAAGTTGCACAACCGCCAAGCCCCATTGCCCTGGTTTGTATTAAAACTACCTGGAATTTATATATACCTCCTAGACATCTCTCCCCCTCTTTTCTTCACATCCTTTATAAGCTCCCTCCCTCCCAAATATTTTTTTGTCCCGCGTCGAATTTTGGAGGCTAGACTCCGACCAGGGTCCGGGCAGGGAGAGAGGGGTAAGTCAATTTGAAGAAGTTTTTGACATAGTTGTAAATTCCCATCTACAATATGTTTATTATCGAACAATAGCTATTTCCATTCCTAAGTGAGAATTCAATGCGAAACGATAATTTTTACGGCAGATTGCTCCCTCTGAAATCACTTCTTGGCGCAGGAATTTCTGATGTTGAATAAATTGATCTTGTGGAACCCATTTTAACAATTTATTCGCTTTATGAATGGCACAGAAAATGGTGCGCTACTGTCATACGAGATACTGTTATGTCTCCTGTAAGAGGTTAAGTTCATTTACGAAGATTCATTTTCCCATTTTCCTTAATTGTCGGTATTTAGGACATAAATTTCATATCGAAAAAGGAAAGTACATATTGTATACCCCAATAGAAATAATTTAACCAGTGCTATTGAATATTGTAAATTTATTCAATATGAGTTAAGTATTATCAGCAATGGGGCTGAGTTTATGACTATCGTATGTATAATGGCAGCCATATTCAGTAGTGAGAGCCGGAATTGCCAGTAGTCTTTAGTAATCTGAGATGAAGTTAAAACTGACCTACTGGTAGCTCTTGATCTCATTGCTTCGGATAGTTGTGAGATTAACTAAAAAGACTGTCATTACAGAAGTTAATTGCAAAAATGAACAATGAAATGAGGCGATGTTTAGAAGGGAGGAAGACTCAACCGGTTGATTGATTTAAGGAGAAACAAGGTCTGCTGACCAAAAAGTCGCGTGTTCTCACTTATTCTTATTTATGACCTTAAGACCTTCAAAACTTTAAATAATTCCTGGACTAAACTTGAGGAGACCTTGTCAATTCGATCATTTGAAAGAGAATGTAAAACAACATAAGGATTTTAAATTTCGTTAGAATTGGCCTAATAGTTATGATGTTATTACCAAAACCAAATAATCTACGGATAAGCTTGGGAGGACGTTGAAAATTATGTTATTCGAAAGAGAATGTAAAGCAACATAAGGCTTTCAAATTTCATTACAATCTGCCGAACAGCTACAATGTTATTACACCAAAACAGCAAAACGGGGACCGACCGACTGACCTAGTGAGATGTAGAGTTGTCCGCGACTAGACTCGCACGCAACTAAGAATTCACTCATAAAGAAAGGCTCCGAACCTCAATAGAATAAAACAGTGAATTAGATGTGTCTAACTTCCAGAAATTGTGACAAGTCCTGTATATTGGGCAAACCAAACATAGTTAATGTGAGCGAATAAATGAACACGTAAGTGATGTATAGAATGGAAATACTTCAAATGCAATATTTACATATGCAATAGCATGCAAATCTATCTGAACTGTAAATTTCTAATTGATCCGTCTTTAGGCAGCATAAATATTAACGGCAAATGAGTTAACTCCACACTTGGTGGTTATGCGTGATGCCAATTTAAATTTAGTACATTCTGTTTTATTTTTAGGTTTCGTGGCACCTTTCAGAACTCTCATCTTCACATACAGAAACTCGGATTGCTTCTACATATTTTTACATCTAAAATGGAACTCTCACGAGATGTTTCTAATCTTTACTCTAGCACATCATATACTTCTATGACACTGCAAATTGTTGAGACGTGTGGACTTAGCGTTGTTACTGTAAACAATATTTTGAAAGTACGTCTGCACAACAGGTTCATTTTCAACACAAATAAAGTGTAAAGGTGTTTTTAGAAGAATGCCAGTTGTAGCACATGGCAGTTTTTTAGTGCCGCAAAATAAAATTATTCCCCGACTCTTAGCTATTGACAAAACATGTAACTTCAATTAGTCTGGAGCGTATGTCCTTATTACAGCAGTTCACTGAATGATACTAAATGCAGTTTGAACGGCACTAAAACTAAAAATAAAGCAGCTACTCACTATGCATAAATGTACTCGTAAAAATTGCCAGGAATGGGAAAATACGTATAGGGGTTGGTTTGTTGAATAATGGTAAATGGTATATTTTGTTTTGATGTGCACAATCAGAGGTTTTTGATGAAGCTTCTCCAGTAGATCTTGAGCATCTCCCCTAATTTCAATCTTTATAAAAAATTAAGCACTGCATCAGGAAGCAAGAGCCACATTTAGTAGTTTCAATTGAGAGAATGATGAAAAGCGATCAATATATCCAAATATTAAATCAAAGATTGGTACCACACCTTTACGAAACATTTCCTGCCGGCGATGGCATTTTGCACAAAGATTTGGTTCCTTGTTCCATATTACACAATTTAAAAGAATTTTTTCGAACAATAAAATACAGTGCGGAATACTCTCTTGAACTAAACTCCATCCAAAACTTGTGTATCAGCAAATATAAGCTATCAGAATTGTTTTTGATGATAAAGACGAGCATGGTTTGCCCTATGATCGCCCTATGATTTCGTGTTGAAGTATTTAAGAAAAATCTCAAACCTTAGAATCAACGCCTTAACGAGTCAAAGAGGAGATAAATAAAATTGGGGATATATTTAATATTAAGTTATTTTTACGCTGTTTAATTTGCATTTTTTGTGTTTAAAGATTTTGTTACTTTTTAGATTAATTTACAAGGTAAGGAATGTTCTGCTTAAATCGCAAGATTTGTAAATGGGGCTGAAACTAAATTTCTATACCGCTCTAATGATAAATTAAAATATAAGTTGGTGAATCTTTCCTCATCGAGTAATTCCTTTCCTTTATCCAATGTATGGAAGTTATAACTCAAACACTACACTAAGAAACTTAATTTATCCTCATATTGTTCGCAACCACCATCACTTCATTTAAACCAATATGTTTATACCAATATGTATGTCATTATTTCTACTAAATATCGGGGCCCTTTTAAGTAGCTTTCATGTTTTATCATATTTATATTGAAAGAGAAGAAGCATCTCACACTGCTTTTTCTCATTTGTCACCTACACATTTACTGTTTACAAAAAAAAGTTGAAGTCGAATTTGATTTCAGGAGAACGGCTGGAACCACATCTTTCTGCTCTGTTCCTGCGCAAGTTTATTGTCATGTGGGGCATACATCGCATTCATGACCACTGAACCTCAGTCATGGAATTATGACGAAAGGGAACATGAGCCCAAGAACTCTAAAAAATAGTCCTAGCCCTCAATATAAATATAAGCATAGCACAGCCAACCATATTTTTTCCCCGGCGATTGTAGTTTTGAGTAAAATAATGATTAAAAAAGTATTGATTAGGTTGACTTGCAATCCATTTACCATTGCAAGGAGTTCAGGTTTTTTGGAAATTAGATATTTTTGTATATTCTTTCAATTTGCTTGATATTTTCTCTCTATATAATTGGAATTTAATATTGTGACACTCATTATAACCTTTCCTGTAAAAGAAATCGTTAAATTAGAACAAGTTGATTCATAAAATGGCAATGGCAGAATTATGGTTGTGATTAGACCCTTAAATAACTTGATCATAGAATTATCAGTACCTACAACGACCAACGAGTCAGGCCTGATGAACTAGTATTTAATCAAATATGTTTAGACCCTTTCTTTAGAGTTGATATTAGCAAAAATTTTGAGTCGAACCTTTAAATTTAAAATTTTAAGGAAATTTTTTTCCAAACCAGGCCCAAGTATCCCTTATCAATTACTTATAGTTTGCAATAATCTTAAATAACACATATCTATTTACAACGGTTTCTCCCAACCTGTTATTAATGATGTGATCTTTTGATTAATAGGCATTTATTATATGGCAAAACATAAATCCAAGGAACATGAACATTTTAAGATGGTATTTTTAGTTATATACAAACCAGGCAATGGCTTCGCCACTTCCCCCTACGGTGGCAGATTGCACTTTGCTAATGAGATTAAAATTTAAAATCTAAAAAAAGCAGCCATTGTTATTTTTTTTTTAATTTTCTGAACTTCGTCAATTATAATAATTTTAAAAAGGAATTCTAAACTAAATTTGCCCTCTTTTAAAATATCACGTTGCTAAAATATAGTTATAGATAGAAAATATATAAAAATAAATTTTCTGAACTTCACCATTTGTAATTCTTTGGGTTTTAAAAATTCACAAAATTTCGATACATATATTTATTTCTGAACTTCACCATTTTGTATTTTGATATTATAAAAGAATTATAAGAAATAACTTTGATAAAAAAACATAAGTAATAACCAAACTAAGATGAAATTATTACTCAAATACTCAAAAAAATCCCCTTCTTAAATTATAGAGTTAGTGATGATGATGATGATGATGATGATGATGATGATTATGATGATGATGAAGAGTGGCCTTTTGTGGAAAAAGAGTTGAACCAAAATTTATGCAGCTAAAAGCTGGAAAATTAGAGATTAAACTTTGTGCAGCTACGATTAAGTTCGGTATACACACTGAAAGGGTCAATATTATATAAGTGACTAAACATCAATAATTTTGTACACGGACACTGACTAGAAACATCAGAATTGCATGTTTTGGACTGGACATTTGGCGATGGCATAATCATGTATAGGGTGTCATCTTTGTTGAAAAAATCTCACCATGTTGCGACGTTACACCATAACCAAAGTGTGTTTCCACTCGCAATCGTGACCTTTAGCTCTCATGGAAAAACAGAGGCCTGGCAAGTTACTACGAGTTGTTTGTTCTTGTTCCTGTTGACTTCAATTATTCTTTTGAGCCTTTTCAAGACTGTTTAAGATTTAAAAATAATTGGATTATTTCCATTCTCGCACCTTTTTTTCTTCCTCATCGAATACAAACTTGGTCAAAATTATTAAGAACTCCATGGAATCATTCGTATCAGGTTAGAACGAAAGTAATGTCCGCTTGTCTTGAATAAAATTTTAGACAGTATTTATTAAAGTGGTGCTTATTATTATGATTTAGGAAAGCTTAAATGAGTAATTTATACCTTTTTATTTCAGATTATTAAAAGATTGTTCATAATCTTCTTTCATCTTCACCCGTATGCTCGTTTTTTATAAAGATCACATTAGACACTTTTTACTCTGAGTTTCGTAAAGGTTTCAATGCAAGTACAGTGGCAAAATCCATTCAGGCAACTTATGAGGATGATGCAGTAAAGAAAAGAAGTTGCAGGTTGTCTTCCTGTTTCCGAATTCTGGATTTCAGTCTAAAAGACGGACTAAAGGAAGGTCGTCTAAAAGAACTTGATTCCGAAGAGTTGCAAGCTGTTGTCACAGCATACCGTGCTACCACTTCTAGGGAACTTTCAGGAAAATTCAACGTAACATATAGGACTGTCCTACGGCCACAAAAAAAGATTGGAAATGTTCCATTGATTGTTAAACTGGTCCCACACGAACACTCCACGTCGAATCTGCAACAGCGTGTTGCTTGTTGTGACTCATTGCTTCCATGACCCTTTCAAGCACCATTTTTGAGCATCTTGTTACTGGTGGTGAGAAGTGAAACCTTTATCATGACGTTAAACACCACCGTTCCTGGGTCGGTTGAGGAAGCGGAATTTCAAAACAGCCGAGACGAGGAATTCATCTAAAAAAGATCATGTTAAGTGTATGGAGGGATATTAAAAGAATTGTCCATTAAGAACTGTTAAATAACAGGCAAACATTTAATGCTAATCGTTACTGCAATCAACTCCGTCGTTTGAAAGCCTCTTTATGAAAAAGGTGACCCTCCTTAGTTAACAGAAGCAGGGGGTCATTCTCTCCGGCCTCTCACAGTTCGAATGACTAAATATTTCTTTGAGGAGAACTGTTGGGAAATATTGCTTCTTCCTCCAAATTCTTCTGACCTTGTTCTTTGTGATTAAGGAGATTCTAGAATAATTTAAATGTTCTTATATTTACTTTAATAACGAGTTGGATTCATATTTTAAAACAAAATCTCTCCCCCCCCCCCTCTCCCCTTACCCCCCCTCACCTCCTACCTCTACACGAAAATTAAGTCATTTCTTATACATTGGACAGAAGGACACAGTTCGATCATCTATATGAAAGTTAACATTGATTTCTTATATATGTTTAATGCAATCTAAGTGAATAACTTTCAATATTCATAATATAATTTTGGCAATTTTTTCAATGCACTCAAAAACGGGGATTTCTGCCCCCATAGAATAAAAATAAAGTCTGTCTGTGTGTGTGTGTTTGTGTGTCTGTCCATTTATATGAATCAAAAAATCCCGTTCTAACCCTCCCTCCTCTCTCTCCACCTCATTCTACCCCTACTCTCTCCCATCTCCCCCCCCTCTCCCCCCCCTCTTTCTCCCCCCCCTCGCTCTCTCTCTCTCTCTCTCCCCTCCATCTCCCCCCTCCCTCTCCCCACGCTCCTTTCCCACATAAAAAAAGGTATCCAAACTAAGAGAAAAATCTCTCCCCCCCCCTCTTTCCATTTTCTCCCCTCTTCCGTATTCCCAATATCTCCCCCTCTCCTCCTCCTCTCCCCACACTGCAAAAGGACATCCAAACCAAGAGAAAATAAAATCAACAAATAATGTTCTTAAAATATAGAACTATAGATAGATAAGACGTTCGATCTGTTTCCGTGGCCGCAACGTTGTTCGCTCATAACTAACGGTCAGTCAAGCGTGAGCGTAAACTGCCGAGCGCGCGCGCAGTAAAACGTTTACTCATTTAAAGTATATTCTATGATAAGAAGAGTGCGCACCTCTCATGAATCTACAGTAAACCTAAAAAATAATAATAATCAGTAAGTAAAGATATTTTTGTGCCACAATATAAGAATTTCTAGAGTTGGAAGCAAAAGTGATGTTTTTATTTGCTCAGCAAAGAAAAACCAAGAATATTGTGTAGCAAGAAGTTCCGTAGCGCTGCTGAACAATATTCAGTTTAGTTCATAGAATAAGAATATTGTTTGTGTAAAATACAAAGAAAAAGATCAAATTGCTCTTTCTTTATTTCAAAACGCACTTTTTTACCTGGACAACGCCGGGTACCTAAGCTAATATATATATATATATATATATATATATATATATATATATATATATATATATATATATATATATATACATATATATATATTAATTTGTAGGATAGCGAAAGGACGTAGAGGGAAAATTCATTTCATTTCTAGATAACAACGACGTCCTTTTCTTTTCCTACAAACTAAATTAAAAATCTTATAGAGCAGCCAAAAGATATATATATATATATATATATATATATATATATATATATATATATATATATATATATATATAAGGCGAAAACACAAATATAGCGTCGAGGAAAAAAGTCTGATAGGCACACTGGATGAGGGTTTCAGCTGTCACCATAGTGCCCAGGGGTCCGGTGGATCACATATTACCGGTTTTGCAGAAGCGTTTAAGAAGATCCGAGAAAGTGTGAACATCCAAGACCGACCTTGTTCTGGTCGATCCAAGGACAGTAGGCAACGTGGCGACAGATCGCTGAGTCTATGAGCGTTCGGGATCCTAAGAAAACGCAGTCCAGCTACAAAATGAACAAATAGAGGCGAGCCTCATCAGACAATGTCATAGTTCACCGAGTACACGGTCTCTCAGGAGGCCCATGTGATTGTCCTCCGTCGCTAAACACATTACTACGAGTATTTACTTCATCATGAGTTGTTCTAGAGTCGTAAAACGTGGAGGGCACCGCACATTTCCACTTGAAGGTATTTTTAGCAGTGTGTCTCACATCTAACAGCTGATCTAGAAATCTTTTTACCAAATCAAAAACTTCCTTTGTTATTCCCACACAATCCGGAACTTTTCAATCATATAATTTTAACACCAGCAACATAAACAATTAATAGTCACATGGACTCCTTGGATGCCATCTACTAAGATAATGCATACGAAAGTCCATGAGCTCATTCATGACATTATTATACAGTACCGTCCAATCTTTGCCAGAGATGTTCAATATTTGTCGGTTTTCCGAGCCATAACCTTCTCATCAAGTATCTTCCATGGGTTTGCTATCGGCTTTAAATCAGAGGTGTGCTTAGGTCACTTCATCACTGTAACTTTTAATAGTTGTTTGGACGCCGTTTCACGAGCATTTCAACTTTTGCAATTTTGACTTGGCATAATCCCTCTCTGGACAATGCAATGATTTGAGCTCTTTGAGCTTCAGCAATCTATTTCTTCGAAGACATTTTTAAGAAAAAATTACCACTTGTAAGTTAACAATAAAATAATAACTGAAAAAATAGTAATACACGTTAGTATCACACATTGAATGGCAGAGAGTTGCCCCAACCACTTACACTAGTCAACAATGATTTTGCTACTTGGGTATTAGCTTGTGATCTATACTAAATCGAGTATGCTGATTCCGAATCTGTAATCAGAATTCTTCTAGCACATAAGGTTCCTGAGTTACACACATACTCTTTAGTTACACATATGGGCAGTGTTGCTTCGGCTACCGTAATGAGAAGACGTGTTGTGTGTGTTTGGTTCCTGCGTTGCACTTCTGCTTTATCACGTTGTCAAATTTAGCCATTATAGTAGTGGTGTTGAAACAGTATTTACATGCAGTGATTAATTGCATTTTTCTTTAAGATTTATCACTCAATTAATTTGTAAATGAAATAAGATTGTACAAAAGTATATAACGGGATATATACAAACTAAGTTGAAAACATGAATCGGCGAGGATGTATAAATAGTTCAGACAGCTTTGTTATATCTGTGGAAGATATACTCCAAGCAACCAGAGTGAAGATTTAGCTAAAAGAGTGAAAACTGCATACAATTATTACTTTGGTTGTAAAGTTGGTGACCGAGACAAGCCCTGGGCACCTCACAAATCTTGTACTGTGTGTTATACGGGAATCACACAGTGGTTAAATGGAAAACGGAATGGTGTGACGTGAGCCAATAAATTATGTTTTTGATTGCTACTTTTGTATGACAAATATTGCGGGATTCTCAAATAAGAACAAGTCAAAAATTGTATATCCAGATTGTAAGTCAGCTATTAAACCAATCCTCCATAATATGGAGATGCCAATCCCAGTTTCTCCATCAGCTAGTGCAGTTAAAGAAGATGATTCATCGCCTGAAGAGGAGGATAACAATGACGATGAAATTTATGAGGATGATTCTAAGGTAAAGAAGATCCAGTTGATAAATCAAAAAAGATTAAATGATTTGATGAGGGATTTGTTATAAGAGAGCGCAGAACTGTTGGGCTCCAGACTACAAAAATGGAATCTGCTAGAGGACGGTGCAAAAATATTTACTTTCCATAAACGCCATGAGGCCTTAGCTGCCTTCTATAAAGAATAAGATGGTGCTTGTTTCTGTACTGATGTTAATGGCCTCATTAATCAGCTAGGAAACGAGCATTTACCGGATGAATGGAGGCTATTCATTGATGCAAGCACTGCAAGCCTCAAATATGTGTTGCTACACAATGGTAACAAAAAACCTTCAATTCCTGTATATCCTGTCGCAGCTAGGATATACAAAGAATATGTGCTTCTTATGCCTATGGAACAGCCGTGACGACAGGAATTATTTTATTGCCAAAAAGTGGGCCGAAAGAGAAGAACACATAGTTGGCCGATACAATGTGAAGAACATGCCCTTGGTACATCCCCAGAAAATCAACCTTCCACCACTTCATGTCCTACTTGGCCTTATCACGAATTCTGTTAAAGCAATGGCCCATGATTCTGATGGATTCCAGTATCTCAAAGAGAAATTTGGTGCAAAGAAAACCGATGCTAAACTTAAATTTTTGTAAGGCCGGAGATCATAGAATTGATACGTGACAGGGAGTTCAGAAATAAACTAACTCCACTTGAGTTGCCAGCATGGGATTCATTTTTCCATGCAGTGCAGAACTTCCTTGGTAATTACAGGGCTGAAAAATATGAAGAACTAGTGGACAACATGCTAAAGGCCTATCAAAGAATTGGGTGTCGGATGTCTCTTAAGATGCCTTTCTTGCATTCGCATTTAGATTTCCTTCCCTCTTATATAGGTGATATTAGTGAAGAACATGGGGAAAGGTTTCACCGAAATATCGCAATGATGGAAACCAGGTATCAAAGCCGCTTTAACGAAAACATGATGGGTGACTACTGCTGGTTCCTACAACGGGAGGATCCTATATCCAAGAACAAGCGCAAGAGCAAGAGTCTCAAACATTTTTGAAGAAATCTATAGTTAGGTGAGTACTACCTCTTTTATATGTAATACATATCTTGTCTGGGTCTGCAAAAGGACGTACATAATGCCAAATAGGGTGCCCCGATTCCAAACTTTTGCCCAGAAACGTCTCATTCTTCTCAAACTCGTAATAATTATATCATTAATTGATCCAAGGTGACAAAGTGAGCCATATAGCCTAGTTGCATACCTCTGGAAACTTACGTGCTAGGCCAAATCTGGGCACAGATTTGGAATCAGCGCACCAAACTTGTTAGTTACAACAACATTTACTCAAGTAGCAGATAAAAAGTTAAAATTTGTTGGCTAGTGTTATGCACAATATACAAAAACGCATTAAAGCGGTTATAAAAGCAAAATGAGAACACATCAAATATTACATAATTATTCATAGAATATACGAAAAAAAAATTATTTGTATTATGTCAAGTATGAAATAAATGACTTTCAATCATATTCTTCACTTTTTCATACCTGCCTCATAATTTTGGCCAAGGCTGTATGTTAAATATTCTGGTCAGAGAATTAAATTGTAATAAATTGTACTGAATTCTTTCGCTTCACTTTAGACCGTTTGAAATCAATGCAATTATAAATATATGAATTGATTACAATTAAAGTTTGTGAACTCGTCGAGTGAATTAAATGGTCTTAGATTAGGTGAAGTTGTACTAGAAAACGCGAGTGTAAAAATTTGCTGGACAATAGATTAAGTAAGCTTCGAAATGCAGTGAAGATATGATAGAGGCCACTATTAGAAATCGTCCCGAGGGATAGCAGAAAGAGATGGAAAGGCATCTCAGGGACAGGCTAGTGTTTTTGGCTCATTGAAGGATGTAGATGAACATCTTGACTGAATTGGACTGAATTGTACTCCTGTTTTATTCTTCTTAAATTTAATGACTCAGCTATCCCTCTATTTAGAGTAGAACTACATAACCATAAAAGTCGATTTCAGCACAAAAGCAAGAAGAAGAAGTAGCAAGACTTATCAGACACGAGCACGTTGGAAAGAAGCTCGCTTCTCTTTCTCTCGCTTTACAGAGAGGTAGGCGGAAGATCAGCCGAAAATTTCTCCTAGTCGCACAGGAAGGCCAATGAGAGTGAGGGTGCAAGGCACCCGGGAAAAGATGGCGGCTGGCGTACCCCACAACCTGCATTTGCTCATTAGGTGGCTTTGGTGTTTGGTTTGTTGGCTAAAGATTAAATTCTTTCATTCTCACGCAAGTTTGTGATTTCAGGTAGGTCTCAATCTTGGAGTACATGGTGGGTCTGCAAGGCCCACTACCTTATGTCACTTATATATATACCTCTGCTCGCACGATTTTCTTATATAATGGTAGAAGAAAAGTTATTTTATAAAATATGAGCTTAAAAACTATTCCATTCTTTGGGTTTGTACTTTAATTTTATTACGCTTAATAGAATTTTCATTCTACCGTGTGTTCTAAATTTATATGTAAATAATTCAACCAAATCAGACCTCCGAACAGAGGTATCAATGATTGAAGTTTGCTTACCTATTTAGCTAAATTTTACATGGTATAGATGAATTGGTAAATTTTGATCATGCGGGGTATGATTGATTGATTGGAACTCTGCGTAATTTCGAAGGTAGCCAGGCAATCGAACCCCTGATGCTTCCACTTTTTCCAATAGAAGCTGAATTTTCTGCTGATTTTCTACTTGCACTGGAATTTGCTGACTGCAACAGTCCCCAAATTCTTTTAAATTTTAAATGGAGTTTGGACTTAGGGAACTTTTTTTTATTTAAAATTTCTCATAGATTCAGGAATTAAAGTTATCATCATCTGCCCACTTCCTACATAGTTATCCTGGCACGCTTTAACCACTAACCCCCTAACCCACTTCTGTTCTATTAACTACAAGGCCATCCATTATTTTGTCAAAGCATGCGTCCCTTCATAGCTATATGTTCTTATGTGCTATTGCATCTCGTCCATTCAGGTTTCCTCCATGGCAGTAGCCCTAACAAGCAACCTCATAAACCCCGTCTAGGAACGCCTATCATATGCAATATCACCCACTACCTTCTCAATCAGTCATTACTCAAACACTTATTCACACAGTCTTCCCACTTTTTACGCGGTCTTCAAACCCTTCGCACACTCTAACACTCCCGCAAATACATACCTCTTTCAGACACCAGCTCATTCCCAACAGTCTTCACACCTTAAACATTTCTTACACATTAGGATTAGGAAACCTTAACCATAAACATTTCTTAAACCTTAGAATTAGGAAACCTTAACCCGTATAAGTCTCCAAGTCCGGATGGCTTTCTTCCTAGAGTCCTCCGAGAAGTTAGCGAAGAGGTTGCTCCATACCTCACCACACTTTCAACAAATTTGGGGGGAACTAGAGAGGTGCCAGAAGACTGAAGAATAGCAGACGTAACCCCTACTACAAGAAAGGGAACCAAGAATGCCCAGATAATCATCTACTCGAGAGAATGATTGCAGACCGTATAGTGCAGCACTTAGAGTCGCACAATATGATTTTAGATTCCCAGCACGGATTTTGCAGGAACCGTTGATGCCTCACTAATCTAATAGTTTTTTCACAGTATTTTGAGTGAGTATGACCGTAGTAGAACTGAGGATATCTTATACTTGGACTTTAAAAAAGCCTTCGATGGGGTATCACACCGCAGGTTAGAGAACAAGGTCCGCGCCCTTGGCATTACCGGCAAGGTAGCCAAATGGATATAAAACTGGCTCTCGGGACGGAGGCAACGGGTGAAGATAAACGGGATCAGCATTCTTCGAGTCTCTATTGTTCATCGTCTACATCAATGATATAGACGAGGGACTACTATGCTCGATAGCCAAATTCGTCGACGATAGCGAGTTATGAGGTAGTTTCAGCTCGCAAGAAGGAATGGAACGCCTGAGAATAGCCTTCTCATGATAGGTGAATGGTCCGAGAAGTGGCAGATTCCATTTAACCCTGACAACTGCAAGGTAATGCACATCAGCCATGCTAACTCTCGGAAAAACTATTCCTTTCTAGGCAAACAGCTAGATACCACTGAAAGATTTAGGCTTGCTAATTACCAGTGACCAAGCAGTACCTCCAGGTAGAAAAGAGGGCCCAGAGAATGCTGGCTACATAAAAAGACATTTTCGCTTCCGAAATAAGCAAATTGTTCTCGCCTTGTACAACTCCCTAGTCCGGTCGCACCTTGAATACACCGTTCAATTCTGGTCTCCATCCCTGCGAAAGGACATTGAACGGCTGGAAACGGCACAGGCCAAAGCCACTAAATTTATCCCTTCCCTTAGACATAACAGTTATCAGCATCGGCTACGAGAACTGGGGATGTTCCAAGCTTGGAGCTGCGCCGGTTAAAAGGCCAGCTGTTTGAAGCTTTTAAGATAATACGGAGAGTTGAATACGTCGATCACAGGATATTCTTCACGTTAAACACAAATGTTTTACGGAACCATGTTTACAAACTGGAATTAGCACAATTCAATATTAGCATTTGCAACAACTTCTTCTCGAATAAAATCTGCGAACGTGGAACCGTCTACTGCCAGAAGTGGCAAACATTTGTTAGTCGAACAGTTCAAGTCTCGACTTGAGATAATCCACCACATGATCTAGATGGTAATACCTTGATATAGATTATAGTATGAGTATAGTTTAGAAGCAGGTAGATAGGATTCAACTTTTCTCTAAAAAAATCCCTTATCACAGAACAATTAGGTATCTTTTCCGCTTTCTGGCGCGCAAAGGGTGGGAAAGGTGGGTGGAGAGAGCCTTCATCTATGCTACGCTTTATCTTATGATATAAGTTAAGGCCTTTCGAAAATATTACCTCCACGGTATGGTCAGAAATGTCCTTTGGGTACTAGTGTTCCTTGTGACTGCCTGTGACACTCTCTTCCCCTAGGTCACAGCGAGCATCCTTCTCAAGTTGTCCATTTACACTGCTCTCACTCGAGATATTCCTTTTCCTTCTATACCCACAGTCTCACTCCAATACACCAACACTAGCGCCATCATAATATCATGCAACTTCTGAAATATTGTTGATTATCCATTCAATAATTGTCTAATCGCCCCACAAGCCTTCCTACCACTTAATATCATATGGTCGTACTCTGCTTCGTTTGTATAACCATTATTTTCAATGGTCACTGAAAGATAAAAGTTCGCACTTGTTCAAGCGTGATAGCACGAATTCGGATATCACACCCCCACCCCATTCTCTCCCACCCCAAAACCATTTCCGTACTCTTTTGGGCATTCATTTTCAGATCCCTTCTCTTAAAGCCAATGTCAAAAGCCACAATCATCATTTACAAAGCTTTCTCACTCTCATCCAGCAATATAAGTTTATCAGCATACATAAACATACAACCAATCCATCACTGTTCCTCATCAATCTCACACCATTTTTTTCATATAAAACAGTCATGGCAACATTTGACAAACTTCTTTTACACCTCTGTGTATCTCATGCCACTCACGGCTGAACTTCACTTTAAAGCATGCCTTACTTCCAACATAAATGCACTTTACACCTTAAATAGTCTACGATTCGATCCATATATTCTTAGCGCCTGCCCTAATACTTAGCTTTCTCCAGAACTGTCAAACCAGCATACATATAAAATCTAATATTCTTTGTTCGCTCTGTACCTGCTATAAATCCTTCTTCTTTATCCTATATCAATCCTTATGTTATCCTTTATACTTCTAGTTCTTGCACACCAATACACCTCCCTTACACTAACTAATACCTTTTTCTTAACGTTGTTCCACATATGGTCTATCTCCATGCTCATACATACTTTCTTTATTCTACTATCAAGCATTTCCATATGCTCTTCTATTTCTTTCTTATTAAATATAGTTTCACTTCTGACTATCATTTTCTTTCTACTTCCAACGAATTTGCCTCTCTATTCCTCCCGCCCTAAACCTCAAAAAGTTTCGTTCCCCTTCACCTTCTTTCTACTCGGCCGACCTATCTATTTTGTCCTCCTCATCTTTAACTCTGTTCTTTCGTCCAATCGTTATCGTAACCATCTCTTTTCCTCAACTTTTCTTCCTTCTTTAGCCTCCTTTGCCTTAAACACGTCATTTTCCTCTGTGCCCGATGTCGTTCTTCCGGCTTCTCCTAATGCTATCCTTCTCACTTTCCTTAACTTATTCGTCCTGCTCTCTCTCTTCCCTTAGGTGCTCCGTTTCCGAGGTCATCGATCTTTGCCTCTACGACTTCCGTGTCCTGGAAATTTACGCTCTGCTTCCTCTCCAAGTGTGAGAACAGGCTCACGACCCACAACTGGACGTCCTTGGCGGGTTCTTTGAAGAGGCAGGCCACAAACTTGGAGCTCTTTACGTGGGCTAGGTCTTGCCTTGTATTCCTCAACTCATTTTCTACATTCCGTGGCAAGGGCTTGCCGTGCTAGTAGTTATCAACATTCCTTTGGCGGGCGTGGTGACCTGGGAGTCGGGGATCCCTAGTGTTTTGGAACTTTCACCTTTTCTGAATCGTCCCGTCTAGCCTTAACCAGAGGCGAGAGCGCCGAGGCTCCCTTTGGTGCTATACTTCTCACGTTAGATAGATTTACAATTCCTCTAAAACAGTGAGCCTTGCTAAAAATCGAGGCATAAGATGTCTCGGGTAGGGGATAGCGCAACAGTTCCAATTGCTTGGCTTCTCGAAATGAGATTTGTTCAGCAGCTTGAACTTTCATGAGTTTTTCCTCTAAAAGACACTGGGTAAATCGTTTCAAAAAATATAGGGGTGGTTCGCCGCAATCCACAAATTTGGGCGTACAGAGACTTGTCATTGAAGCTCCTTGCAGAACGCCATAGATTTCGGGTTGACCCGAATTTGCACGTCTACGAAATCGATTTTTAGGACAAATGTGTTGGCAGTAATAACACTTCTGCAGCCAATAAATGTATGCCATGACGCAGTAAAGATGCCATTAAGCACCCAAAACTCAGGAAGCCTATCAAGATCGAACGTAATGAAGAGTGTAGGGGTGAGTCTCAAGCCTCCTTTTTGTTTACTCATCACACGTTTGACCATGACCGCTCAGTGGTCTGCCAGCTCTTCTGTGATGCCCTCTATGGAGTAGTCCACGATTTCCCTCTCATAAACTACTCATTTGACAAAATTCATGATATAATGCGGTATTAGTTGCACTCTCGAGCCATTAAGTGTCCGGATGGCACTTATAACAGCTGCCTGCACACGGTCAGCCGCATTTACCAGAAGGATATTATCCAAGTACCCGGTGACCTTCGGTTCTCTAAGCATTCTAGCAAAAACCTAACGCGGATGCAGCATGTGTGCAAGGTGGGCACTTAATACATTTGAAGTATTTAAATACTAAATATTAAATACATGAGAAAAATGTATTTAGATACTAAATACATTTTGAAAATGTATTAAGTATTTAAATACTGAATACATTAAATGTATTTAGATGCATTTTTAAATATATTTCAAATACATGATATATAATGACAATTGATAAGGACCATTGGTATCACAACAAAAAATTGCCATTAAAATAAAATTGTATATTATAATTACTAATGTACGATTTGATGAAGATTGGACTTAGGTACTACAAAAAAATATAAAGTTCCATAGAATGAAATTTCAGTTAGCTATTTATATCAGCATTACATTTAAGTAATATCAGTTGCTGAAATGTTTCGTCAGATAAAGAACTCCGTTTTGGAGATAAGGTCAATCCTCCTAAAGAGAAGAGCCGTTCCACAGGAGCTGACGACAGAGAGCTGGTGTTGTATGTAATAAATAACTTTTTTATGTTTAGATATCTATCTAAACTTTGAAGTGCTATATTTTAATCCTGAAGATAACTGAACAATTCTAAATCTGCAATTGATCGTGTTTGAGTGGGTTTGTAAATCCCAAATAATCGTCACTGTCCGATGCACCACTGGATGATTCAGCTTTGTTTCCCTCTGCTAAATTCTCAATTACTTGAATCATAATATTTTTAATAGCCTCTTGGTGGCTTGAACTGTCCGATGAAATACTGATATTTAACTATCAGAGTTTGAAGAATGGATGGCTTAGTGATGCAATAATGGCATCTGTAGCGCTGGCTTCATTTGCCAAGGTCAAATAAGATTGGTAGCGCTTTCCAAAGCCCTTAGTGACTGCACTTAGAATCTGTAGGCGATCAATTGCCACTTCAATAGGAGCCAAAACTGAGACATACTCCCCAAGAAATTCAATTTTGTGATTTCTGAACACTGGAGGTTCAAGGGACGTCATGAGTTGATGTAATCTGTCCTTGTACTGCAAGGCACCTTTACTGAGCAGTTGATAATAGTTTTGATAATCTCTGCTGATTTTGGACAACCGCTGTTGTTCTATAATGCTGAGCATTTCCCTATTGCATCATGATTGATATTTCCAAAAGAAGATATATTCAGTGCCTGTTTTGCATCATTTGTGGCGCCGAGACACAGAGTGTGTGAAGCACAGCGCACATGCTTATGTAGACTGAAGCTGCATGGATCAGACAAAAGGTCTTCTTCCAGATATAAGGCACTCCTCATTAAGAAACTATCCTCCACCTCGTGCTCACCCTAATCTTCTTCACATACCTGGATTCCATCTTCTGAATCTGTGGACACATTTGCAGCAGTGATTGCAAATTCCTTAAACGCTTTAACAAAACTAGAGCCTTGCTCATGATTTTCTGCAGGGGAAAATCGTATTCATTTATGATATTCTTCATATGTTCAGCAATCTTGATGTAGTTATGTTCTCCTTTGAAGTGACAGCATGCCAATACTCCCCTGTGACGGACAAGAGCAGCTTCCTCAAGCTGAAAAAAAATGAAATAACAGTCAAATGTTTGTCTCATAAATGTTTTAAAAAATTTTACATATTAATAGAATCGAGATAAATTCCACCAACAATAGGTCTGCTTTCAGCCAAGAGCAAGGTCTTAACATACCCAATGAACTGTAACGCCCATAAACTACGGTGACGAGTTGACCAAATATCTGCAGTAAGACATAAGTAAGAGGTGCTGTCTAGTTTATTCTTCAGTATAGCTCTTGTCAATTTCTCTTCTTCTATAAGATTCCAGCCTAGCGTCCGCCTTGAAATGACGTCAACTGAAGAATTTAGACCTACGGTAGTGTAATGTGTGATTATTGTGAGTGGTATGCATATAAAATTATATATATAAAATGTAGCTATATGAATATCCTATAGCTATATAGGACTGGTACATTAATTCATAAATATATTTTTAAGTCCTTCATATTTAGAATTACATAGTAAAATATTGAGTTTCAGTATTGTTAGGAATATATAAAGTATCAAGCTTTATTTCCTACATTTTTGACGGGCGGGCATGCTAGATTTGATATAATAATTTACAGGTATTGCTACTATAACGAAATACATCGTTATAGGAATTCATCTAATAACTACATATAATCGATCAATAATTGTACTAATTATTCATGAAAATTTTGTATTCAATAATATTTCCAAGAAAATGATAGCGCGCTTTAAGAATATATGTATGTGGATTCTCAGGAAATTATTGCAATATATTAACCTCTGTTGTATGTATGTCATCCTTTATATAACATCGTTATATAGCCTACGTAGTGACCAATAAGCCGAACGCTTTAGTATTCGGTCGTTAAAAAAGCTTAACCTGTACTACAAATACTATAATTGTAAACAACATTTGTAACTCAGAACTCACCTTTAATTAATCTCACAAAAGCTGGTTGCTCCATGGTTCATAGGGGATGCACACCTTGTATGATAAAATCTGCAATCAGCTTATCAACAACAGATTGTTTGACCTTCTTAGTATTCAACGCAAAACACTCCGGTAATGTCTTTAATTTAACACCGCTGCATGAAGGACCATCGTCTAATAATAAACATTTTTTTTTTAATCTTTTCTTTGAGCTGTCACGTAGTTATCCGCTTTTTGCACCAAAGCAGAATGCTTTCTCGGTTTATAAATGTACATGATCAGATAAATGAAGAACATTTGTTTCACGTTGCCATAATTTACTTTAAATTCAATCAGCATATACTATAAATAAAGGTGTTGCAAAAGGAAGCAGGTAGGTTCATGCATGGTAAACCTACGCTATTTAACATTATCGTTAGCTACTAGCAATTCTACTATTTTTTAAAATAAGAAATAGTGAAACTTGTCAATTTAATTAAGTATCGTATAATTAGCTTTAATAAATTATTACCTTCAAATGAATGCGTAGGTTGGAAGTAGCATTGCTCGCTGCAGAGAGTTCGCCACTGCATGATATACATACGCACTTCGCTTTTTACCGTCGGAAGATTTAACTCTATAAAAATTACCATCTAGTAAAGGATGACTATGATTAAATGATTCTTTATCTTCCTCGTCTTTATTATTGTCTAATCTCTCTATTTCACACTCTTTCGAAGAAGCTTAAGTTGCCATGCAGCAGTTGAAATAACGCTGAGAGCTCTCACTATACAACCGAACACAACTGTGACCATCTATTAACTGAATTTGAACTGATGCAAGCAATCTTCCCTCACCGGCTCACACAGTCAATCGTTTGTGTTATACAAGTTACGACAAGCTAAAACATGCATTACATTTTCTTAACAGCTATATAAACCTATTATCAGTAAAGCATTTGTAAAAGTATTTAGATACTGTATTTAAATACATGATCTCAAATGTATTTACAAATACAATTTTAAATACATAAATGTATTTAAATACAAATTATTTCAATACTGCCCACCTCTGCATCAGTCGAAGAAATGACGAGAAATCGCTTGAAGTTAGCAGGCTCTAGAGAATGGGTAATACCTCAATGAGAAGAGCCGGCGTTCTCGAAATTCCGCTCACCTTAATTTTGGCCGTAGATTTTTTAGATTTAGCCTCCATATCCGAAGCTGCCTCGAAATCTAACAGGCAATCATTAACCTGGTCTCCCACGGAATTGGAAGGGGACCCGGTCTGCTCAAGAACGGCCTCTTCCCAGAAGAAGAGGCACTTTGTTTTTCTTCGTGGATTTATCTTCTCCTCTGGAGAGGAGGGAACCGAGTGTACTATCTTATCTCTCTCCTGCGAAAGTGCCCCGAAGCAGGACGAGCTGGGCTCAGCTTTATCTTTATCCAAATTGGAAAACGGTTCGGCTATCTTGGTGTGCTACAAGAGTGACGTAATCCATCCTCTCTCCCTGGGTCTTCATGGACCTGTGCCGCATGAGAAAGATCTTTCACAGGGGCGGAATTAGACTCGAAAATATCTGTTACGGAGTTTTCTTCGCTCCCAGGGACGAGCCTGCCATTTTAGGCAGGAGGCCTCCGGTTCAAAAGATCCATGTCCACATCGAGATAATAGGATAAATCTCGCCATCCCTTGAACTGTCGAGGTTCCTGAACAGATTACAAACTGCCTAAGCTCTGCCGGAGTGATGTTTATTGTTATGGCTGGTATGCCGACTTCCATCGATAACTAGTGGGGTACAGCCATACCAGACCGCAAGAAAGTCACTTATCTTTGATCTAAAGAAGATACAGCATCTAGTAGATCCAAACACATATTGCCTCTTTAAGGGAGTTATCTAAGTTGAGCTGCTTTTGTCGACCCACTTATCTTTGTCTTGAGGGATCCCTGGAAAAGGAAAGGGCGATCCACTGCAGCCGATAAGGAAAAAAAGAGTCGTTTGGAGACAAATCTAATGAAGGGGATGAAAGAATAACTCACCTTATCCGTTGCTCTTTCCGCTTTAAAATTTCTGTTTCTTGGGGGTAGCCAGAATATGGTAAAAGGAACCATTTTACATTAATCATATGAATGGAGGAGAACCCCTCAACCTGTTGAAGAGGTGCCTCGAATTGCTTCTCCTTGGCACCTAATGGTGAAAAAAGAGTGCTTGGAGATGCTTTCCTTTCGCTTTAGAAAGCATTACTCTTTTTCACTGTTTTAGTCATGGATAGTGGATACAATGCAAAAAGATTAAAAAGATGAATAGAAAATAGATACTATGACTTCTCGATTATTTTAGAAGTTAAGAGAAAAATCTCCATAGGATTATAAAATTCCAGGATGTCATCATTTAAAAATAATTGGCCTGCAAATTCGTAGTAAGATGGGCCTTGACAACCTGAACCGCCATAATGGCGACTTTGTCCTCTAGCCACCTTTAACACCCTTTAACTAATAACTTCCATAATTGGCGGGCTTTCGGTAGGAATCTCACGCTATGCCTAGTATTGGGCGAGGCTATGGTAAGAAGACGAATGTGCACTGAGGCGCAGAACCTCTTTGGATAGTAAGAGCAAAATAAATATATATATATATATATATATATATATATATATATATATATATATATATATATATATATATATATATATATTCCATTAGACGCCTATGTATATAGCTGTGGGAATTATAAATTACTTTTTCATTATCAATGTAAAGTGAATGCTCATCATTTGACATGTGTAGGAACAGATTAGATGATAGGCTTCTACGGTGTATGTCGCGTTTGTGTTCCTTCATTCTCTTGGAGAATCTGCTGCCTTCGCTTTTGTAGACTTGATTTCAAATTGGCATGGAATATAATAAACCCACAGTTCTTTATCGGTAGATCTATTTTTAGATAGACTATTTCGGATACTTTTTTCGTATTCAAAGGCAACATTGATGTTTTTGGCCCCTGCCATTGTTTTAAAATTAATTAATTGGGGCGAATGTGAGAATTTAATATAATTATTATTGCATATATTTTCCGTAGGATTAGCTGGTGAATAAAGGTTGGTCCTGGCTTTATAATGACATTTTTCTAGGAACCAAAAGGGATATTGTAGCTCAATAAATGTTTGGATGATCGTGTTGATTATATTCTGCAGGAAACAAGGATCACATATGCGATATGCTCTCAGAAAAAGAGAAGAAACTGCGGGCCTTTTAACAAATTCGTGGTGACAAGCGGAATAATGAATGTGGGCATTCGAGTTGGTTGGTTTCCGGTAAACAGAACAATGATGTGCTTTGCTGTTTATTTTAGATACTTTGACATCAAGAAATGGCAGTGAGTTATTTCGTTCTCATTCTAATTTAAATGTAATGTTGGGGTGAATGTTGTTTAATTGTTTAAAGAAATAATCAAATGCGTTATCCTTAACATGCCATGCGACACATACATACTCAACATAGCGAAACGATGTTATGGGATTAGGTAAGATAGTGGGGGGGGGGAGGAGAGGCGTTTCTCAAAGTTTTCCAAGAAAAGATTAAATGATAAATGAAATAGAAACATTGAAAATCGGATAATCGAGACGGTTCTATTATTGCAAGCCTCATTAACCATGAATGCTGGGGTCGGGAAGGCACGTTACTCATTCAACAACACGTTCTTACTAAAAACCTTAGTACTCTGAATTACATAGATGTTCTCCCAGGTGTTGTTGTTAGGAAAATATTGCTACAGAAATAACGCTGGCACTCCTGAATGGCAATTCAATCATCCCTAATGCATCCTAGTAGGTGAGTGCCAGATTTACTCTCGACAAAGGGATGCCACGCCTCTTGAGCGAAATGGCATTAATAGTGATAGAAATTAGACAGTAAATAAATGATAGCTCAAGGATGAGCTGTATTACATAATGGTTGAAGATATTTCGTAAAATATGCATCAACTCAGAGTGATGAAGTTCTGAATTTGCGAAAGAGTATGTTGTCTCAACCACACATAGGTAGTAGAGTGTAAATTCTTCCACCAATATACACACTATACATCCGGAGCGTTCAAAGGAAAGGCCATCTTTAGTTTTTCTTTCATTTAAAGTCTTTTTGTGATTTGGTAGTGGCTAAAAGTCCCCTACAACCTCCACAGAGTAGTGCCATATAGTCCCATGGCGAAGGCTGTCCTAACTATACAGGGTGGTGTCCTCAACCTATTTGTGTCCTTGGATGGCTGCACGTGCCAGATCCTTCAGGCCTATTTTTCTTCTTTTTTTTCAGCAGCGCCCATTTGGCGACTGCCACCAAGAGTATAAATGGCCTTCTACGGGCATAAATCTTGCACAACTCAATATAATTCGAGACAGAAATTATTGCTTTCTTATTTTAGCTTTTCTCATTGATGTGTTTACGATTGGATTATTGGCGGACATGTTGCGCCATCCATAATATCGGACCGTCTCAATCCAGTTCGTTCCATTTCTTATGTGAGTTACACGA
The DNA here is from genome assembly GCA_963969495.1 of Ceratothoa steindachneri. Classification (NCBI taxonomy): domain Eukaryota; kingdom Metazoa; phylum Arthropoda; class Malacostraca; order Isopoda; family Cymothoidae; genus Ceratothoa; species Ceratothoa steindachneri. The sequence continues at coordinate 80,053,166 of OZ018320.1, forward strand.
ATAGGACCTCTTTTAATAAATTATAATTTTAAATGCCAAGAGAAACATCGAGTTAAAAGATAATAAAGAGGTAGCATAAATCTTATTTAAAAATATTAGAAATCTCGGGTAATAACTAAATGACCAATAAAAGAATGAAAGGAAAGAAGGGATCTGAGTGGAATTAAAGAGTGCTAATTATGAGTAACGGAATAACGGAGACTTTTCCTAAAGGAGTAGAAGAAAAAGCAAATCAACGAAGGCAATGCAAACGACATCATTGGGAGGTCAGAGAAAGAAATACTTTTATAAATGCTTTAAATGTTAATACAATCGGTTACTATAAAAGAATCAATGTATATATTAGGAATAAATTGTGAATTTCTTGGGAAATAGATATTAAGAGCTTATTTTTTGTTATTTTAGAAGCAACAAATGAAAGGAAATTCCAAACAGCTACATCGTAGCTGATTGTATAGCAAAATAATCTCCTTTCATTGTCGAACGGGGGAGCTAGGTTTGGGAGAGTTGCGCGGAATCCTGAACTTCATTTTCAAACCTTTTTAATCAATCTGACCCCTTTAAATTTCGCCCTTTTGTCAAAGACTAAGCATCCTCCTGTTTCATTATTTTTTCGTATATTAAACTAATAAATTTAGAAAAAATAAAACCTTAAAAGGAAGAACATTATCTCGGCCAAAATTTAAGAAATCCAAGATTATCGAAGATGCCGAAGTGATAATCTACTTGTTTCTTCGTCAGAGTGTGCACTGTCGGGGGAGTCAATCTTCTCTCGTGCTTCGTTTATGATGCCTTCATGATGGCTGAATAACAGCCGTGGAACTCCAGCGACAAAGGAAAAGATACTGAACTATGACCCCGTCACATCCAGCTCATTAGTACTAAGATACGAGTGTTGGACTGAATACACAACGACGAATATTCTGAAAAAGACTCAAAACAAAGTAGCCGAAAAGCCTTGGCTACGTTTAGTCTACAGACGGAGCACAGGTTGCTAGCGATGACCACGCGTGAAATCGATGTTTGACTTCTTCGCGCAAGGGCAGATGCAATTTTATGGTCAATATAGTATTTTAGTCAGGAATGTTCAATGGCCTCTTTCAACACTATTCCGCAATATCGAGGTGCGGAAAGAATAAGACTACTGAAATATGATATGAAATCAAATGGATTGTTGAATAAGTCATTAAGTAGGAAGGCTGGAATCAGTAGGACATATTGGACCCTCCACGAACAACTTCATACACAAAGAAGAGAGAAACTCAAAGGTACGAATCTCCCTCCCCTTATTAAGGAATCAACTATTTATGAGTGTATATATGTATAGGGTAAAAGAAGGAAAAAGTGTGGTTTTGAAAAGCCAGTTGGAGTAATTGTTATGGTCCCAAATTCAATAGAGTCAATAATTAGAAATAGGCCGTTGAGAGTTCGAAACCCAGGTATCCATGTGACGTCAGTAAAGGTATTTATTAGGGGTAGAGAAAAAGCGGCGGCATTTTCAAGTAAGTAGTTTAGTTATGGTATATGGAAGTTAGATGGTTTAAAGGTCCAAGTCTACATAAGTCCAGATATCAGTTTGACTCTAGAACTGGTTAGTTTTTGTCCTTTTACCTTTTGTTTTGTCAGATAACCCATGTATAAAAAAGATTCTAAAGAGTGAAATATTCAACATTTTATCCTGTTCCAGAAATATTTGCATTCTGTATCCTAATGTGGTGAATGGAAATGTCAGAGCTGGTTTACCAAATTTACGAAAATCGATTTTGATCTCTCCGATGGTAAACTATCATGAAAAACAACTGCTTTGGGGAATTAAAAATTTAAAGCTGTAAAAGAGAGCATACACGTCAAAGTATCGAAGACATATGATAGAACCTTAATACACTTGTGATACTCTATAAGAGCATCTCAACAAAATTGGAAATGTGTACAGAGAAGTGACTTGGATGCGACATAAGTTCTCTCCAGAGAATACAGCTTTGACGTCTACAATTTTTAAATGTTCTAATCAGACATGAAAAAGAACATTTTCTTCATATCCCTTAAACTCTTTAACATTGAAGAGAGGTGCAAAAGCAATGAAGAATTTGAAAGAGCACCTAACACTTCTTCTCTTAAAAGAACCAAATATTTTGACCATGGATTCAGAAAATATATTTCACAGAGAAAATATCATGACTAAGTTATGACAATAATGCTTTTGATTAGTAAAGTTATTTGGGATATTTTGGTTCTATTGAATTAAAATGCTTCCGAAAAATACCTGATTATCTTTAGGTATTTCTAATAGGTTGAATTGACAATCTTCATTTGATCCCAAATTAAGCCCACGAACAAATAGGCTTAATTATGTCGTGCTAAGATCATTTAGGGGGAAGGTGTGGTCAAGTTTTCTCACTATTAGTGAGAAGTCAATATTATCAAATAAGTGAGGAAAGAAAGTTCGGAAGTAAAAAAGAAAACGGTAGATTAGTATATATAAATATGAAAAATAAAGTGATAAAAAAAAATGTGTAATATAGCACTCCAGCAGCTATGGCATAATAAGACAAAGCCTTCCTTATACTAGAATCCCGTCATTTATAATTCTGCGTATAATTAATTTTTATTTTACAATAGGTGGAATAAAAGAGATTACCCGCAGAGAATAGAAAAATTATGATTCCGAGCGCTTTCGCATTTATACCCCCCAAAAATAATAGCAATTTTTTTTAATTAAGTCTCTGCTCTCATTTTATTGACTATACACAACGTTTTAATTGGCTGGAATGGATGTTAAACAAAGAGGAAAGCACTTTGGAGCCATAGTTTTTCCTTTTCCTGCAGATAATCAATCATCTTTAGTTCCACGCGAATTTTGTAAGCTTCCCGCAACTTTTGCATCTGAGGTTTATTCTCTCCCTATGAATTGTATAAATGTTTATTTACTTTTTAAAATGAATTTAAAATTTCATTTAGTTCCATAACATTGAACTCTGGGTAGAGTCAAAAATATGAGAAAAATTAGATAATTCAGGAATTAAAAAAAGAAGAAATCTGGATACATTTTAACATGAATAACTGAAATCTCTGAGTACAAAATTAAAAGGGTGAATGGGTTCAGTTTTCATAGGAGCCATTAGTAATTTACGAAAATAATTATACCTGCATGTAGAAATATTTGTGTAGGCAGCGCTCGATCTCCAAAAATCTTCCAAACGCGACCAAAGATTTCCCTTAAATTTGTTTTCTTCTCAAAGAAAAAGACGACGCACCAAAGGAGTGAGGTCTCAATGTGGATTTAACTACCTTAAATTGGACTAACGAGAATCTTTACTTGATTATAAATAAAAACGATGGTTTCATAGTTTATTCCTCCATTTGTCTCCTAATCGAAGCGTATTCTCCTGACATTCTCCTTGTATTGCTTCTGTTGCTTATCCTTTTTCGTCTTATTCTCTTACTTTTGATTTACCTGGGGTTTTTTATATGCAAGGGCCTTCGGAGACCATATATGGTAACATTTTAATTGACCCATTATTCTAATATATTCTTTTCATTACTCATTAGCCATCGATGTATTCTGAACTTGGCAGTTTTCTTTTATTTTGTTCAAAAATAGAGTCTATGTCATACAAATGAAATGGATGTTTTAAAATCAAACCCAGATTCTTGCGGGGTTTTTTAAAACAGTGCCCCGAATTTCGTTCAATAGTATACATATGCAATTGTTTATTCTTTTGTGGAACGATCAGAACCTGAACATAGGTAACCTATTTTCGCATTATGTCTCCCTCAAACATTTATGAAATGCTCGAGTTAAGTATTATGCAACTGACTTTTAACTATCAATTTACATCTGACTTATACTACTTTCATTCGTCCCAGCCACAACATTTTAGACTAATTTTATATTACTACTCATTTTTGAACAATTCCTGGCACATTTACTAAAGAATTTCAATGTCTTCTCTTTTCTTTATGTCTTCTCTCCGTGGAGAACTTATGAGTGCGTTCACTAGGTATTAAATAATGGCTCAATGGGTGATACTGTATTGCCGGAGCGCTCAATGGGTGATACCTAGTGGCTCAATGGGTATTACAGGATTGTGCAAACGCTCAATGAAGGGTACGGGAGGGCACAATTCGAGGTACGCAGGGCTCATTGGGTATTGCCGAATAACAGGAGCACTCACTGGTTAGTGTGGTAGTCTTTTGGAGTGCCAATCCGTGATATGGAGTTAGGGTAGTGCTTATGGTGTAGTACTGGATGGATCAACGGGTGTGACGGGAAATCTTAATGGGTATTACGGGCTTAGAGGAGCTTTTTATTTTGAGGTAGGGAAGGGCTCATTTCGTGTAGCCCAGATTAAGCTTGCAAAGATCTGTGCTATGTCACTGTCACGAAGACTCACTGGAACGATCTGGAGAGATGTGTGGGCGGGCGCTTACTGGTGTCAGGGGAGGGCTGAATGAATATTACGTGACGCCTCGATGGATGCTACGGTTCTGACAAAACATACCAGCGTTGTGCTGCCTTCCTCTCAGGTTTTATGTGATGGGTCCAAGGGTATTCAGTGAGTGGTGTAAAGGCGAACGAAAAGCAGAAATACAGTGGGGATAAAAGATGGAAATAAAAGGTCGGGTGTAAGAACGATATAATAAAAGATTTTTGGCCCCTCTCCACTTGAGAGCTTGTCCGTAAGCGAGGAGTAGGAATATAAATATTACAATATTATCTTCATTATAAATGTCTTTGAATGAAGAAAATTCCTCTGTTCCTGAGAAAAGCACTGCTTCATTAAGCTTATCTATTGCAATTTATCAACAAACTGTCATTAACACTTCTCACGTTTCAAATCCCCCCCCCAAAAAAAAATAAAACTGATAATGCGATTATAAGACTTGTCGTGATTTGAATTCAACCGGTTGTTTTAATCTTGCTCTCAGAAGAAAATAATAATAAAAGTTATGGTTTTATCGTTGGTTTTTGTCACTTTCGTCAAAATTCCATGGTTGAGCTTCGGCCGATATGAAAGGGATGTAGGTGATGCAAGAAAGAAAGCACCATCCAGCTGCCAGATAAAATGTCTTGCTCCATCCATTGTCCTGGGAAGCCAATTAGAACATTAAAAGATTTAAGGATTTTATAAACAAACTTTTAAGCGGGTTAGCAATGGTTAAGTTTAAGAGGGACAATTTAAGTCATTCCTTTTGTACAAGAGAAAGTTTAGTGTAATTAAAAGAACAATGGTCTTAATTGTTCTTATAATAATATTTGAAAATAAACTATTTTAATGTCAGCCTTACAGACCTAGAAACAATTTCAATGCAAAATTAGTAATATACGAATAACAATGGTAATATTTCGGAAAGTAGCCAAACCGTTGGTCTTTATCACAGTATGGTTATCCTACTGTGAAACCAATGACTCTGCGTTACTATAGCGATGGATTGCCTCCTCGACAATGCATCGGGCAGGTGTGCCGGACGCTCGTCATCCACGCCAAGGAGATGAATGTATCAAAAAGGACAAATACATTTATTTATTTCAATGATTTATAACCATTTTTATTCTATAGGTTCATTTGGCATAGGGCAATACGAAAGCCACTTGCTTAACGTGACTAAGGATAGTCCCTCAGCGATAGTAACCGTATTTTATAGGTACGTTATTGCAGCTGAATTAAATTAAAAAATTCTATTTTGTTTTATGTATATTTATATTTACTTTATTTGTACAAATTAAGTTTAAAAATTAAGTAAAACAGGAACCTTCAATTCGATACAATTAGAATAGACAAAAATCTATAAGATTTCCCTCTTAAATTTTTCATCGCCGACCCCAATTGTGAATGTAACACGTTTATTATTATTAGTTTTGGGTGCATTTAACCACTAATGGTTATTTACTCCAGCAGCAATGGTAGACAAACGACTATATAGTTGCCAGGAAGATTGGTTAGTAATCTCTTGAATTATGGGTAGTTTTTCTCTTAAATCGCGTTTGGTTTTATGGCTGAGATATCCGTTGTCCCCTCAGCCAATATTCCCCCTTTCTCAGCAGGGCTTGGGACCGGCCATATTAGAGAATTATTTTAACACGTTTGAAAAAATCTTGCATTAGTGACAAAGAATATGGAGAAGAAACGTGAATTACTAAAAAGAAAGTTACGACTGGAGCTTAGTTAAAAAATAATGTGGGTGATCCAGGCAAATGGGACCCATAAAAAAGCCATATATTATTATTTTATTTCTTTCATGATTTAATATATATATAGACACGTTTTTATTGTTTTAACATTAATACGTTTTTAAATTGTAATTTTTATCAATGTGGTCGCCCTCGGCGGCGAGCACTGGCTCCAAGCGGACGAAGTCCGTCAACGTTGATGTGGCGGACCTTACATTCCTCTCCCTCAAAATGTGCCCACACGCTATTCTCGAGAGGATTGAGATCGGGCGACGAAGGCGGAAAAAATTCCTTCGACCAAAAGTTCATTTTCGAACCCACTCTCCATGTTCTTGGCTATGTGGGCTGGGGCACCGTCATGTTGAAAGACGTAATTCACCTAATTCGTGATCTTTCCCACCCTAGGGCGGGAAATTTGTGGTCAAAATGTCTCTGTAACCAGCTCCGAACCATGCCGTTGGCATCTTGTCACCCTTCAAAGCCACGACGCCGAGCATCATTACGGAGGCCAAGTGCTTGGTTGTGGACACGTAACGGATCTCGGTCGACCTCCTGGTCGAAGCTTACCATGCGGTCGTTCTGCTTGTTGATGACAGTTCAAACGTGAATGTTTTTTCATCAGAAAATTCGGAACTCGATGGCCATGACTCTTTAAGTCGTTGAGAAGGTCACGGCAGCGCTCCCGACGTTGTTCTTGCATCCGGTTGGTGAGCAGAGGCCTTTCAACGCACCTCAAGCTCTTGCCACCCTCATCTTTGATGGCACTGGACACCGTGAGCACTGAATGTTCTGTTTCTTTGCAAGCGAAGTAATTTTAAGCTTTGGATCACATTCGAAGGCCTTTCTCACAGCCGAACGGTTGCCAACTTAAGGGAAGCCTAAACGTAGTCGATCTATTAGGTCTTTCCCGTTTTTGAACCTCTTCGCAACTCTGTTGACGGTCATCCAGCTGATATTGAGCCGCTTGGCGATGTTAGACTTGTTGTGGCCCGCGCGCGCAGGAGAGCAGAGCTCTCGTTTTTTTTTCACTTCCACCTCAACACAGTTGCACAGAATGGAAAAAAAATGTTTGAATGACACGTGCTGGGAAAGTAGAACTTAATGTTCTTTTGACGGAACCTTTTCTATCATACATGTAAACCTCTCGAAAGCTATAAAAATGAGGGTAACATAATTTTTGCAAAACTCGGTATTGAGGGTGTTTGATGGCCAAGATTAAGGAGGTGGGCAAAGATCTTCACGGCGACACAGTAAGGTACACATGCCAATATTCAGGAGCCGCCTTGAGGCTGGGTGTGGTTACTTTGAGTAAACTATTATCTCCCAGCCATAATCTATCCATATATTTGAGTTTTTAAAATATGTAAATTCATTTTTGGCTGAGAGATTACTGTGGTGATGGTAGGGGATTCTTTTATGCAAACGGACAAATTTTCCCCGAAATCCTGTATATATTAATATACAAGCAGGCTTGGGACTTTATTCGCTTGGACTATGCCTGTCTCAGGAGAAAATAAATCTGTTTTTATTTTTTGAGATATATTCTTCAAATTTGGATCAGTTTGAACTCATGACATGTTCTGTCGCTTACACTAGATGGACCCATCTGTGGCATCGATGAAAACCTCTAGGCAGCCACAAGAACTCATCACTAGGTATCTCCTGTTTTAGCCCTCTGAAGACCGTGGTAATCTTGGCCTTCAGCTCATCCTTTGTATTTCAGCTCCCCCAACATGAGTCACAAAGAGAAGCTGAGGAGGTTGCACTAAGGCTAGCTTGTAAGCCAAATTTCAGGTGGTGTGTGATCGAAGAAATTCTCTGATCTGCTTGATCCATGGCTTCGCCACCTCGCTCAGAACACATATTTAGCCGTCGGTGTTTACTCTGAGGCCCTCGGGGAAAAAATAATGTAGCATGACGTCATCTTTACTGCTGATGACACTGTAGATCATGATTGTCACTGGAAATTTCATCTATATGACTCTGAGCTGCTCCTTTCTGTGATCATTTTTATTGTTCTTCTAGATTTCAGTGACGAATTCCGGCATTGTAATGGCGTCCGATCGTCGATCATGGATCGTTCTTTCTGCTCTTGTCTCGTGGTCGAATCCTGAATCTTCTAGCTCCTTTCTGACCTTTTCCGCAATAATTCTGCCCACGTTGAGAAAGTTTGAAAGCTCTTTGTTTGTCCTTCCGGTGCGGATTCCAAGGAGGACTGTATGCCTCTTCCACAAATTAGGGGTGGTGTTCATAATTATCCAGAGTCAATTTGTCTGAAAAAATATAAAGCAAAAATAGTTATTATTTTTAAGAAGATAAAGACCGACAACGAAGGAAAAATATTGTATATCTATGGTAAAATGTTTTGAGACTAATATATATTTATATTTTTCTTTCTTTTTTAAAATTTATACTATACGAATAATTAACTAATATTTAAATTATAAGCAGTTTTATTAAAAGTCTGTATTTAAAAAATCATAATAAAAAAATAATGCATTCAAAATTGCGCTCTAGTCCTGTTCCTGTAGGACCTGAATTTCATCCCTGGAGCTTTGCTATTCAATTAAAAGGGTAAAATGATGACAAATATGTGTTAGTTCCATGATGTTGTGTAATTATTATCTATATTGTGATATTTTTCTAAAAAAATGTTTGAATCTTTTTCTCTTTCAGAAATAGTTCTTTCAAACGAAACTGTGGCACCATAGTTTTGGGGCCCTAGAGTGGCATGAAATGCTAGTAGATAGTTGATAAGGGTATTTCATCAAGAAGTGATATCTCTAACATCATTACTGACTTTAAAAAGACACTCAAGAGATTCAAAAGGACGCCAAGATCGCCTTCCTCTAATATCCTAGCTCAAGGAACGGGTCGTCTCCAATGCGAAGCTTGCTCATGATTAGAAAGAAGCAGATGTGAAGGCTTCAGCGCGCGCACTGTGGAACAGACTTTTCGACAAAAGTCTCAAGTTAAAAATGGCTTCGTTCGAAGAAGACCTATCTCAACAAGACGAACTTTACTGATAGGTTTCACTTATGTATGAAATATAACCAATGAACGGTCACAAATTGGAGCAAAATGGTATTCTCTAATGAAGCTCCCTTCCGCTTGTTTTGGAGCTTCTGGAAGATTCATCCTTCTGAGAGAAAGGGGGAGCGCTTTACGAGTCCCGTGTCGTTCCACGGTAAAACATTCGGACACTCTACAATCTAGAGCTGCTTCTCATCTACGGGAACTGGAGCACTTAACAAGTTTGCCCAAGAAAACTGCCATGAACTCAAAATGGTACCAAAACGTTCTTCTTCACCGCTTTTTCCCAAATGTTCAAGAGAATTTTGGGATGATAACTATATTTTTAAACATGATAGTACATTTATCATAAAGCTAAAGCACACCAAGGTTCTTAAGTGAAAATAACATTGAACTTTTGGGACAAATCGCTTTCCGAAAATTCGACAGCTTTGAACCGAATAGAGAATGTGTGGGCGATAATGAAACTGGTGGCTAATAAATAGAAACTATGCAATTTCGAGCATTTGCGGGTGTTTAATGAACAAAAATGGAGCCATATCAGTTCACAGACCTATCACAAATATTATCATTGTAAAAGTTGACTGGCGCATCAATTGACTGTATTTGTTTACTTAAATGGGTTAAGATCAATGATAAAAAGCAGAAAGAAACTAAACTTGATGCAAAAGAGCATATTTGATGCACGAAGCTACATGGATGATACATAGCTCGTGGCACTGGCACTTGAAACTACATGGATAATACATAGCTCAGCAAATGTAGATACCAATTTAAGCACCGGGAGAAATAACGAAATGATGTAAAAAAATAAACTATTATTTTGCCCATCCTGGTCCATTGGCAGATTCTGCCACCATCGGGGCGATGCTAACGACGGAGACAGAGATGTACTACTTTGGTCTTATGCAACCCCCTCTCTCGAAATCATGTGCTTCGTCATAAGTAGAGAAGATGCCCTAGTGCACCCCGTGTTGTCCAATTGGGAAGTGTATATTTTGCCCATTTTCACTTCATCTTATTTCCACAATTTGCGTTCAAATTCTAGCTTGCAAATAGGCCCTTGTTACATTTAACCATTTTAATAACTACAAAATGCTCTAGTTTATATAATAAATCGGATTCTTTAAACGGATCAGTATTTGATCACACTGATTAAGTTTCTCATCTTCACACTTTTACACTTAATGAAATACCTTTCGCCGGCTGTAATGTGGCTATGTATTACTGCCTTAAAGCTTAAGCCTTCATGAGAATTGCATATGTGATAGTTTACAGAGAGATAGTTACGTGCTAGGTGGTGACGAGTATGTCACATCTGAACCTCCTCAAAGATTCCTAATGCATAAGTTCTGAAACTTTTCGGTGCTAGTTTAGCGTGCGGTTTACCAGGCCTTTTTACACTTACGCAGCCTACCTCTACATAAGAACTTTATACTACAGGATCATAAAAACAAATTGAATAATGTTGAATAAGGATATATTATTTATGACTTGACCTGAATCATACAAATCATAATTAATAATTCATAATCAAAGTGATAAAAAAAGGCTAAATAGTGCATTAATGTCATCATTTTGGTGGTAAAGATAAGGTAAACAAATATTGGTATTATTATCGTCATTATCATTCTTCCTATTATTTATTATTATTATTTATTGTTATTATGTATTATTATTATGTTTATGTATTGTTATTATGTAAAATAAAAGCTAAGCAAAGGTAATAAAATTATACCATGAAAGGTAAACCGCACGCTAAAGGTCATTTCACAGCGTAGACTACGGATCCTGCGGTAGGCCGCACGCTAAAGTAGCACCACTTATTTCATATTAAGTAACAACTGAGAACTCACGTGACTTAGAAATGAAGACGTGATAAGTGGCGTGATGGCTGCCCCCAGATTCCCTATCGCATAAAACCCACTAAAAGTCCCTGTAAGTATAAATTCGGATTATTTTCGGTAGATTCCTATAAATATAATTCCTTAAATGCAATGAATGGAAACTATTTTCAAAGCATTAATTTAAAAAAGACGATATTTGCATATTGCTTTCATCAACGATTCTTTCCGATTCGCGCGAAGCTCATAGGCAGATTTTCAGGGTAACCAACCTGTATAGTTGGGGGCGACATCAATAGAACTGAGGGTGTAGCTGCAGGCGGTACCAGAAGCCAAACCACCAATTAGTATCCATAAGGTGATGACAACCACAGTATTACAGTCTGCCAGTGCGATTCCAATTAGAAGTACAAGTGAGCCCCCGTTTGCTGGAGTAAAAAAAACAAAAGTGTGTGGGATGGAAATGTTAACTTTTCTTATTCTCCATTTAAATTTTGTGCAAGAAAATACTTTCTTAAAAAAAGGAATTTTTAAATCATTTTAAAAACGACCTACACTCGCTGGTAGTTGTAGGTTTTTTCTTCTACCCTCAATCCTCTATGCCTACGGGAATTCAAAAGGGCATCGTCAACAACAATTTTAGGATGACGAATAGGTATACATTCTTTAGCGGAGAGATTTATTCTTATCCGTTTATTAACCATTAACTGATTAAGCTATGGGGAAGGACATGCAATTTAATGTGAGTTTTGAACCATGAGTCGCTACATGGCAGGGCCTGCAAAACCAAGGGCATCGCAACGCTATTTATCAATTTTGAGAAGCCGATTTGCAATGCTCTGCCGCTACTATTACCAACAATTGATCCCTTTATCTACATTATGGAAGGCACTGAACATTTACCCATGATTATAATTAAATATGTCCACCGAAACGTAAGAAAAAGAAAAAAAAATGATCATACTCTAAATTATACAGGAGATAGCCTTGGGAATAGGACCTGCCTCTCTCACAGCCTCGAGCATAGAGACCTACAATTTGGCGTAACATCCTGATAGAAGGGCGGCTGACAACTTAATTTAACCTAAAAGGAAACTATTTGTCATATACTCGAGTCGTCGACAGCCACCGACTGAAAGGAAGTCTAAATAGGAAGAAGCAGGAACGAGACGTCATGCTAGCGAAAATATCAGACCCACTGGCCCAAACGTACGATTGCAAGTGAATTGGTCGTTTTGGCCTCGAAATATCAACCTAAAAGCCAGATCACCCCGTATCGAGCAGTTTATTTAGGAAGACTCAAGATTGTTGCTTATATGTTCTCTGGGGCCCACCTGATGTGGAAAAAAAACTTTTAATTTTCATTCTTTTGCTTCTATTTTGAGTGTGCCCTATCTTTCCTAGGATTAGCTTCTCTCACTATCCAGAGAGGCAGGAGTGAAATATGACGAAGTAAAGGGAGGGGGGTATAGGATTTGTAAATTGTATGCTTGGTTTATGACCAGAAAGCAGATGGGTGACTGACTAGCCTAGTCGTATTGAGACTCATTTCTTGATATGGCGTTCTTAAAAATTGCTACAATTATTTCCTATATTAGAGTAATGTACCTAAAAGATGACAGATCCTCCGAGCAGTGACTGTTCTTACGTAATTCTTGTTGATGATGTAATCGGACATATTTCCATATACCATCAAAATGAGGACGGAGGCCAGGTAGTTTCCAGCGCAAACATAACTTCCAGTACTCAGTGGCAGTCCAAGCTGTAAAACGAAGGACTATCATCTCAGAACCTTTTAGATAATTTTGAATAATTGACCAACAATTATTTTGCTCATTGGCTCCTATTTTGTATTGTAATTGCAGTTGAGGGATTATCTGGACTATTCTCGGTTAGGGCTCAGCTAGTCCAATCCAGTCATTAGACTGAAAAATCTGAAAAATACTGAAATGATCTTTAGAGATTCTTAAAAAATCTTTATTTCGTAAAAAATAATGAAAACGAAGAGTCTTAACCTATTTCTAATTGTTGTTTTTGTCCTATTACTACTTTTTTCTTCTCCTACTTACTTTGTATGTGAAAAATGATGGCCCCTCCGTCATCAGGACCGTATCCAAGGAGGTGCGAGCGAACTGTGCCAACAGGCAGATGTGAAGGTAGCGAGAAGAAATAATTCTTTTCCATGGAACACTTTTCTGAAAATGAGAATTTGTATGCATTTTGATTTGGTATATCAATTACCCTAATTCTTTATTAAAGCTTGCATGATAATGGGGCTCATTGTGAAAGATAGTAGGGGAGGATTACGTAAAACTTTAATTCCTCCTATCTCTAGCATCACGAGTACTCTTAGGTTTATCCTTTCACACATTTTTTTCCGAAATTTTAACACTTATTTACGAAACTTCTTTCAAAAACAATAAAACTAATAAATTTCTTAATTAAAAGTTTCCAAAAGGTATTATCGCTAAGTTTTCTTGGATGATAGTCACTGGGTCTGGCAAATTGTCATTTGAAAGTTCTATCTTAGAAAATATATATTTTTTATTTTAATGCGCTCATCATGCGGCCGCCAGCATGGGCATAGCAACTGAAAATAGAAACAAGTCAATCTTTAGGCTACGTTAAAAATAAAAACAAAACATCAGAAAAAACAATTAGCCAAAACCAACTATATCTACAAAAAAAACAACAAAAGAAGGCACGCTCAGGCGTCATGAAGGAGGCTCACCTCAGTCAAGGGCTTGAGCATGGAGCCAACAACCACCCCATAGTTTATACTATAGAGGAAGCCCACCTCCTCCAAATATTCAAATACACCACATTCCGCTATGTAGGAGTTGCATCCCAAGACTTTGGCTAGGCAGCAACGACCCACCCGTCACGGAAGTAGAGCAGGTATGGATCAAGAAACTCCGCAAGAATATTATATTTAGTAAAATAAAAATCCTGCCAGGGGACCAAGTAGTAAAAACAGAAAGCTTCAGGGAAACGCCCAATTAGATGGTGCTACTCATGTAAGTCAGTCCAATTCTACTAAGCATATAACCAACCTGAAACCGTCAAGGCATTGAAGCTAGGTGCGCACATAAAGTTAGAAGGACACAATGACAGGCAACATTAAATCCCAGTACACCCATGCACTCTGAAGGGTTGTTCTGAAACCTTCCTTTTACTCACTGGGAAAGAGAAAAATGTTGGTTTGGTTGTCCAGTTTGTGCAAACAGTCGGGCGGTCTCGTCGGCGTGTTCATTTTCACTCAATTCCCTCATGTTCAGGAACCATACAGAATAAAATCTCAGGGGTGGAGATTGCAATGCTTCACTGGATCTTAGCACGGTTTGTGAGTCGTTATAAATCACAATTCGTTGTCCAAACTGAGACTAGTGCCCAATCTGCCATACCAATCGTTGTATTTCGACTTGCTCGTCTTTGAAGATCCATGCATCGCCTGAAAGAGCCCCGCCGGCTTGAATCAAAGGAGATTGCAGCTAAGTCAGTCTCTTTATGTATTGGAGGCTTCCATGTACACTGGCACTGCTCCATAATTACAAACGATACACTACCGATGCTGTAAAAGTTTGGGTGCAGTGGCATAGCGACAAATTTTGAAATGTGGTACCGTCCAAGGTATAGTCATGTAAAGACGCAGCGGCGCCACCAGACCGTGAGCTACGAGTATATCAAGCACTTAAAAGTATCTTTGATACTTGCCGCGCATGAAATGAGAGCCTTTGTCGACCGAAAGAGACGCTGACCTCGCGCATACAAGCACACAGTGCACTGTTAACAGCGTAAAGCAAACGGCCTATTCCCAGCATCGACAAGAAGGCTATCATGTAGTCATAAAGCGCCAGTCACCAATTGGAGACCGATGTGGTTTAATTTCGGTCGACTTACGCAATTAACTCTCTGATGCGTAGAATTTGTATCCAATGTCTAGCTTGGAACGGATAAATTAACATCAAAACATTAGGAGAGTATCTCACACCCCCATTTCCAAACGCTACAGAGTGGGGAATATTATAGGAGACATTACTGCCGAAAATGGGCTCCTCCTAGGTGAGGCGCTGGTCGAAAACAAGACCAAGGAAAAAATTCGACTCTACCACGTCTAGTCATTCCCCCTTTATAAATTCGTTCGGGTCGAAGAGGTCCCATGGGTTGTGGCAAAGGGATAAACCATTTGTTTAGTCCAAAGAAAGAATAAGGAGAGATACGATTAATACTTTTATAATATACACCTTAAGGTAGGCATATGGGCCGTTTCATATAGATTAAAAGGTTATCAACGTAGAAGATAACAAGAATCTGTTCTGGCACACCCAAGGTGCCACCATTGACGCTCACGACAAAGAGAGTTACACTGAGGAAAGTTCCATGCTGGATGCCTTCTCCTGTCCCATTGGACCGAATATCCGCCTCCGTCGACTGTACATGTAGTCAACGATCTCCTATGAATTTTCTAGCCGGAGAAGATGATCCGACGTGGCTTGGAACTTGGGAAAGACGTACTGTGCAGGATACAGGTGACTGCTGTTTAAATATTATGCTATCCAAACATTACCCATTTTCTCCAGCAAATTGGAGACACAGGAAGTTAAGAAAAATTGGGCGAAGCCCAGTAGGTGTAGAGTAATCTGTGAAGATACCTTTCATCAAGATCTTGCTAAACAAAGCTTTAAAAAGGATAAGCCTTGCTCACCTAAGTGTTTGATCATGGCGTACGTAATATTTTACATATCAGGTGCGGTATCCACATACAGAGCAAGGACAGAACGCAGCTCGCTTAGCGTAAACAGGTTACTGAAGGATTCTCCGCATATAAGAGGAGTCCATTCGGCCTCCTTGAACGCACATGAAACGTTCTTTAAATGCTGAGGAAGCAGCATCCCAGCTGGAGATTGTGAAGATAATAAAAGAGACTATAAAACACTGCCTTTGGCATTTAAAGTAGTCTTGCTCAAATATGGAAGATGGGCATTAAAATCCCCGATTTATCAAAACGGGGAGGGCAACTGATCTACCATTTCTAGAAGGTCAAGTCTTGACAATGGTAAAGAAGGGGGAGAAGTAAATAGAGCAACAGTAAAATGCCTTGTTAAAAAACCTTCACAGCAACAGCTTAAACGGTAATGTGAACAGGAATGGGATATACATGTTAGAATGACGAAATCATACCTCAGACCCCACCATGAAACGAGCCCCAGACAGGAGCAATTAGAGTTAAAACTACGAAAACCGGGTTTATCCGGAAAAGGACGGGTATCCAGTTTGTTCCCCTGAAGACAAACAACAGCAGGATGTAGATTCACCAAAAGGACTTGGATTTCTTCCCACATGGAAAGAACACCTTAACAATTCCATTGTAAAATGGAATATATTATGGGGGACGGTTAGATACCACAGTAGATATCTTTTTCTCCTCTGTGGCCGAAGTTGAGTTTGAAATGCGTCCCAAAGATCTGATTTCTAAGAGTCTGCTCTAGCAGGAGAAGAGAACCTGGAACAATCGGTGACAGGGGATGTTTGTGAGGGTTCTAAGAAACCGGAAGACCTCTCTGCCTGTAACTGGGCTGCACAGCCTGGCGGAAATAGAAGGTCGAGGGGAGATTTTCGGACGATATATCCGGAATCGTGGGCCGAGGACGCTTTCGATGACTGAGGTGTTGATCCAACAACCGCAGCAGGTGATGCTGGCTTCCATCGGATCATGCGTAGGAGGATGTGTTGGCGGCGCAGGCCATCTGGGCAAAGTAAGAAACACTGGATGGATTTTTTCAAACGTTTGTACCGGTAATGGGCCTACGTCGTGTGGAGAATGGGACGGGCATGAGAATATAGAATATGAGCAGCAGGAAAAAAGTCTATTGAAGACTATTGAGGCTCAGCCGAATCAGCTCAGGAGGCAGCCCGCTTATTGCAGGCCATCTGGGCAAAGTAAGAAACACTGGATTGATTCCTTCCTCTTACCACGGGGCTTTCATTAACGGGACTGAGTAAAAGAACCATCATTGGTCGATACAGAAGTTTCTTTCATAATAACACCTAATGTCGTCCAGGGTCGCACCCTGAGCGGCGGCCCCGTCTAGAGCCACCGGGAAGAGTGGGGCAACGTTGGGTTTCTCGGTGTGAGAACCATCCTTCAAAGGTATATCGGCAATACTTCAGATATTAGCAGTAGATGAGCGATGAGATGCTACAGGTGTGTCGGAACTCGACCGTAATGGTCGGTTTCGTGTAGCGTCAAGCAAAAGATCTGAGTAAAGACGGCCGAAAGTTGAAGTTTGTGCCCGAGCACGCTGACGAGCCTCTCTCACGTCCAGACGCAAAGAGTCGCGAAAAATGAGGACCTCCTTTTCGTATAAGATTGGGAAGGTTTTCGACGCAGAGTTATTAGCACTACCGCAGTTGGCACCGCGTGGTGTTCTGGCCATGGTGATCATAACCACAATTCACATCGGAACGGGCGTGACCGGTTTTTTTCTGTCTGGGTTCAGGTAATTATAATTCTTATCAGAATATGTAATGATGTAAATGTAATCAATTACATAATTTTGTAATTAAGGTTGCACCTTTATAGGAATATTTTTTTTTAGTTTGCAGTACGTATTTTCTAATTAACTTAAAATTGCTTAGATTTAATTATAGATTAACTTACTTTTAACTTTCGATGAAGCCCGGTTTTTTTTAGAAATATGTAATGTTTTAGTGTTTTCTTCTTCCCAGGTCTGAAGTTTAACTAGAAAATGACCAACTTGATAAGCAATTGCCGTACAAGGCTGATTTCTTGAAATTTAACTTTTTCTCTCGAGAATACTCCCTTGACGCCCTTTGAGGCGACATGGATAATTATAAAATGCAATAAATTTCATATCATTGGAGAGAAACTGGTCAAGCCAGCAGCAAAACTGTCGGTGGAACAGATGGTGCCAAAATGGTGAATCTGACCCACTTTCTAAAAATAACATTAAATGTAGAATTTATCTCTTTTCAGGGAATATTTTGAATCGACTGATTGTGGAACAGAAGCGGCCGAAAAATTTTCTCTGCAGACCTATGAGTGTGTGTATATTGCAGGTGGCCTTCAACGGATGTTTTTGAAGAGAAGATGTCATTCTGGAAGTATTTCATTTCTATATTGCCCTATCAAGCGCAATCACAAGATAAGACATCTTTAATATGCTCAACATCTTTTTAAGAAACATGATCTAGACTTGTTGAATTGTTTGGCCGTGTGTACTGATGGGGCTGGATCAATTATTGGAAATTGTATCATAATAATTCACGGTTTTTTATATCGAGAACACCTTGCATCTGACCGTTAGCAATCAGACTACCTTCCTTTCCAAATAAAGCCATCAACATTGGGAATTGTGTTCAAGCCAGAGCTTTAAACGCACGGATTTTTCATAAAAGGTGTGAAGAGATGGGATCACACCACTAAAACTTGCTGTTACACTCTGATAACTGCCAGCTATCTCGAGGAACGATTCTATGGAGATTTATTGAGCCAAAATCTGAAATTGACTATTTATGTGCGAGAATAAACATGCACTAGCAGAATAATTTAAAATGTTGCTTGGCTGTAACACTTGCCTATTTGTACATCATCTATCTTCATGCACCTGAATGAACTGAATTCAGAAATGCAGGGCAGAAAAATCATACCATGATGGAAATTGATGTTTAGTTTGCCTTATTCAAAAGAAAAGTTGTTCTTTGAAGTGAAAAGTTCGCTAAAGGAAAATCTACACCCTTTCCAGAACTAAAGATTTGTCGGAAGATTCGTCAGAAATATCCCTTGCTGACATAAAAAAATATTTTCGAAGATTATCTGAAGAAAGTTAAAAAAGAAATGGAGATATTTTGCAGAAAACCTCAACCTGAAGAAGCAAAGCTGGATCAGGAATGTTTTGAGTGTGAACGTTAGAGAAGTTTGAGCAGATATTCCAGGGTTTCAATAAGAACTTATAAACCCCCCCGAATATCAAGTGCAAAACAATGCTTTGAAAACCTTGGGTATTCAAAATTTTGGTCCTAACTCAAGAATAAGCCAATTCTCACTAGGGATACGAAAAAGCTATTCTCAAGTCTTGTACGAACAAAACTACAGCAAGGGATCTCTTATATCCGTAGCCATGAGTTGCGATGTGCTATAACAATCAACATAAGACCTGACTTAGAGGATCTCACTCAAAATAAACTGGTTTCATGGTAGCCACTGAATTTATAAAAATTTTCCATTGTCAAAGATTGTAATTAAACATTTATGGACAATGGTTAAAACTATAAAAATATTTTCCATTCTTTTGTTATTTGTATCACTATATTTCTTACGGTATTCTACTTTAAATTACTCTTCATTAAAGTAGATTGTCAATAAAAGAGAAGCATTAAATTAGATTCATTTTCCTGAAAATGTGAGTGGATTTTTTTTCAAATTTAAAATTTATTAAAATTCAATCTGTTAGTAAGATAAATTAATTGAATAAAAATACATAAGAATACAAATAAGTGCAATATATGAAACCGATTGGTAATTTACACTACATGTACACGTATTTAGAGGTGCCAGGCCAGACAAAGGTTGGATTTAGCGTCGCAACCAAAAATGGTTTGCGAACCACTGCCATAGAGGATGGGTCCGGCGTTGCCCCCTCCTATTTGCACTGGAAGTGGAGCAGAGAGTCGCCAGCCTTTTACAATCTCCTCTTCGAAACACCACCAGTCTCCGGTGTTTCGGTCCTCGCCAGAGGTAAAAACCTCGTGCTATAACCTGCAGTGTCGTTACCCTTATTACTCCATCCCTCCGGGAGACATAGGGGCCGGAACAGTGCCCAACTGCGGTTATTGGGGCCGGGAGAATGTGCTGCCCCTTCAGGTACCAGTCGTAATAGTCTATACCGGGTAATTCCCCTCGATGCATTGGAAAAGTAATAATAATGATTACTAAAATGAGCAATTAACAAAAGGTTGCGTAAGTTCCATAAATGCGTAAATACTCATATCGCGACATTTGACCTTTTTAACACTGTGGAGAAATCAATATCGCGAGGACCGAACAGATGCCAGGTTGGTTACACAGCGTCAACAGCTACGTGGCATATGAGCCGATGCTTTAAACCTCCCCACCCCTTCCCTTTTGCCCCGCTGGCACAACAATCCTCGATATTACTCGCAAGGAAACCTTAGAATCGGCAGATTTCGTAACCCGTTAGTATAAACAAAGGAGGGTGGTATAGCCTTTCGAATCAAAATCTATGAACAGGCTCACTGTCCTTTCCTATTGTTTAGGTTTAGTTTCACCAAATAGACGAAATTTCCCGTTTTCCAACGTAAATCAGAAGAAACCAGAAGGGCTAAGGGTCACAACATTGAAAAGTGATGACCTAGGAGAGAGGCTTAAAGGTGGGCACTCATCTCTTCCCTCCCCTCCCCCTAGGGGATAATTGAGGTATATATACGTCGATCTGGAGAAAAGAAAGGAGAATCGAGTTAGCGATCGGGAGAAGAATACGGGCGTCAGTCCGAACATTAAAGTGGAACAGAGCGGGAGTTAAGAAGAAGAAGAAATTCCTCCGGAGACTGTTCCTTTTAGTCACATTGAAGAGTAGACCATCGGTATAGAGAATCACTCTCATACCCCTCGCGTAACAGAAACCCGCTATCTCAGTTTTCAAATAAAACCAGAGATATCCCTCACCATTGAGGAATACGAAAGCGAAGTCCTACTTGAGAAAGGATTCATCTCTTGGTCAACGCTCATCATCGAGAAGCCTTACAAGTGTAGCCCAAGGATTGGAATAATCATACATCCACTGTCCCTTCACTTATATCGTTAAGTCAAGATACATCGCCAAGCACCCCTCTTCACTCACCTCGAAGACAGCTGTGCGTCTGATTCCACCTCTTGTCTGGCGACACAATCGCCTTGCCTCACCTCGACTCCCTCCTCAACTCGAGATTCTCGATCAGGGTCATTCCCCGTTGGGCGCCACTTACTTTTAAAGGTAAAAGGATTCCCATTTAATATGTTTTTTAATTAACATTTAGTACTAAAGTGAATTTTTGCTTCAACCATCGCATAGTATTCATTGGTAGTAGTAATTTTTATTTAGACCCTCTTATTATATCCTTAGTAGATTTAAAGTTTTTAATATTTCATTTTTTTATGTAATTAAAAGTATATTTTTGCTCTAAGTGTTTAATAAATCCTCGAAACGCTGCATATGGCAATAGATACATAATATTACTAATCCTCCCTGGTTAAAGAATCAAAAGATAAGATAAATAGTAATATAGCACTCTTAGAGAAAAAAGGAACGGAGTTATTTATGTACGGAATAAACGTACCTACATACTCGGCCGTACTTACACCTTAGCCACCAATAAATTACTGGTTAATTTGAGTTGTATTATGTACTTATAAATACGAGTTTATTTTTAGTTAAAGAATATCCACTACAGCCATTATAGAAACTCTTCCCGTTCTAACAATTAAATGTTAGAATTGTTATAGAAAATTTACATTTCATATGATTTGGTAGTATCAAATTGGGGCAGCAGTTTGTTTTCTCTAAAGAAACTCTCAAGGGCGCTAAAAGAAAAAATCCCTAACTGGAAAAGCAGTACTGCTTCCTATTTCTCGAAACAGTCACACAGTGGGAGGGGCGGGAGGCTTGCTATTGGCAAGGTTCACGTCCCCTTTGCTGCCAGCCAGACGGGTGTGTCGCCCAGGAGAGGTAGAATCGTCCCCGAATATCGGGTGGCTACCGCGTTCGTAGGAGTCCTTTTTCACTTAAGAGACGTAGTATGTAGCTGGTTAGATTTCAATTAAGGAAAAGTGGTTTTCCATTCATGGTTATCAAGGTATAGCAAATTGTTTCATGCACAGCTTAATTATCGGGTAACAACAGTTCATGAGTTATCCAAATCACCTTTGTATACACTTTACAAATCAATTTATGTTGACAATGCCCACTGTACCAGGGTTTATTAAGCTTCTGAAATGAGTATTCTATACTTTGACACGGATGTTCTCAAGTCGCTGCTTTCAGTGAGCCATTATCAAGAACAAATGGTCTTCTTGATCCATAATCATAAAAAAGATCGAAATCATCATTCTAAAACTTGTTAAACCACGTATGGCTTTTCTGAACGCTTCTCCATTAAGATACACAGTGCATGTATGTTCATTGCAAATGTTACATTGTTTCTTTGAGGAAACAGGTAGAGTATGCAATGTGGAATATAAGAATCCTTGTCCCCATACATTTCGTGACACAGATTACTAAAATTTTAATTTCAGCCCTTGGGTACAACACTGAGATTCTTATCAGAACATAAACTTGGACCTTCTTTAAAACTAGGTATCTATTTGTAACATGACTTGAAACTATGTATATAATTTTGTAAGCTATTAGGCATCCTCCAGTATATGTAAAATGTTAAAGCTTTAATATACCTTTGTTTTTACTTCCATGTTTGTTTGCAGAAGTCTTTTTTCGTAGTCACTTAACCTTGGATCTTCTTGGGGCGAATTTCTGATCGCGAAAATCCAGAATGGGAGGATAATCAAGTTCAAACTTCCTCCAATCCAGAAGGAAGATCGCCACCCGCAAATATCACTCAACCACCCGGATAGAAACAGACCCACTGTGCCTCCAAGAGTCAAACCTGATTAGTCAGAGAAGGAAATGAGTCAATTCTCTAGATTTAATTATAATATATATTCATTTTAAAAACTTCACTGTTTTAGTACATTATATAGCATCTTAGGAGTTTCTTACTTTATCCATACAAATGACTACCTTATACTTAATAAGAGCATAATTTATTGGGAACCAATTATAGAAAAGAGAAAGTTGCTGTTACCGGCGTAATTATATGGTAACTATAGGATAGCGGGAATAATTAATATAAATTTGGGTGAAGAGACTCTGGTCAGGACGAAGGCAAACACCGCTTCTGATTGCAGCATGATGTAGTCCCTGACAAGTCATGATGGTGATGGCGTTTTAAGCAGTGTTTAGATGCAAATTTATGGATGCAGTTAATGGGGTGTGTGTTGACTGAAATGACCTCTATTATGCCCTTGTAGTTTTTTTTGTCGTCCGTTGAATTATGTTAGGTTATATCATGTCATGTCATAGTGTGTTATGTAATTTTATGCTATGAAGCAAAGTCAAATCTAAGGGGTGTGGCTAGTCACAAGATGGATTCTCAATTCGGATCGAATTCACAGCGGCAGCTACAAACTTTAGATAACCGTGGAATGGATACCGCGATAAACTGTAGGTTACACTAAGAAATAAAAGGTCTCAACTTGAGGGGAGTTCAGTAGTAAAACCCGTACAAATTTATTACTGTCGAGGTTTGAGTGAGTGGGTAAACCCAGTCCCACTTCCTGGACATATATTTTATTACCGCACCGAAGTGAAGCAGAGGTGAAGCGTATCCAATACACCTACCTTAGCCACTTCCGGTGAATAAGAATGTCGTAGAAAAGGCTCCCGACGATATATTATATATCTATTCTTTGTGGGGATTATTCTATATTCGAGTGCAGGGTTGAGCAGATGGCCGAGAATAACTCTACGTTAATAAATAGGCCTGGAGAGGGCGTATTTATCTTCAATATACTTAAGAAGTGGACGGAGCCCAAGGATAAATAATATTGCAAACATTAATAAAATAGAATTTTATTAATTAATCTAACAAAGCAACACATGGAAAATATTTACATGACCGGGGATTAAAATGGGAGATACACATGAAACGAAAAAGGTCATGGGAATATTTGACTAAGCGGAGGATTAAGATTTGGGGGGATTTAAAATGATAAAAACAAACAAGAAGGGAAAGGGTTGGCTAAGTCCGTGTTAAAGCACGGAGTTACGTTGGCACAAAGTTAAATAGTTAAATGCAATGCGTAGCTTACGTATTTATAAGGTCGTCGTGCAGAAGAAGGCGATTTGAACGAATAGCTTCGGTCCGACTGGCGATTTCTTTCCCAGGAGGAAGGTTTTTTATGGGGGTTGTCCTTAACGAGGGGGAGGGAAGGACTGACTTCGAGGAGTGAGAGTGAAGTGAGGCTCGGAAGTACGAGCGATCCTTGAGACAGGATCCCGGAGATGTTCTAGATGAACAATTGAGGTTATTGGTGTAATCAAGCGTTCTCTTGAAGAACGTTAAAAGGGGGAATTAAATTACCACTGACGTGATATCATGGGAACGAGAACCGTTTCTTGTCGAACGGGCTCGAAGAACAATGACTGTTCTAAAGTTGTTCTCTTTCTGAACAACAGGGTGGCCCTGTTGACTTGGCGTCTCGAGGGGCACGAAACTTGGCACTCAAGGATATTGTCCTCTTCTGGACAATAAGGGGGTTCTCAGTGTAGAGTTCCTAGGTGCACGAGGGAGACCGGATCGGCGTGATGCCTCGCGAAGATAATCGGGATCTGCTTCAAACGCGAAATTCTATCTCATAAATAGCCGGAGCCAGCCCCTCGGGATAGGGGACAATGGGGGACTTCCATGGAATGTCCCGTTAGCTCTTGGAAAAATCTTATCTCACATAAGCCTAATTCAATCTGGCCAGATCGACGCCTGGAAGCAAACGGGGGATTGAACCTGCTTGATTAGACTTGAAGTGGGGGAAGAATATACTCGGGGATGTTGGGCGATAAGGACGCCATTCTCTCTCTTTCGCAAGATGCACGTGGGAAGCATGAGTTTCGATATGTGATAGAGGCGAGACGTGGCAGCCTCAGGCCATTCTATCACACCCCTCCCTTCCGGGGGTAAGTTGTCACTTCGAAACGAGAGAGAAGGGACAACCATAGAGCTCCGTTTTGGGGAACTCACATTCATGCATCGACCGACCTTCCATGCACCCAGGTACCATTTACATCAATACCTATGATTATGTCGATCATTTGACTATAAGGGAAACTAACCCTAAATACAATCTTAGCCATAAAAGAGACTGGGAAACCATACAAAAATATAAAAGTCATACATGGCGTAATAATGACATGAAATAAAAAATTGCGAAAATTGCTAATTTCGAGCGTTTACAAAAAGGTTAATACCAAAAAGAAATCCATATGGGACGAAAGAATTCATGCGAAGATTAATGGGTACAAATATACGAACATAAGAAAGAAAAAAAATAGACATTGAGCCACGAAATTCTGACATTTACATACAATTAAACTAATTATATTACATGAGAATCCAATTAAGTCGTACAAGACGGTATATACATACATACATGGAAATCCTAATCCTACGAATTATAAATTAATCTGCACTATTCGGTAAAGCATTCCTACTTAGTGCGTCAGCGACCTGATTATCGGAACCTTTTATATAATTTATTTTAAATTGATACTCTTGCAAGAGTAGACTCCAGCGCATAATTCGGCCGTTGGAGTGTCGTACATTCCGAATATACGCCAGCGGGCGATGGTCAGTTCCTATCCGAAATTCTTTTCCTATTAAATACATTTTAAATTTTTCAATAACCCAAATAATAGCTAGAGCTTCCTTCTCTATAGTGGCATATCTCTTTTCGCGGGGTAATAGCTGGCGACTAGCGTATGCAACTGGATGACTCGTTCCGTCATCCTCATATTGGAGGAGTACACCCCCAATGCCCTCGTTGCTCGCGTCGGTCCTAATCCCAAAGGATTTATCCGGGTTGGGCAACTTCAAAATGGGAGCAGAAATGAGCTTACTCTTGAGCTGGTTAAAATGAGAAATAGCGACATCATTCCAACATAGTCAATCGGGAGAATTCTTTTTTAAGAGGGTGCTGAGGGGCGCCGAGATTGCAGCGAAATTTGGAACAAATCGCCGATAGTAAGAAGCTGATCCTAGGAATGATCTTAATTGTTTCTTAGTATTCGGGAGGGGCATGTCGGCGATTGCCTTAATTTTGTCCTCCTGTGGACCTAGCTGGCTTTGTCCTATTTTAAAACCCAAGTATTTTATGATTTCGTGGACAAAATGGCATTTGCTGGGGCCAATGGTGAGGCTATTTTCGCGCAATCGCTCGAAGAGGGCTAGTAGGGTAGTTAGATGATTATTCCATTTACGATTAGCGACGTAGACGTTATCAAACTAAATGGAGACATTCGGAAGTCCATCTAACAACTTTCTCATGAGACGGTTATAGTTACTGCAAGCGGTCACGAGTCAAAAAGGAAGGCACTTAAATTTCATTAAGCCTTTCTCAGTATCAAAGGCAGTATATTCTCTAACATCGGGCCGGAGGGGAATTTGGTAATATGCCATGCACAAATCAAGTTCTGAGATGAAATTGGCGTCTACAAAAAGGTGGAGGTTTTGATCTACCAACGGAAGGGGCTCAGCGTCGAACACAGTTACCGAATTTAACTTCCTGAAGTCGATGCACATCCGATAAGAGCCATCAGGTTTCTTGACCATGACGATTGGGGAGCAATAATTAGAGGTGGAAGGTTCTATTATGTCTAAACTAATCAAATTATCTACTTGGGCGTTAAAAGCTTGGCGTAAATGAATCAGCATGGGATAGGGTTTTGAACGGACAGGTTCCAAGGTCGTCAATTTAATGTCATGCTCGAATCTAGTAGCGCATCCAGGCTTCTCCGAAATAACGTGGACGAACTGACATAGTAATTGTTGTAGCTGACTCTTTTAATGTGGTGTCAGCCGCGCGTCGATATCCAGGCCAGAGGGTTTAAAAGACTCGCCTGGAAGGGAAGGAAGAGGGTAATCGGCATCAGGTTCAATGCACAGTATCTGAATGACATTAAGAGAGTCTGCGGGGTAATCCTCTTCAAGCGCCGATTTTTCGTCGAGTGCTACGAACGTATCTCCATGGGCGCGTCCGTGGTATTTCTTTAATAAGTTAACGTGATAGAGTTTATCGCCTTCTGGGGTACCAACGAGGTAATCTACCGGTCCTCATACCTCGCGGACCGAGTACGGACCTTTCCATTGGCCCAGTAATTTATTACTCGCGGTGGGAAGGAGCAGGAGTACCTCATCACCGGGCTTAAATTTCCTATCTTCCGACCTGACATCAAAATAGGTTTTATATTAGTCCAAATTGACGTCGGCATTTTCATAGGCCATGTTCGCGCATTTCTCGAGCCTCTGGCGTAGATCTAAGACATAGGCATATGATGACTGTAGTTCTTGATCCAGTTGGGGCTTGGTTATCAACTCCTTTAAAATGCTAAGTGGTCCGCGTACATTACGTCCATAAAGGAGCTCGAACGGTGCGAACCCTAATGTGCGATGAGGAATTTCTCGATAGGCGAATAAGGCGACCGGGAGATATCGGTGCCATTCGCGAGGCTGCTCGGTACAAATCTTTTTAATAATTGATTTTAGATTTCCGTTTAATTTTTCACACATTCCGTTTGTCTGTGGCCGGAAGGGGGTGGTAAAAAGGGGCTTTACCATGCGCAGCTTCCCTACGTACTCCATCAACTCGGAGGTGAATTGCCGTCCTCTGTCCCAGAGTATTTCCTTGGGGACGCCTACCCTTGAAAAGATGGAAATGAGGGCCTCTGCGCAAGAAATACTATCGATTCGGCGAAGGGGGACAGCCTCGGGAAAACGGGTAGAAAAATACACCAAAGTAAAAATGTAGCTGTGCCCTTCGCTCGAAGGGGAGTGAATAGGGCTAACCAGGTCGATGGCCACTCTGGAGAAGGGTTCAGTTATGACTGGTCCCCTTTGTAAGGGAGCAGGTTTGACCTGCCCTTAGCGGACGTCTTTTGACACATATCGCATGATTGACAATGCCCTGAGATGTCAGTTGCAGCACCCGGCCAGTAAAAATGTTCAAAGATACGCTGGCCCGTTTTGGTGTGACTAAAGTGACCGGAAAAGATGCTGTCATGAGCTATTTTTAGCACTATAGGTACGAGGGACGGTCAATAAGTTTTGCAATTCGGATATAAGGAAACGAGATATGAGGAAAAGTGTTTTATTATTTTTTAATATAACTACCCGCGACTCGAATGCACTTGCGCCACTTGTCCCTGAGGCTTCGAATTCCCGACAACCAGAAATCTCCCGACTGCTGTTCAATCCACTCCTGGACGGCGAGCTGGACATCTTCATCGTCCCCAAACCGGCGTCCACGCAGTGCAGCCTTGAGCTGGCGGAATAAAAAGTAGTCGCTAGGGGCCAGATCTGGACTGTAGGGGGGATGGTTGAGCTCCTCAAATCCGCACTCGCGCAGGGCAGCTTGTGCAACTCTGGCCTTGTGGACTTTGACGACGTTGAAGTTGATCATGGGGCGTGAGGTTTCTAGGGACTCAGCGGGCAGAGACCTTGGTCATGGCCAAATTGTCGTGGATGATGTTCATAACACTTATTCCAAGTTCTCGCTCGATTTCTTCGACCTTCACCTGTCGATTTTCGAGGATCATCCTCTCCACACGGGCCACATTGTCCTCTTCGGTCACGTCTGACGGGCGTCCTGGATGGGGGTTATCTTCAAGGGACTCACGATCATGGTGGAACTCCCTATTCCAGCGAGCAATGGTTGCATAGGAAGGGGCGGTGTCGGTGTACACTGCAACCATGCGTTCATGGATCTCTTTTGCATTCTTGCCTTCCATGGTCAAAAATTTGATCACTGCGCGGTGCTCAACCTTCTCCATGATTCAAAGATTTGTGACTGACGATCTGCGATCAGCTACTGCTTCTTAAATAGACGTCGCAGGAGCGTGCGGCTGCAGGTCCTGACTTGTCATAACCTGCCCTAACACGACCACGAATAGCCATCCCACTTCCTCTGTTTTGCCCTACCGATTCGCAAAACTTATTGACCGCCCCTTGTACATGTGATCGTGGAAGGCATAAGGCGGTTGTAACGTTATTATTACTGTCCTCGGCGGATCGGTAAAGTAGACCACCTTGCTCCAGATATCTTATTATTTTGGGTTCAAGGACAGTCTCCGTGTCCTTGTTTTGGGGCTTATCCCATAAAGGTGTTACTGTCTCACACTCCTTTTGTGCGGACCTAAAGTCCTGGTTAAGGATCTCCGAGAATTCGGACGGTATCGGGGTTCTGAGGGGACGGGCTCCTGTGCTTCCTTCTTCGCTCGGGCTCGAGTAAGGGCGGCCTGGGACACAGGGTTGGAGCTTACTTGAGGGCTCTGCCCTATAAGTACTGAACAAAACTCTATAGGTGCCGAATTGACTTCAGCCCAGCCATCAAAATACCGACACTGCAGGTAACATTTAACGACGGGGAATCGGTTCTCCCGCCCAAGGTAGTCATGTACTACCGGAAATTGTTCGTGGTTAGGGTCCACTGGGGGGAGGAGCTCGTCAGACACGATGAAACAAGTGCACCCTGTGTCCCTGACGATGGTAGATACTCGGTAGCCGTTCTCGCTGCCCTCCTCAAATTTTAAAGTTCCTGGGGAACTTTTATCAAAAATAAAATTTACCTGGTGGCCTGACACGGAGGGGGAGAAGTTGATCCTTGGGTCTGCACCACCGGGGAAGCCGGTGTGGCCTTAATCTGGTTTACTTGATGGGCTGGTCCATTTTAAGCCTAGAATTTTGAGGCAATTCCAGCTCGTGTGGTTTTCTACACCGCAGGTGAAGCATATGATCGGTCGCTTCGGGAAGAGTGATGGTGGAGAAATCTTAACGGGAGGTTTGATGTCCCGTTGTTGGTTTGGGGGGAAGAAGTTTTGTGGTTTTACCGGGCCCGGAAACTTCGTTGGCTTTCCTGTGAAGGGGCGCGAATCCTTCCTTCTTTCCTGGTAGTGGGATTGATGAGAATTTCGATTCTCCTTGGGGTACAAATTATGGCTGGCAGCATAGACATCCGCTTCTTCGGTACATTCTTTAAAGGACTAGCACCGACGATCCTTGACGAACGCGTGGATCTCCGTCGAGAGAGACGCTAAAAATTGATCCCGCAACACGAAGTCTGTTAAGGACTCGTAGTCAAGAGCAACTTTTGAGGATTCTAACCAGAATTTAAAATTTCTCTTGAGAATGTATCGGAATTGACGGAACGTCTGTCCGGGTTGAATACGACCTCCTCGAAATTCCTGTCTGTAGAAATCGGGAGTCATATTATGAGCGGCCAATAATTCAGCTTTTAATGTACTGTAGTCAATTGTACACTCCGATGGTAGGGAAATGAAGATGTGGCGCAATTTGGAATTTAAGAGTGGCAGTAACCTCACTACGCCTTTGGCCTCCAAGTCCAGGTTGTTGATTTCAAGGATCTTTTCGAAGTGCGATAAAAATGCTCCGAAATACTCTCCATCCCTGAAATTGGAGAGCTTAAGTGGGGGATTGGAAGGGGCTTCTGAACGTGCACTCACTGATTGTGTTTCAGCTTGTACGCGTGCTATTTCAAACTCATGGTGAAGCTCGGCTTGCCTTATTCGTTCCTCTCTTTCTCTCTCTTCTCTTTCTTTCTCTTCTCCTTCTCTTTCCCTTTCGTCTCTTAACTTTTCTCTTTCTGTTTGTTGCTCCTCTTGGATGTACTCAATCAATTCTCTTCCAGAAAGTCCCAAGGATTCTCCTTGCGCTTTGAAGATTTCAAACTAAGTCATATTTGCTCTTGGTAGGCAGTAGTCAAACAACTAAATTCGATGGCGGTAAGAAGTATGCCTTCTAGAGAATTTGCCTACCTAAATATGGGCTCTGACCTATACGTGATTGGTTTCTCGACCTAAATAACCAATGACTAAAACAGAAACACAAGAACAAATTATTATACCAGTTCCTTGAGCTACTCCAGCTTCTTAAGTTTTGAAAAGGGGATAGCAATCGTAAAAAAAAAGGGGATTTAATATATTCTATTCTTATAACGTATAACACTATGCTTCACTCGACTGAGACCAGTGTTTGCAAAGATTTAACGTTACACCCCACACCTGACACCAAATTAAAAATGAATATATATATATATATATATATATATATATATATATATATATATATATATATATATATATATATGTCGTAGAAAATGCTCCCGACGATATATTATATATCTATTCTTTGTGGGGATTATTCTATATTCGAGTGCGGGGTTGAGCAGATGGCTGAGAATGACTCTACGTTAATAAATAGGCCACGAGAGGGCTTATTTTTCTTCAATATACTTAAGAATTGGAACGGAGCCCAAGGATAAATAATATTGCAAACATTAATAAAATAGAATTTTATTAATTAATCTAACAAAACAACACATGGAAAATATTTACATGACCGGGGATTAAAATGGGAGATATACATGAAACGAAAAAGGTCATGGGAATATTTGACTAAGCGGAGGATTAAGATTTGGAGGGATTTAAAATGACCAAACAAACAAGAAGGGAAAGGGTTGGCTAAGTCCGTGTTAAAGCACGGAGTTACTTTGGCACAAAGTTAAATAGTTAAATGCAATGCGTAGCTTACGTATTTATAAGGTCGTCGTGCAGAAGAAGGCGATTTGAACGAATAGCTTCGGTCCGACTGGCGATTTCTTTCCCAGGAGGAGGGGTTTTTATGGGGGTTGTCCTTAACGAGGGGGAGGGAAGGACTGACTTCGAGGAGTGAGAGCGAAGTGGGGCTCGGAAGTACGAGCGATCCTTGAGACAGGATCCCGGAGATGTTCTGGATGAACAATTGAGGTTATTGGTGTAATCAAGCGTTCTCTTGAAGAACGTTAAAAGGGGGGAATTAAATTACCACTGACGTGATATCATGGGAACGAGAACCGTTTCTTGTCGAACGGGCTCGAAGAACAATGACTGTTCTAAAGTTGTTCTCTTTCTGAACAACAGGGGGGGCCTGTTGATTTGGCGTCTCGAAGGGCACGAAACTTGGCACTCAAGGATATTGTCCTCTTCTGGACAATAAGGGGGTTCTCGGGGTAGAGTTCCTAGGTGCACAAGGGAGACCTGATCGGCGTGATGCCTCGCGAATATAATCGGGATCTGCTTCAAACGCGAAATTCTATCGCATAAATAGCCTGAGCCAGCCCTTCGGGATAGGGGACAATGGGGGACTTCCATGGAATGTCCCGTTAGCGCTTGGAAAAATCTTATCTTTCCATAAGCCTAATTCAATCTGGCCAGATCGATGCCTGGAGTCAAACATGGGATTGAACCTGCTTGATTAAAATTGAAGCGGGGGAAGATTATACTCGGGTATGTTGGGCGATAAGGACGTCATTCTCTCTCTCTCTCTCTCTCTCTCTCTCTCGCAGGATGCACGTGGGAAGCATGAGTTTCGATGTGTGATAGAGGCGAGGTGCGGCAGCCTCAGGCCATTCTATCACAAAGAATAACCCCGGTGCGTACCCCTTTGATCAAAACTAAGATGATGATCCCCTGAGTGTGTTCCTCACTCAGTAAAAGCCAACCATGGGTGGGTCGGTGGAATATTGAGATTTAAGCCGAGTGTATTGCTTAATAATTGCCAAAGAATCGTCTAAATTAGTTAAACACACATAAACAAAAATAATCTTTAATGTACATGAATTTGAAATAAGCAACAGCGTATATAAATATAAATAGAATTAATCTTGCACTGAATAAATAAGTCTACAAAAATGTCGTAGGGATTACTTATAAATTACTCCCTACGGTGCTCGCGTCTTAATGGCACCCACCAGAACGAAAGGGATATTATTATTGAGTTAAACACTGAATTAAGTAAGCACTTCTAATATTCGAGGTTACGGGCTAGGGATGAGACTTCTAGTTCACAAATAAAATGGTGAAGTTAGGGGAGGGGATAATTCAATTAACGATACCTTTGAGTTCGTAAGTATTTTTGAAGAGGGGCGGTGAAGATCTTCTTCTGGTGACGATGATCTCACCTAGTCCGGTCGTCCGAGGTTACTGAATGAGAGGGTAATCCTAGACCGGTGTTTCGCTGATCCCTTGCTGGATCACGAAGGTGAGTCACACGGTGACTCAAATCGGACTTCTTCCTTGAATTACCTGTCCGATTATTCGGCTCCTGGAGTGGGTAGCCAAAACCGATTACCTAGCTACGTCTAGGGTAATCTGCAGAGGGAGGTCCTGTGTAACCTCAGACTCTGAAGGGGACGGGGCTGCGAGAAGTTTGGCACCTCCAAGTACCGTGACGGCAACAACCAATTCCCCGAGAAGTTCCGTATGCAAGCGGGCAAACGGTTTCCTATGTGAATCGAGTTTCACACACTCGACGTAGGTCCAAGAGCTTCTGCCTAATTCCAGGGAGAAGTCTTCCTTTTATTTCTCTCACGAGCAGAATCGAGAGAGAGAATCGAATTCTCGTAGAATCCGTATCGTCGCGCAAAAGACCTTTTTTGCATTTTTGGGCCGACGGTATTTCTTTCACACCTTCGAGCCATCTCGGAGTTTACGGCGGTGCGAAAAAATGCGACGGAGAATTCGAGGCGAGAGGTGCATTTTAGAGATACGAGAGGGTGCGCAGCTTTGACTCGGAGTGTTTCTGCGTACACCTATGTATGCGGTATTTAGACTTCTACAATTACTTTTATTACGAAGAAGATGAGCAATATATAATTACACTAAGGGGGTAATCGATTAATCCTCTAGAGTTTGGGAGGAAGTTTGGTTTTACAGGTGATATCTGAATCCATCTTCGATCACATAAAAGATATCACAAACAACGTCTCCTAACCAAAGAGTCACATGCTCTCACTTACTCTGATTTATAACTTTACGACCTTCATAACTTTCAATAAATCAAAGACTAACCTTATAAGGACCGAAGGTTAAGACCTTGACAATTATATCATTCGAAAGGGAATGTAAACCAACATAAGGGTTTCAAATTTCGTTAGAATCAGCCGAATAGTTATGATGTTATTGCCAACACAAAATATTTTATGGGCTAATCTTCGGAGGGTTTTGGCAATTATATAATTCAAAAGAGAATGTAAAACACCATAAGGTTTTCAAATTTCTTTTGAAATCGGCCGAATAGTTACAATGTTATTACAAAAACAAAAAAAAGCAAAACGGGGACCGACCGACCGACATAGTATGAAGTAGAGTCGCTTGCGACTAAACTCGCACGCAACTAGAAATATCTGTATTAACAATTGGCTATTTATTGTTATTATTGCTATAATAATTTTTCCAATCTAATATGAGAGGAATAAAAAGCTTAATGGCCATACAGCACAGAAAAGCCCACCTGCAGCAATGCAAGCCTATTCAAAGATTTATAAAAATCTATGGAGGGGGGGGGGGCATTTATTATGACTTTTCTTATTTATCAATATCATCCTTCATCTTGAGATTTCTATATACGAATCTATTTACCTCTTGAGATGAAGATGCCCCTTCAAACATTGACTACATTTATCTGACTCTTGGTATTCTTATTGGCTGGGTTAGTTCTTGATCTTCGTATCCTTCCTTTCTTGATGCATATTCAAATTTCTTCCAATTAACTTGTGATGAATTCTTGATCCTTCTTGATTCTTGATGACGGGATGAGTTCTTCTTGCTTCTTGATGACGTGATGATTTCTTGATGAGTTGAGACGAGTTAGCCCTTGAAGTCATTTTCTTTTCGTTTTCCTTGACATCGGTTTTCTCTTGAGTCGATTTCTTGAGTTGTCCATAAGGCGTTTTCCGTTTTCTTCTAGGATCTTCTCCGTAAAAATTGTGCACTGTGGGATCGATCTCGGGTCTTTTGAATCCAGAAGCCAGCACTCTGCCGTCACGCTACGGCCAAGTCCGTCTTGACTTGGTAATTTAATGGGCTATTTATATTCTACCTTTGGAAGGAAGTTTTTTCTCTTATACATCTTTGCACCCCCACAAATCTAGCCTAGGTACCCGGCGTTGTCCGGGATAAAATGTTGTCACAAATAAACACAGATCCATATTGTTCGAAATTCTTATATTGTGGCACAAAAATATCTTTAATTGCTGATTATTATTATTTTGGGGTGAAGGCAGATTCAGGAGAGTTGTGCACTCTCCCTTTCATATATAATATAAAATACTTACAATGAGTCTACACGCATACGTGAATGCCCGTTAGTTATGAGTGAACAAGGTTGTGGCCGCAAAAACAGAATGAGCCTCTTATAGATGCAGATATAAATAATTAGATCGCAGTAAACTTACTTTTGTCCGAGATATTTCGAGAAATGAGGCATAACCAATTTGGGCAATTTTACATACGTCGAATAAATATTTGTTCTCGAATTGCTTTTTTCTCCCTCTACTCTCTGCGACTCTCTATTCAAGTTACACAACTTCACCATTTTCATTACTAAATTCTCTGTCCTTATTAAGGGCTTCTATTTTTATGTAAAAACAAACATTTGTAAGTGTTAAAACATATCCAAACGCTCAATGCATTAATTAAGGGTTTTTCTTCTCGTATGGCACAATTAAGGGGCCTTAAAGGACCGCCGGGATAAGAGCAGGATGAATAAACAAAGTTTATAGTCAGGGTTACCTGAAAAGACAGCCGCCATCATGGTGGCCAGTTCATTGCGGGGAGCCCAAGCTGAGAGGAGGCCTTGGACCGTCGCCGGAATCGGACCGTAGAAAGCACCAATTAAAAAACGATCCGCAGCGAGGGCGTATGGGTGTATATGGGCTGCCATCGGGGCTAGAAGGGTTAAGATTCCTGCTCCGCCAAGTGCAACAGCTGCCGTAGCTCTCTGACCGAGTAATTCACTTCCTCGGCTAACTGAGAAAATGATTTAAAAACAGTTCTAACTTATGGTTCATCCTATGTTTTTAAATTAACAAAAACACCATATCTTCATTTTCTCACATAGTAACCTATGATTGTGAGGCACTATAAGAAATGAAAAAACGAATGGATTCATTAAGAATAATGGAAATCGGGGTGTCTTACCAACGAACATTAGTGATAATCGCGGAAAAGGGGAAAAGAACTTAAAAAAGAGCAATTAAAAGAGAGGCCAAGGATGAAAATCGACAGCTTCCAAAAACTTCTCGTCTAGAACTATGGAGCGAAAACAAAAGCCCACATATTGGTAGATTACAGAGTGCTCTAATGGAAAGAGTTCTATTCTTAGTTCTAGGATGGAGACGACAGACCATCACTATTAAGATGTTCATTACTTAATGAGAAAGAAAATAATATTATTCTAAAATTATTAACCCCAGCAGTGACGTGTCGTACAGAAAGGAATTGAAATGAGGTATGAAGGGCAAAGTGGTCAAGTTAGGGGAAGGAAAAATGCGTGGAAAATGTAATTTGAGAAACCAGTGAAAAAAAGATTATTTAGCTCAGTAGATTCCGGGAAAGATTTAAGTTTCCTGAAACTACCTACGATCGTCAACGATGGGTTGTATTTTGGGGGGAGGTGGGGGGGTAGTGGGGACTAAATCGAAAACTAACAAAGACATCTGCAGCGGAATATATTTTTTAGAGAGGTTTATTAAAAAAGGTCAAATTAGAGGAAATATAATATGAGAACGATGCTGAGCTTGAGTGATTGGTATGGGAGTTAGGGGTTTAGAGGGTACGTAACTCTCCTAGACTTTAGGCATTTTGAAATAAAGGAAGGTCCCTCATAAGGTCATAAATAAGACAGGTCCTCATTGTTGTCTGTAGCAGTTACAAAAGGAGATGAACGAAACCCAAACCAAGAGAGAGGCAAGACCAAACAACCCAAGGGCCATAGGAATTTCCGTTCTCATTAATTGAGCGCCTGGCACACGTCAGCTTGTAATTGAGTGCCTATCACACGCCAACTTGTAATTGAGTGCCTATCACACGCCGACTTGTAATTGAGTGCCTATCACACGCCCTCTTGTACATGTGTACCTGGTACATGTCTTCATTTGAGTGAGTTCCTGCTAGTGCCTTGAAATTGACTTCCCGGTCTCTTTGTAAACTAGTGCCTGGAACATGGTTGCTTGTAAATCAGGAGCTGTGAAAACTCCCCTCGTAAATGAGTACCTGGTACATGCATCATGTTTGCCTGGTAGGAAGATACTTGTAAATGAGTGTCTGACATGCCTGTTTGTAAATGAGTGCCTGCTATGGGTCTCCTTGTAAATGAATGTTTGGAACATGTGTCCTTGTAAATTAGGGCTTGACACTCGTATACCTTGTAAATGAGTGCGTGGTACACCCATACTTGTAGAGGTGTCTGGTAGCCGATTCCGTGTAAATGAGTGGCGGGTCTACATCTGCTTGTAACTGAGTTTTTGGTCCAAGCATCCTAACAAATGACTGCCCGGTGTATTTATCCTTGTAAATGAGTGCCTGGCACGGTTATGCTTGAACATGAGTGCATGGCACACACATCCTTCTCATTTTTCTTTGCCCGAATAGAAAGAGCAATAACAACGAGGATATCGCCCGCAGAAATTTTGTAGGGAGAGATCTGTAAAGAAAGTGGTGAAGTTTGAGAGAGAGAAAATGTGTAGAAGATTTATAGATGCAGATTCTTCTATAGGCATTGAGGCGGGGCTAGCAAACTGCCGTTGGTGGGGTCGGGTGGGGTCGGGGGGGCATAATCCTCTTAGATGCCAGATGCCGAAATATTACTGCTGCTTCTCTTGGGAATCTTCTTGCGGGGTCCAAAAATGAGAGATACTGAAAAGAAAAGGAGGGGACAAGAGGTAGGGGTGAACCAACTCCTCTCTCCCAGCCCCAACCAGGAAGGAATGGAAAAATAACTTTCGTGCGACTAGCCTACGAAACTAGACACCAACCAACAAAATATGTGATCAGAAATTGTAAAGAAAGTGATAGAAAAACATACAAGGAAATGTCTAGAATAAATAAAATATAGGTAGATTTAATCTCGTTTGTGATTGCTGAAGGCATTGGGGCAAGGGAGAACGTGTCCTGCAGGAAGATCTTTGTAAATGAGTGTATGGCAGACGTCAACATTGTAAATGAAGCTCCCAACTTACATGCGTGTCCTTGTAAATAAGTGCCAAGTCTTCTTTCCCCTTGTAAAAAGGTTTAAAACCCCTAAAACCTAATCCTTACTTGAGATCCTAGCATATGAATGAACCGTTATGAGCCCATAACGGTGGGTTGCTGTAGATGCCTTCCATTCTAAAGATTATTTAGCAAAGTTGCAATAGATGATAGATGTCTGAACTTGCCTTGCAATTCTCCATTGTAGCATCACATCGATTTAAGTACGGACAAAGATTACACTTAAAAGGATGCTCTGAGTTCTTATAGGATATATGATAATCCACAACAACCACACCTTTTACAAAATGATAGCGCAATTTTCGTCATATCTATCCCTGCGACAATTCGGTAATAGTGAACATTACTTATACAGTATATATGTACAGGCAGCACATTTCAATTTTTAGAAATGGAATAAAAAGTTCCACTTTACCGGAATAATTATGTAATAGAACAAAAGTAGCCAATCGACTGAGAGATAAAATCCCTTTAAATCGCAAAGAAACCTCGACTTCATTCATAAAGGCAAGTATCTGCATAGTATAGACATGCAAATATAAACAAATACCAAGTAATCTTGAGATGAGGAAACCCCAGAAGAATGTAGCTAGAATGACTCCTTCCTGCGATGCATTCCAAAAAAATTCCCCCTCATTTGCCTGAAACAAAAAGAAAAAAAAATTCTTGAATAATTGTAAGCATACATATTATGATCTTTAAAAAAAAAGTCGCATTATTTATTATATTGAAATATTTAAGTGACCCAAAATACCTGAAAGAGTAAGAAAGTAATATTTAATTGATTTAATTTGCATCACCCTAATTTGAGTGCATCTCTGTGACTGGTGACATATCCCAGCTCTGACTGGTTGGGAACTATGATGTAACATTTCTAAATTCATTCTCGGCCAAATTGACAGCTGTAGTATCATCGATTTGTCTATATCTAAGCATAGATTTTTCCTTAGATACTAAGCTACAAGAAGGTTTGGTTACACTTATAAGAAACAATTAAGCACTTAGTCTTTTAGACTGAATTTTACCCATCTATTTTTCTCTAACTCCGTAAATTCTTAATTTTATTAATGAATTTGTAAAAAAAAATTAAATGGCCAGGAACGAAGATAAATCTCCTATTGGGATTCCCTTATCCAAGATTTCTGATAGTTGAACAACAAACCTCTATATAAGTTAGAGTGAAGTACTCCTTAAAGTCTACATCTCAGGATCTGAGGCAGGGAAATTCCTCGAGCACTCCAAGTAAGCCTGAGAAACCCATGTCCGACTGCATCGGAACTCAAAACCACAGACGACTAACCATTCTATTTATTATCCACACCGTGTTATCTCTAAAACTATACAAGTAGGCGTACCGTTTCTTCGTGGGTGTAGTTGTAAGGCGAAGGACAAGTATCTCTGGAAAAATTGGGGTCTTCTGTCGATCCATTTGAGCTGATCATGGCCACGAGAGCGACTGGGAAACTATTTCTCACAAAGCTCAGTATGAAATAGAGCAAGAAGGAAAAGATGACTAGTATCCACCGTAAGCCTATGAGAGGCTTCTCTGAAACAAAGGTGTACACTATTACCTAAAATTCAATCCATTTTACAATTTATCTAGTAATTATGACTTATCTAGATCCAATCGCATTTCTACCTCAACAAGCTATCTACCAATGCAGGAAGATATACCTTTAGTTGTGACAATGCCTAGTTCAGGTAAGTTACTTGCCCCCCGCCCCCTCCCACCCCCCTTCGATCCATAGCACGCCGAGCAGGCTACTCGGGCTATGTACTTTCGAGATATTTTGACTTTCGTTAACTTGGCTGCGTAATTTACAAATCTCCTATACAAAAATATCTGGAGGAGGTGACATTCTCTGTTTCCGCCTTTGTAAAGATATAAAAATAATGTTACTTCCATCAGTTCTAGAGCGAACCTCATCATTGAGAATCCCCTCTAAGCTCTATCCATCTTGGAAGGTGACACTGAGGCTGGCAAACATCTAAACGGACTTAGTTATTTTACGCGTGATTTGCTTATTTTCTTAAACCTGCACTTAAAATTCATATTAGTTAGTAAAACGATATTTTTCATTGCCATAATGATTGCAACTTATACTGTATAATAAATGTATGCCATAAAATATTGAAATATAATCCTAATAATGTCAACAAAACTCTTTTATTAAATATTGATCCATGTAATTAATAATCACACAAAGACTAAAAAATAAACATCAAATATAATTATTTTAGTCTGCACTTTTGAGGTGGCTTTTAGAGCAAATAAAGTTTTCACTATTGTTTCATAATAATAAAATAACTTTAATGCGTTAACGTTAACTTAGGTTAGATTTGTAACGGGTTAACGATTAACTGTACCTACTTCTGATTTTTACACCCCTGAATGTCACAACTGAAAAATACGTATTCGACTTTCTCTGATGTTCAATAACCCAAAGGAAATAAAGAAAAATGATGCATGTCAGAGATCAGAGAGAGAGAGAGAGAGAGAGAACAGACACTTGGTCGACCCTTTTTGCCTGCGCTAATGGAAGTGCGAAGTCATGAGACCACGTGGTGGCCTGAAAGCCCGCCATCGCAGAAAGCCGCGACAAGCTGAGAGCCCGGAAAGGTCCCATTGGGAATCGGACAAAGTTTCGCCTCGCCGGATTAGGATCCTTCCCGCGATCGTGCTAATAGGGCGAGACTAAGCTCGCCTGCCGATGCATCGGACCCTGGAACTTTACCCTTCGGACGGAAGGGTAAAAACCCCATTCGATCATACTAAAAATCTTCCGGCGCTAGAGTTGTAAGGCAGTATCCGCCGCTTGCCCGCCCCGTCAGTATCCGCTGTCTGCCCACCCACCTCAGTACCTGCCCTTTGCACTTTCCCGTTCGTACCCGCTATTCGCGTTCTGTTGGACTCTGCACAATTCCTCGCAGAATCCTTCAAGCTCCGGGTATTCTCGTTTAATTCGCGTGAACCTACCCCGTACTCGTTGTTACCCGCTCCTCGAATACAACGCGCAGTATCGATTCGGGTTCTAAATTCGAAAGCAAGACCTAATTTCATCACGTTTGTAGTCATTGTCAAGAGACTATTATTTGAACTTTGCGCCAAGGCAAGGATTACTCCCTCGGACCAACTCTTTGAGGTAACTGCAGCGCGCAACTCTCCTGTGCAAGTGCTCTCTCTACTCCTTCCCCTTCCAGTGTAAGCCTCCATCATCGGCTTCGTGTACGCTCAAGGTCATTCAAGCGACCCTTCGGTCAGTATTACTCGCTTGTGTGTACGGCTGTTGTCCCCGCCAAGTACCTCCCCATCCTTAAGTCCCTGAGACTCGTGTACATCTAATGTGTTATATAGCTTGTTTCAAAATCCCTTTTAACCTTTGTAAAAAGAATATTAATTTCCATATTAGTAAAGTTATTTTTATTCCTGTTTTTTTTTTATTGTCCCGGAACTTACAAGATAGCCGACTATTTGGCCAACCTAAAATTTGGTTAATTTGCACTGTCTGTATTATAAGTCTCCCACGCACACATCCCTCGACTCTCTCGGCTGAGAAACGCAGGAAGGGTTGAGCTCGACCCTATTATACGACAATACACATTGATAACGTCCTTTAATAAGCCAAACAAGGATCAAACATAGAATAAGAAAGAAGGAAGAGAGAGAGAGAGAAAGAGAGAGAGAGAGTGATTTTCCGTTCTTTGACTCTCTTTTACTTACCTTAATGATTAAAATGTGCGTTCTGGGTTTTTAATTAGAGAATTATCCACCTCCTAAGATGCGCCTCATTGAATCTCACCACATTCTTTGTTTTTAAATTATTTTATCAATAAAATTTCCCTCTCATTTACACGAGAAAATTTTTCTGGGGAGGGGCGAGCTATGGGGTCTAATCTTTTCGAATTTAGCAATCCTTTCCCTCATAAACCACTGATTAAAATTTTATTCGAAAAAATATTTCAAGTTCCCCTCATTACAATCATGGGGAAATAAGGAAAAATTGTAGTTTATGAAAAATAACAACTAATTTTTATTCCGTAAACTAGTTGTGTTTCAATCTTTGGAGTCGATCTTAAAATTATCACTACGCCAAATATGAGTAAATTACAATTCCACCATGTTGAAAGGCGGGGGAAGGATGATCCACTGCGCAAGGTCAGATCATTTCCATTACAAACAAAACCAAGCTGCAAAGAATTTTCCTTTAACTTTTCCTTTGCTTCTAATACAGCAAAACGTATGGGTGTACAACACAGTTGTCGCAATAAAGAGAGAGCGAGCGCTCCATCAAACGGCGGTGCGACCACCGAGTGTGCCCAATTCAAAGACGACAAGGAGCGACCAGAATATGTCGTGGCATTGGGGGGTAGGTCCATTGTAACAGTCGCGGCGCAATGGCACGCAACGTTAAGTTCCCCTCGGCCGTCTCCCATCTTCTTTGCCAAGTAGTCCAGAAGGTTGTCCTGATTCTTGCTATGTATTCGGTGTGAGGAAGAGCCAAGTGCTGATGTGGTCGCCCAGTCCTTGCGGACTCTTTGTCGACATCATCGGCGCGCTCATTCCCCGCAATTCCCACATGCCCAGGAACCCATCAGAAGATAAACTTGACATCAACTTGGCTCGCGGCAACGGATATCGCGAACCAGGGGCATGACGCGTTATCTTCCGTACCGAGCGGTGTATTGCAACCAGCTTGGCCGTGAAGACAGACGCAGCGCCTGGCAGAGCCACGCTGACTTCAAACAGACGGGATATGGCCTGTAATCCGCCCCCAACTCTTGGGACTTGGAGCCATCCGTATACAATGGCACGGATCCAGCGTGTCACGAAGTGCGCTGCAAAATGGACGAACGCAATACTTCCGGAGCTGTTGAAAGTTTGGGAGGAGAGGCTTGGCGACAAATAGTTAAATGTGGTACCCTACAGTGTGACGTCCTAGCAAGAAGCAGCGTCGAGATCGGCTGCGGATGCAGTGATAGCTGTTGGCGACCGAGGAAGGCGCCGGGCTTGCGCGATATAAGAGCATAATGAACTGTACACGGAGCAGAGCGAGTGGCATCTCACCAGCATTGACAAATAGGCTTTGAATGGGGGACATGCGAAAGGCACCGGTCGCCAACCGAAGGCCGGTGTGGTGGATCGAGTTCTCCTTCCGCAATACACGCTCAGCTGTGAATGCATAAAACTCGCATCTGTAGTCAAGCTTCGAACGAACAAAGGATCGATAGAAAGGCATGACAGTAGCCATATCAGCACCCCAGGTGCTGAACGTTACGTAACAACGAATTTCCATCGCGAAGGTACAATAGAACATAGGCTGCGAAGATCAGCTTCCCAGGTTAGGCGACTGTCAAAATCAAAACGGAGGAAAAAATGGGAATCCACCATTTTCCAGCGCACCATGTTTAGGAACAAGTCCGGGTCGGTGTGGAATCGTGGCTGGTATTAGAACGATTATCGTTACGGTACGATCAGTCAAAACCAAAACAACAAAATTTATGTACGTATTGACTATTGCATTTGCTATCTATGGCCAAAATCATTCATGCAATAGTTAGAACCTCTACATAAGCCAACACTAATTAATGTAAGGAAAGCAGCGAAGAAGCTAACGACGCAAACAACAGCAAAGAGAAACGTTTAGATGAGTCAGATATCAATCTGAAAATCTACATTAATGAGTCATGCCCACTACTAAGAAGAAAGAAGCAATAAGACGTCACCAAGACTCCCAAAGATGGCAAATGCAAGTTGATGAAAATGAGGTGGAAAAATCTTATTCCAGGATAGAATACGTTTCCATTCTGCGTCACTCTCAGCCAATCGATGATTTCAGAAATGAAATGTAGCGAATTTAAGAGTACATCAGAAGCCAGCAAGAGAGGCACCTGACAGAACTGCAAGGAAACCTAAATACTCTAACGTAATAAAACAATGGAGCCAGAAAGTAGGAGAAAGCTTAATTTGCTGCAAATAAACACGGAAGGGTGGATCGGTAAAATATCAACACTCAGAAATATTTTCAGAGAAACCGATCTAGATATTATATTAATATCTGAACACGAAGTGAATCC
The DNA here is from genome assembly GCA_963969495.1 of Ceratothoa steindachneri. Taxonomy (NCBI): domain Eukaryota; kingdom Metazoa; phylum Arthropoda; class Malacostraca; order Isopoda; family Cymothoidae; genus Ceratothoa; species Ceratothoa steindachneri. The sequence goes on from OZ018320.1 coordinate 80,097,235, forward strand.
GGAAAGAAGACCAATGAAACTGTTCAATTACATCTTCATTTACGCGAACCCTTCAGGTGAGCATCATGATGGGCGGCCATAGCAATCTAGAGGCCTAAAATTCATGGAGTTCAACAACCTGGATATGGCATTATTTCCCTTTAAAATTGAAACAGAAATGATGGCAACAATAGTCGCCCCAGGCTATCATGCGCCTAGAGAAAAACGATCTCCTCCTGGGGAATCTCAATACCATGTGCATGGCAAACGGCTGAAGTAAAAAGAACAAGAGAGGAGGCAATTTATAAATGATGTTACAAAGGAACATTTTTACGAGAATAAGACCGTAATTTCCAATATATGTCACAGACAATGCAGCTCCGAAGCCAGATGTTACGCTAAGTTGCTTTAATATGCAATTTATATTAAATTAATATGAAACATTACTCTCCATAAATTAAGGTACCAGAACCTAAGAGGAAAGAGTATAGGAGATCAAACAGAAAGTTAGAAAGAAGAACTCAGTAACTTCATTCCAAATGCAGACGCAAACTTGGAGGAAATTGACAAGAATGACTCAAGATTGACAAAAACGATCAGCGGACGAAGAAACATCCTGATAACGAGATTCTGTACTCTTCCCCTCCCACTGAACGGAAGAAATGAAGAGAAAAAATGGAAAGCTAAGCAGAGACACCACGATAGCACTTAGTATAATTAATAAGAAAATAACCAATGCGAGGGCAGATAAAAATTATATCGATCTACTCCTGAGAGATGTAGAGAAAACATTTGGCATACTGTCTTAAGACCCTGTCACTGGAGGTTCTCTTGATGGTGTACATCCAATCACTTCGTGAAAGAAACTTTGAGCTCTATGTGCAATCCCTTACACAGATCATGCTCTGGATGTTCGCCTTAGATCACACTAACTACTCCAGTTGGCTATCTCTACACATCCGTGATATGTTGAAGCTCATTGACAAACATCCAGATCTCCTGGCAGAATTCAAGTCAGGGAAGTTTGTGGTAAACAATACCACCAACAAGTTCTCTGTCATGGCAATTGACCAATAATATGAACAGAACAATGCTGTGGTCAAAGGATGTCGTTGAGCTATTGGACTGACAGAAAACCATGTGGCACTCAGACGCTGGATGGTGGCTGGGCAAGAAATAGCCAGGATCACTGTAGAGTTTGAAGAAAAGACGATAAGAGGACACGGCAGTGCTCACGATATTTGACACCTTCACTATAACCAGAAACCTGGAGTGCAAGCAGCCTTTATGAAGGATGTCAGAGCACTTATAGCGGTGTTTCGAGAGATGTGGAATTGCTTCCTAGAGGACACTCAAGATCTACTAGTACTTGACACGATAGACATGGAAACCCCAGTGGCAGAAACTGTGAGGAAGATTGAGTACATTGGTGAGGAGCAGTACACAAAGTTTGTCAAAAAAGACTGGAACTATGCACGAAGTCAGTTACAGGCAAACTTCCCATGAACAACTTGCCACTCTTTAGTCGGCAACAGCCGTACAGAGGCTGTACACTGCATGCCAATCACGTGAGGGGGATCTCAACCAGTTCTTCTGCCACGAAAATCAGGCATCGCAACCTGCATTATCAAGTGGAGGAAACCTGCGCCTTGCAGTCAAAGCAAACTTACTACACTGCCTGAAATCAGACGCGGTTGATGCTACAATCCTTGAAGGAGCAGCTATTGTACAAATCCTCAATCTGTTAGCGACAAAGACATTTCAAGAATATGTGAGCATAGTCTTTGCACCTTACATCTCCAATCAACTGGAAAAGGTCCACAGACTGAAACTCGTCTAAGATGTATATCTACCTGACAGCCTGAAAGGCACAACCGTTCAGAAGAGGGGCAAGGGTGTTAAGAAAAGAATGGCTCCCTGTACAGTCATGCCTAGTAACTGGAAGGACTTCCTTCGTCTTGATGAAAACAAGACTGAGCTCTTTGGTTTCCTGTCACACGAGGCCATTTGTCTTCCAATAGCTGATGGCAAGGAAATGTATGCAACGTGTGGAACAGAGGTCTTCAGATCCCCTGCCAAGTCCAGCTTGATTAGCTTCGCCCCATGCTCACACGAGGAGGCGGACACATGCATGCTTCTACTTGTGGCCGATGCTGTGCAGAATGGGATGAGGAAGGTGGTCATACGCAGTGTGGATACTGATATTGTGGTACTGGCTGTGGATTTATTCAACAACATCAATCCTGAAGAACTATGGATAACTCTTAGTACTGGATTCAGCTTCCGGTAAATATAGCTCTTCATCAACTGGCTGCCTCCATGAACCCAAGACAATGTGCTATTCTCCCCCATCTCCCATGCCCTCGTAGGGCGTGAGACCATGTCTTTTTTCGCTGGCAACAGGAAGAGGACTGCCTGAGAGATTTAGAAAGTGCCTTTGAAGAACTCTTACGCATGCTCAGTGATATCAGTGAGGAGTCAATGTCACTGCCTGAACGCTTCGATTTAATGCAAACTATTCTGGACAGCACAATAACCTAAATGTGTATTTTAATAAATTTATTTTCGAACGTCACTTACCTCATTTCAAGCCTGTGATTTTGTATAAAGGATCTCCAGAAGATAAAGGGACCAACACATGTCAACATAACTTTTAGTTTTCTTTTAAAAACAATCCATACTTCTTTTCTAAATGTTTTCGTGATTCCATTTTTTCCTAGGAGGAAAATTTCCAGAGGGGTAGCAAATTTTTAAAAATTAAAAGTGTTTGAGTATAATTTTCAAAAACTGCCAGTCTATCAACAAAATCGAAAAATTACCATGAGCAAAATGTGTTTTCCTTTCGTTTTTACAACATGTTCTCTGCTAGTTTCGTGATGATCGGTCCGTAAATAAAAAATCTGTCGGAAATCATCAATATTCTAATTTTTGAGGTCATTGACCTCTAACGACCCTCAGACGTCAAATCTGACTTACCTCCCGATCTTAAAATGAACCTCACGGTATGTCCTAACACTGGTTAAAATTTCATGCTTTAGTCATATTTTGCACAATTACTATGATCATCTGCTGCACTAGCAGTTTTCGGATGGTAGATAACATCAAGAGGCTATAAACAACAACATATAACGGATAGGAAGAGTAAAGCAACAACAATGTTAAAGGCTGTATACGGCTTAAGAGGTTTAAGCATGGCAAACAAAAAGAAAATATATATATGGCACTAGGAAGTGATGTTAGAATCTAAATCGCAAGAGCAAGGGTCCGTTTCAGCAAAACAGTTTGAAAGGAGAGATCAGCTAGAGTAAGTCAAAAGGTCTGGGATATATATATATATATATATATATATATATATATATATATATATGCAAATTTTGTTAGTCCATCTTGTAGATAGTAGATCACTTGTCCTATATTCATCTCTCTTTCTAATAAATGCGTTTGGTATAAACTAAACTTAAATTGCTAAGCTTTCGATCTTTTCGATCATCTTCAGAGCGTCTTTATGTATTTTTTCCTCCTTTACCGTAAGATGAAGTGTGATGGAGGCAGAATGTCGTATAATGAACTAAAACGGTTTTTAGGGGATATCTATTCATCCTCGCCTGAACGTAACGTCAAAGGAAACGAGCCATTCCGCTGAGTAGAATTTTTTAAAACAATTTTAATGTTCTATGCCAGCTCGTGGCCTGAGTGTTGATGGCCGGCTTCTCTTCATTTACTAAGATGGCTTCTAAGATGTTCACCCTGACTTATTTCCCTCTTTTCTTTTAATTGTGGTGTTTTCAACTAGAATATCTCTAGTTAGGTTAATGCTATGAGCGTTCTCCATATGATTTTTAGGCACTCCGCTTTGCAGATGCATGGTTAAACTCCTCGAAAGGGTGGTGGTTGCCATGCCAATATATTTTGAGTTATTATAAAGCTTCCAGTCTTTATTGGGGCAGATAAACTCAATAACTATGTTGGTTGACTTTAGATTCGAGGAGTTTTGGCAGCTGTTGTTTTTCATAAGGAAATTGTTGACTTTTGTCGTGTTATAGTATATAATAAGTTGAATTTTGTCCATTTGATTCTTAACCTTGATGTTACGGTTGACAATCTCCCTGATGTTTTTCGTCTATTTTATAGGCCATAGACATCAAATTTCTGCAATACACTTTGATGTTATTTACTGCTTCCTGATTGCCTTCCGTTTTATCCGTATCTTTGAATTGCATACTTAAAAATGATTTGAGTTGATTTTCAATCATGCTATTCGGGAAACCGTTGTTTTACCGTTGTTTTACGCGGGAGATCTCTTGGTGGAAAGGTATTTCCACGTAGAGCAGCATTTGTATGCTCGGCGGATGTATGAGCCGATTACACTTTTTTTGTATCTTTCAGGACATTCACTATCCGCGTTGAGGCATCTTCCCATATCCGTATTCTTTCTATATACTTTTGTGATATAGCTTCCATTGATGTTTTGTACCTCACTGTCCAAAAAAAGGAGTTTATTGCCCGTAATTTAGCCTCTAGGCTGGTGTGCTACAAGGTGGCTGCCTAAGCCCTCTACTGTTTAGCATATTCACGATAGACCTTCCATCACCAATCAAGGATGACGCGATGTATTTGCAATACGAAGATGAAATCACACAGATTATACCGAGCACTTACATCAACGACCTAGTGCAAGCTGCAGACACGGCGGCGGATATCAAAAACATAGACTCGTACGAGCGTAAATGGAAGATAAAGACGAACGCCAAATGTTCCTTATTATCCCCCTGAACCGCACGATACACGACGACATTTATGTTGGCGATTGAAACAACCACTACTCTCTGGAGAGCACAGTACCTGGGCTCAAGCTTACCGTCCGGGGATATAAGCATCACGTTGTAAACAGGTGGAATTGGTGAAACTGTTCCGCTTCCGCAAACTGAGGAGAAGTACCTTAAGGAAACTTTAACTTTGCTACGTTAGACCTAGGCTTATATACCCAGCGATAGTCATTCAGGACTCAGGGATCAAGATGCTGAGATAAATGCAGAGAGTACAAAATAAAGCCTCCTTGATTATTAACCACACAAGAAGACTGGATCGCATACCACAGAGCTTGACTAGATCCAATTAACACTTTATTACAATCGCAGGCGAAGAAGAGATGTGAGACAAGTAGAAAATGAAATACTGCCAAGTCTGGACCTGGATTTAAACATTGACATGACAAGACTAAAACGGAAAATCTCATGACGGACTAACTTCCCAAGCGGCAGGCGAACTGCTGCTGAGGAATTAACAGGAGTTTAAATAGACTATATTTTGGGGGGTATTGTTTAACCCTAAGTTTCAATAGAAACATCGTACTTATGATAAAACGCACCGACAAAAATACTTAAAAATAACAACTTATGACTTAAATCGTTAAGATATATAAAGTTAATATATGGATGTTAATCTGTCTTAAATTACTTAAATTACTTATGTTGCCACTTTACAAGAGAAACTTGAGAATGTAATTAATTCAACTACAATTATAATATAAGGCTTGAACGCCTAAAAAATGTATAATTTTACCTACGGGGAATTTAAAAAGAGAAAAATGCATCTGGGACTGTGAATAGGTGGCACATGTCTGCCTAACCGCCTACTACCCCTTCTGAGGGGTAGTAAAAAAAGATTCAGACAGTTACTTGATAACTTCTCTGTCGCTGATTTTAAAAATATTGTCTTCACGGATGAGAAAGATTTCACTTCAGAAATTCCGATAAACCGCCAAAATAATGTCTACGGGCGTGGTAAAAAGTGTGACATTCCGATAAGCAGATTGTATCATGAAGCTTCGAGATTCTCCCTAAAGGTTATGACATCTGCAGGGGTCTCTTGGAATGGCAAAACAGATGTTCATTTTATTGACACTGAAATGATAAAAATGATTTCTGCTAAGTACATTGAACTCATGAAAACAAAGTTGCTACCTGATTGTCGTCGCCTGTATCAAAAAAATTACTTTAGTTTGCAACAAGATGAAACACTTACGCATTCAAGCCACGCCACACAGTCTTTTTTAATTAGCAATACACCAAGATTAATAACGAAAAATGAGTGGCCACCGCAAAGTCACGATTGTAACCCCATGGATTACTCAATTTGGGAGTTACTAAAAGAAAAGGTTTACCGAGGTCGGAGAGAAAAATTCAGAATTGAAAAGCAAAATACGAGAATCTTGGCACGAAATTGGTATTAATAAAGTGGAAAAAGGTTTGTGTGTGTGGAAAAAAAGACTCAGATTAGTGATTCATCAAAAAGGTCTCCCATTCGATCATTTACTGTAGGAGGGTTAAATTTCTGATCATTTATATATTTATACTCGATATTCGTTTTTGTAACCCATGTTGTTATTTTTGTGAAGTGCAAGAAAATTATAAAAGGTATCTAACTTCCGTTTTTTGGATTCCAAAAATGAAGATTTAAAGTATCTTGCATATGAAAATTGTCATGAATAGAAAGGAGGTTACTAAGATATTATTTATTTAAAATGCGTCATTTGGGAGGCCACCCGATATAATGTTCCGAAAGATGAATTTTTTGCAAGTTTCCCCTATTTTAATTCCAAAACTATACTGATAAAATCAGAACTTTAAAATTTCATAAATGTTAATTTCCCCCAGTTAAATGCGAAAATTAGATTGTTCAATACATTCCTAATAGGTTCATTGTTCCTCTTCATGGATCACCTTCTTAAAGAGTTGACTTCTTGATGTATATACCTGTACTGCTAGGTCATCTGTGGTAACGTCAGCTACATATATAGGTGCAACTAAGCGATCATTACATGCTTGTTTCTGGCAACACTCAGATGTGTCGTCTTGTACGGGTTTTCCTTTAAGTAAACGTAATTCTTCATCTATCTAACAACCATATTTAAACCTATAAAAAAACTAAGTGAGTCTGACAATTTTAAAGTTTTTCGCAGATAGTTCAGAAATTGATTTAACTATTCTTGAGGCCCTACCTATATAAAATAAAACCCAAAATTAGCAATAATTAGACCGCCATAAAACTAAATATTGTATCATAGTAATTTTACCGATCTTTAATTTTAGATTTGCAGTAATCTTAAAAAGGTTTTACATCTCCAAATTGACCACTTATTCATTTTAGGAACCATCCAAGATGAGATTTGTTATCTCAAAATATTTGGAATAAATTAACTCGAAGTTCTAGTCATTTGTGGCCCTATTATTCATTATTAAATAAGCTTCGTCGATCCTCATTTAATGATTATATATATATATATATATATATATATATATATATATATATATATATATATATATATATATATATATATGAAAGATAATGGTGAACCACAATATTTGAATAAAAATTTTATTTATAACTATCGGACTAGTTTCGACAAGATGCCATTACGCCCAATTAATTATCTCTTGCATTGGCTCGCATAGTTATAAGCTATCCAAATGGTTGGCTGGAATCTTATCAAATGTGCTGGGTAAAATCTCTCACTCACATATTATCCACTCATCGGACCTTATTTTCCAAAATAAAAATATTGACCTCAGTGGTAATAACAGGGACGACCAACTAGAAGGCTTGCATCTTATTCCGACACTGCCTGCAAGACGTGGATGACGATTTCATGGAATAAAATGAATAGTCAATCATGGGAAAAAGTTTATAGAGTAACCAGGCAATGGCTTCGCCACTTCCCCCTACGGGGAGCTTGCGCTTCGCTACTAAGATTAAAATTTAAAATCTCAAAAAAGGCAGCCATGGTTAAATGTTTATAAATTTTCTGAACTTCGCCAATTATAATAATTTTAAAAGGGAACTCTAAACTAAATTTCTTTCCTTTCAAAATATCACGTTGCTAAGATATAGTTATAGAAGAAGATATATAAAAATAAATTTTCTGAACTTCGCCATTTGTAATTCTTTGGGTTTTAAAAAATTCACAAAATTTCGATACTTATATTTATTTCTGAACTTCACCATTTTGGTTTTTGATATTATAAAAGAATTATTAGAAATAACTTTGATAAAAAAACATAAGTCATAACCAAACTAAGATGAAATTATTATTCAAATACTTTAAAAAATCCCCTTCTTAAATTATAGTTAGTGATGACGATGAAAAACTGTGCATGCATTTGCATGAACGCCAAGATCGCCGCCTGGTAAGCTCTTATCTCAAGGATCGGGTTGCAAACCATTGGCAAGCTTGTTCACCATTGGAAAGAATCATGTGTGAACGCTTCAGTGCGCACCTGGAGCTGAAGATTTTTCGACAATGTTTTCAAGTCAAGAAGGGCTGCGAAGTTGCCTCATTTCACCAATAATAACCATACAAATAGACTTTAATTTCTAATAAGCCCAGAGGATGGACTGCTGAAGACTAGGGCAAAGTCATGTTCTCTGATGAAGCTCCTTTCCGTTTGTTTGCAGTTTCTGGAAGAGAAATCGTTAGAAGTAGAAGAGGGGGCCATTTCCACAAGTCCCGTGTCGACCCACAGTGAAGCAAACGGACATTATCCATTGCCAGAGATGCTTCTCATCTAAGGAAATTGTAGTACTAACGATTTTTCCGCAAAACTGGTGCCAAAGCCTGCTACACTAAATCTAACACACTTTACAAACAGTTCAGGAAGAATTTGAGCATGATAACACTATCTTTTAGGAAGATCACCGAACACTTTGTAGCAAAGCATATATATATATATATATATATATATATATATATATATATATATATATATATATATATATATATATATATATATATGTCTGTGTGTGTGTGTGTATATACTGTATATCCTAAAATTGTAGATGTGTGAATGATAAAATGATCGCGAATAAGTAGTTGAATGGGAAACGGATGTGTGAGATTTTAGTACAACTGGCTACGAGAAGAATAGAAAAAGAGTGTAGTTGCTTTCTTATTTGAGAAAATGCTCTGTATTTTAAAACAAGCTCTTTTGGCACACATATCTTCATAAATAATTTCAACAGTAGAAATTTAACACCAATATTCAATGAGCCATTATATTAAGAAGATCCATTCAAATTTCATTGTGAGTGTTTTGTTTTTATTGTAGATACATAGTTTTATTTATCAACTTTAATGATTATTGATATTTCTTGGTATAGATGCTAAGTTGCGTGATCTCACTGAGTTCGAAAAAGGGATAATTGTTGGAGCTCGAATTGCACAGCTTCTATCACCAGAACAGCCAAACTCCTTGGTTTTTCGAGAGGTACCATATCAAGCACCATAGCAGAATTCAAGAAGCAGGGAGATACCTCCAGTAGGAGGAATAATTCCGGCAGGACTTCAAAGCTCGCTGAAAGAAAGAGACCGACGAGTGTTGAAACACATTTTGATGAAAAATCCCCGGACAACTGCCCCTAAAGTGACTAAAGAGTTGAATCAACATCTCACTAGCACAGTTTAGACCAAAACTGTTCACCTTGAACTCAATAAAGCCGGGTGTCATGGAAAATGGGCCATCAAGAAACCTCTGTTTTCTCATCAAAACATTCATAAGAGGCTGAATTGGTGTAAAGATTACAAGGGCTGGTTGACAGACCAATGAAAGCAAGTAATATTCTCCGACGAGTCCAGTTTCTCTCTTTTCCCCATTGCAGGTCGTGTTTTGGGAGAGGCAGCCCGGGGAAGCTTTTAATCCTGACTACCTTCTTCATACAGTGAGGCACGGAGGAAGGTCCGTGATGGTTTGGGCAGCTATATCTTAGAATTCTTTTTGTCCAATCGTTGCCATGCATGGTAAGATCAACTGAAACGAATATCTAAATATTTTGGAAGATCAAGTCCATCCCATGGTCCAGGCATTATTGCCCGATGGTGAGTGCTTTTTCCCAGATGACAATGTCCCAATACATACCTCTCATGTGGTTAAGAATTGGCATGAAAAGCATGAGAGTGAGCTACAACACATGGAGTGATCCCCACAAGCTCCAGATTATAATATTATTGAGCATGTGTGGTGCGTCTTGGAGCGGCAAGTTGGAGTAGGTATTGCAAGAAAAATGGCTCAATATTCCTCTCAATGAAGTCAGGAAGCTGCATGAATCAATCCCAAGACGCATCGACGCTGTTCAGAAAGCAAAAGGAGGACCAACTCCCGATTAAATAAATATTCATTGAATTTAACACGTGTTCCAATTATTGTGTCTAATCCCTTTCCATAGTATGGGCAAAGAAGACTGGATGAATTTGAGTGTATGATTGATCTGATCATGATTGACATTTGTTTTCAAGATTCGAATGAACAAAGCATCGATACAAAAGTAAAGCAGTAGCCCTAGTAGCACCCAAGTTCTGAAGGTACGAGACCAAAAATGGACATGGCCCAGTTACGAGGGACACTAGGTTGTAAATATGTGCCTCACAATTAAGCCAATGGTCGAAAACAAGACCAAGAAGACAGTGAAAATCCACCACTTCCTGGCGATCTCCGTTTAGGGACATTTACATTTGGGGTGTAGCCGTAGATGGTCGCAAAAGTGTATCACCATAGTCTTGGCCATGGAAAACCAAAATCTGTGTACTTACGCAGAGTGAGAGATGCCTTTCATTTTCTGTTCGATTCGAAACCCCAAAGTTTGCATGTGGGTGCCTCGAAAGAGATCGAAATGTCGTCCACGTAGAGCGTAGCGACAAAATCTCTCGGCAGCACCGAGATGATACCGTTGATGCTCAGGGCAAAGCGTGCCTCACTTAGGACAATTTCTTGCGGCACGACATCTCCCTGCTTCATTATACCAGTGAGGGCTCCAAACCCGTACACTGAATCGACGATCCCGCAGAAATGTGGAAATCTTATATTTATAGGTGTCATGTGCTATCATAGGCCTTCTCCAGATCGAAAACTTCCTGGCGTAGTGCTGTCTACGAGGTAAGGCTTCCTAGATAGCATTTTTCCGTCGCCCAGACAATGGGACTCTTATGTCTAGGAAAGAGGTTCATCTAATATTTACCAATTTATACGCGCAATAGGCTAGAAGATGGGAAGAAACCAACAGGAGTGGAGTAGTCTCTCCTGAGTTTGCAAAAAGCCAGCACAAAAGCCATTTACCAGGATTCTGGGAGGGTACCCTCTTTCCACATCCTGTCGGGCAAATCTAGCAGAAATGTTATGCCCCTCTCCGCCTAGGTATACAAGGATGGCATACGGGACATCATTTGGACTAGGGGTGGGGTCCGCCCATGAAGCAAGAGGAGAACGCAACTTAATCAACGTAAACCCGTCGTTAAATGGTTATGCGACTCTGGACAAAAAGTCCACCCAACGGTGTTCATTGAGTGATAGTGGAGCAGTATCTCGGCAAAAAATCTGGAGGAATCGGGCGCGAAAGAGTCTGCCACGACACGAACGTGGGGTCCGAGATTGCGGTCTGCTTTTCCTCTAGAGGAAAAGATGGCGGGGGGATCCTGCGAGAACTTGCTTTAAACCCTTTAAACTCGCTTCCACACTCCTGTAAGAGTGGTATTCTTGTTAAGTAAAGATACGTATACCCGCCAAATAGAGCAGCGGGTGTGCTTCGAAATATACTGGAACCTAGCCTTAGCTCGACGAACTTCACTGACATGCAGTCGTTCGGGCAACGCTTATAGCGCATGTAAGCATAAGGGTTCTGTAGTAGAGACGTCTCACAGCTGGCTGATCACCACGGAAGGTCGGCATGCAAAACGACCAGACGTTCTAGGAATAGTAATCAGAGAAGAACTTAACAGCATCAGCCACTGACATAACATCCTAAAATACGACAGAAAAATATCCTGAAATTTAAACCATTGTGGCCGCTCAGAAAATTAGAGTTGAATTGGAAAGTGATCCCTAACATGGAGGTCATTGACTACCCTCCCAACCAAAATCAGGATGAGCCTCCGGAGAGCAGAGAGATAGATGAAGCAGGAAAATGAAGCGGTTCTCAGACAATGATGCATTAAATCCCCATTTAGGACACCTATCTCCAGTTCGCGAAAGGGTCAGCAAGAACTTTACCCATGTGATTGATAGTGTAGTCCCCCCACAGGTAGTGTCTACCGTTCAAATCTCCGGGCAGAAGAAAGTACATTTACCACCAGGCCATGACGGAGAGGAGATCACTGGCTTCGAAATTGACTAAAGGTGGAACTTACGCAGAAATTACAGTATACATCCTATCCAGTTGTAGCTGCATTGCCACTGCATGAAAGGATGTATTTAAAGCAAACAGAGGAAACGAAACATCATCCCGCGTATAAATGGCGAATCTTCCTGCCCGGCTCCGCTCCGGTAGTGGTGGAATCATTAAGGCCTTATGTCAGGGGACGGTTGGCAGGGAGAACAAGCCCACCATGGGTTCCTTCAGAAAATAGCTAAAGGAACGGGGGCAAAACTACTCACGGTTGACTGAACAAGGCGCTGTAGGCTATGTCGCCTACAAGACTTATCTGGTGAGGTTTGGCTCGCTTTGCGAGTCGTTTCCTCACTCCTCCTCCAAACCTTCGCCGAACAAGGCGGCTTCGGAAGCGGGGGTCACTTTTGTTGAGGATTCAGCGTATCCGAGCTACCCACTCCAACTTTTTCTCAGTTTTCTCATCAGTCATTTGACCTTGACCGCTCCGTGTTCGGTAAGCTCATCGGTGATGTCTCTTATCGAGTAATCCGCGAGTTCCCTTGCATAAACGATTCCTTTCACAAACTTCATGGTAGAGTGCGGCGTCACACTCCACACTGAGCCATTTTCCTTTTGGGGAACAACTTTTGGAACCCCTGAAGAATGCCTAGTGACCAGCTTCATGAGGTGTACCAGCTGCGAGTCTAACGATTAATTGCAGGTGCGCGAGCGTTTCTCCTTACAGGAAACGATCACGCTGAGGAAAGGGGTAAGCCCTGGTTTTCGCCGAGACTGCGTTTGAACGCTTTCTACAACCAGTTATACCAGGGGGCGCCAGCGGACGGAGAGACAGGGTTGGCAATAAACCCAAAATTTTGAAAAAGCCCAATAAAACCTGAGTTTTATTCTCGGTTTTATCAAATCTTGGGTTTTTCAAAAAATAAATGCTGCAAGCATTAGAATAACATAGAAAAAGAATAACTATCTCTATTTTTATATAATATTTATAATTACTTAGCTGTGTGAGCTCTTACCTAACTCGTATATCGGCATGACCGAAACCACTCTCTCAAGAAGAATGTCATACCATCTGAACAACGGTGCACCTAAAGACATACACAGGAAATACACGGAACATGCCTCAACCGAAAAATGATAGAAGAAAACACCAAAATTTTAGACTATGTTCCCAACAGGCGCCAACTGCTCTTCCATGAAGCTATTTATAACCAAGAGAAGCAACCGAATTTAAACTCCAAGGAAATCCTGCCCAGCTCAAGAAAAGCGAACAGAGGGACAGGTATTCTCAGAGCTTCCCCTAGCCACTAATCTCCTCTGGCAAGCAGCTTAATCCTTCCCCCCCCCTTCCCTCTGTGGCTACCTACTTCTCCGACCTTTTATCATCTGGGTCTAGCCTGCCTATATGTGTATAGCTTCGTTCGTAATTTTGTGAATACATTTTATAACATATTTAAACTGAATACTTTGTAATAACTCCCCATCGTAACTCTAAAGATGGTACTTGATGTATCGAAACGCGTCAGTTAAATTAAAAAAAAGTGTGAAATTACATTAATTTACTTCTACCTTTGGCAAAATAACAAACATCAGTCTCCGATGAACTTCGGTACGCTTATCCACAGGTTAAACAATGAAGGAAGGGCGAATATAAGACAAATCGAGAAGATTGAAAAAAACTAGATGTCACGTTTAATAAAACATGCTATAATGAATAAAACATGTTATAATGATACGACCATTCCACCTTGATGCAATCTTGGAGTGCCCCCCTCCCCTCTCTCCTTGATGTTATCTGCGTGAAGTTAAGCTGCAATTGGACTTCTTCCTAGCTGTTGCATGGGCCACTTTGATATGTGATAGATTTGTTCACGTGGTACCCTCTCATAAAAAAAGGTTTGTTTACCATGAGCGAGAAGCTGGCGTGGATGAGAAAAACGAGACAGTACTGAGCTTTAACCTCAATTGACCATTCTAAAGGGCCTTACAACAAGGACGCTCGAGCTTTGTCAGGCGATAGAGGCCATGTTGTTAAAGCGACATCTGGCAACCTCACTGTAAACTGTTCAGTAGTTCTTGGCAAGTCACGATGGAAGGTTATAGCGTTGAACAGCGTGTGCAAATCATCAAATGTTATTATCAAAAACAGTGCTCCGTTAGACAAACATTGCACGCATTACGTGTTTTTTATACTCGCCACAATCGTCCTGTCGAGTCCACTGTTCGACGCTTGGTGGCCAAATTCGAGACAAAAGGGTGGATCAACAATCAACCAACACCCGTACGTCGCCGAAACGCAAGGTTTGCTGAAAACATCGCTGCCGTAAATGAGAGTGTACGGGAAAATCCGAGGCAGTCAATTTCTCGTGGTTCACAAGAACATGGCCTTTCTGCGTCTTCAGTTTGGCGAATTATGCGTAGGAACTTGGGTCTGCACCCGTACAAAATCCAACTTACCTAGGAACTTAAGGTAAACGACCATAGATAACGCTGTGTGTTCGCTGATTGGCCTCTAGAGCAGTTGGAAGTTGCCCCAAATTTCCCGCCAAAAATCATCTTCAGCGACGAGGCCTATTTTTGGATGAATGGATTTGTGAACAAGCAAAATTGTCGGATTTGAGACGAAAACAATCCACATGAGATACACCAGCACCAATTGCATCCCAACAAAGTCACTGTTTGGTGCGGATTTTCGTCTAACGGAATCATCGGTCCGTATTTTTTTGAGAACGAAGATGGGATTGCCATAACCGTCAACAGCGAGACCTACAGATCGATGATAAGCAACTTCTTGTAGCCTCAACTGGATTATATTGATACTGACGACATGTGGTTCCAACAGGACGGCGCTACGTGTTACACTGCGCACGCCACGATAGACATTTTGCACCAGCGATTTCAGGGTAGGGTCATCTCGCGCGGTGGCGACGTCAACTGGCCACCGAGATCATGCGATTTAACGCCACTATGTAGACTACTTTCTTTGGGGCTACCTTAAATCGCAGGTCTATGCGAATAATCGGCAAACAGTTGATGTCCTCAAAGTCAACATAACGAACACCATCCAGCAAATTCAGGTAGATTTATGCGACAAAGTCATCGAAAACTGGGCCTCCCGAATACGTTCCACCGAGCAAAGCCGCGGCTGAGATTTAAACGACCTCATATACCACACTTAATGCCATAAAATTTACTTTCAAATTTAAAATAAATTGAGTACATATATCAAACACAACTCGTTTTATTTATATTTAAAAATCGAGCGACCTTATTGAAAGACCCTATAGATGAAGCTGTGTTTGTTGTGGTAAAGGATACTATTTCTGGGACACAAGAAGAAAGTAGAATCCTGATTCTTTTTGGTCAAGGTTACACATATACATAAATACAAATACACACATTTTTATGAAGTGGAAGTAACTGAGCTAATCTTTTTTTATTCGTCTGTAATCTACTTCTTTTGTCTAAAATATACTTTATCTTGCCTCCGGCAATTTTCAATTAAATCCCACTTGTGTGTTTACTCCTTATTCTCTGATGAAACTGAAAACACTAATTTTGAATCGGAGGGTCAAATTATTTAAAGATTATTAATTTCCCCCACTATTTATATTTCACTTTGTTCTCAATCTATTCAATTTAAAGTTTAATATATCAAATTATGGAAAACTAATTTCTTCTTCTCTGTAAATCAAATAAAATGGTATAATGGTATTTTTCTTGAACTTTTCCCCATAAATTAAAACAAAAAAAAATCCCTTCATTTATAGCTTCGAGTTGTTTCTGGAGCTGGAATTGCCGAGAACTTCTAAAGAAACTTCATGGGACTCTTTATTCCATGGACTATTTTATGGTTAGAAGAAGAAAGAGAAAATTAGTTAAAGATGTTAAAGTAATATCCAGTGAAGAGCGTGTACAGCAACGTAAATTACTGGTGTGTGACCTTTGGTTAGGGAAATTGCAGGCCAGGAGGAGGGTGTTTGTGCCTGTGATGAAGGTGTGGAAACATAAAAATCAGAAAATGAAATGAGAGGGGCTTTTTACGAGGAGTTAGTTATACTAGCGGCAGAGAATAGAGCGACTGAGGAAAGTGTGAGTGAGCAGTATGGGAGACTGAAAGATAACCTTCTAAAAGCCACTGAACAGGTTTGTGGGTGATCAAGAGGTCCACCTAGTCACAAGGCGTCTTGGTGGTGGAATGAGGAAGTTGCGGCGGCTGCATATGGCAGCCTCCGCAAAAATGACACTATTTATTTCCTTGTTTTATCATCGATTAATATTCTATACTTGCTGCTCTAAACCATATTTAAACTTGCATTTTAAATACAAGATTATATACAGTTTTACCCAGTGAAAAGACGCAAATTATCTTGACTTATGAGATCTAGTAATATGGAATTTCGGTTTATGTATTTTACAGTTTTGCCACATCTCCAGATTCACCAGGTCTCCTTCAGATGTGTGCCTTCTCTCCCGACTCAAATCTTCGGTAGTGGTAGCAAACACTCATTTGCGGAAGAATTAACGCTGTTCTATTATACATACCTGGATTACTGCTAAACCACGGACATCTTTGAAAATGGGATAAAGAAAAGGTGGGGAAAATGTATTGCAAATGCAAACTATTACTTTGAGCATTTTTTTATAACTAAAGATTAATTATGTTTGGTTTTAAGAAACAAATCGTATTAATTGGACAAAACTTTGTATGCATCCCTTATTTTTAGAAGCAGAAAAGAGTATTTGGGAAATTAAGGTAAAACTCACCCACAACACCTATAGCATTTGAGAGGAACTGAATGGATATAACTCACTTTCATCAGCAAAATATGACGAGTTAACACTATTTTCCTCTTTGTATGGTGATTTTGTAGTAACCCCCGTCATATCGCGGGATTAAAATTAATATTAGTCTTGCCAACACAAAGAAAAATGGGACAATGTTTGTGAAATATTCGCTGGTCAATAGGTTTTACAGTTTGATTCATTTAACAGTGTTAGATTTCCTTTGCAATCATGATTTATCAGAAACATTTTATCTCTTCCGAAAATTCACACGTTAATCATATCATCGTGTCAGGAGCTATTTTTGTTACTCTTTTAATTAACATTCGAATGGCAAAAGTTGATAGTCATTGAGCGGAGAATGAAATGTACGAAAAGAATTTACAACCGGCTAAACATCCCAAAAGGATGTTCATGACAACTGCTACGAAAGACAAAAAGGCAATACAGTGTTTTGTAAAGGTGTCATCTACTTGTGCAAATTAGGAACCAAAAATATTCAAATGACTCATATAAAACATGCGTGGTCTGTAGAGATAAGTAGTAATTAAAGTACTCCGGCAAGACAACTAGAATTAGGATCGCTAATCAAAAATGTAACTTCGTTATAAAATATCCTGTTACTAAGGGGTGGATGAGTTATTCGTTAAATCATATAAAAAGTAACAGAAGCTGTTGTGTCGTCAGGACATCTAAAGGGTATTCCATAAAGGGCGCAGAATGTGAATTGGGCAAAACTTTTGTGTTTTTAAGTTTGAAGGCATGCATTTATCATGTTTGTTATTTCTTTTCATTCCGATTAATAGTTCTTTGTTTATTTTTCAGAATATTTATTAAGCTTGGAGCGTTCTTCTTTGAAGATAATAATAAATAATAATAATAATAATAAGTCTTTTATAATGCGCTCTTCAAGGCCTGAGGCCTTCCCAGAGCGCACGTTGTGCTGAGATGAGAATGGAAATTCAATGGAAATTCAAGAGGGGGGAGAAGGCAATACTGAAAAGATGCGTTTTCAGGAGACGCTTAAATGTGGTAAGAGAGGGAGAAGATCTGATTTCAGCAGGAAGAGCATTCCACAACTTAGGGGCGCAGATTGAGAAGGAGCAGTCCCCCATTGAGCAGAGGGATGAACGAGGAATATTCAAAAGAGGTGCATGTGATGACCGAAGGGCCCGAGGGACATGGCGTGGCGAGAGGGCAGAAGAGAGGTAAGACGGGGCCTTGTTGTTTAGGGCCTTAAATGTGAAGAGAAGTATCTTGAAGTGAGTACGGGATCTGACAGGATGATGAGGATAATGCAGTTACCATTAATGCAGACGTTAATGAAACGTGATATCCACTCAGTTATGGAGCGACCAGCAGGATGGAGCGACCTGCCAAACTTCGCGGCAAACGCTTGCATTAGTTCACGAAAAGTTTCCGCAGCAAGTGATATGCTTGCATGGTGACCAAGAATGGCCACCAAGATCCAGCTATCTTACTTATTGTGATTTCTTCATATGGGGATATGTAAAATCACGGGGATACGCCAATGAACCACGGGCAATTCTTGAATTCAAGGTTGAAATCAGGCGTGTGATTGGAGGAAATATCTATGAGAGAGTTATTGGAAATTTCGAAGAGCGCATAAATTATCCTGATTCATTACAGGTGAACTGTAAAAGAACAACCTCTAACCCCTCCTCCCCCCCACACACACTTTATCGGAGAGCACGTGCGATGGTATCTCGCCATGGACAACGTCACTGGCTGTTCGAACATTCACGAATTTTCGACTCCTGAGCTCATTGGGGAAATATTCCCCAATCCTACAAACTCGTCCCAAGCCTCCCCCCACCCCCTACCAGGTGACGAGGCGAGGAAGAGCCTCTGTTTCTCGCACCTTGCTGCTAAATGATGAATCGACTCTGCCTCCAGATTAATATGGCTGGAGCTAGTGAGTCCTTTCTCCAATCTCCCCTTCTCCCTCAGAATAGGGCATGCAAATACTCGGGTTTCACTGTGTTTAGAGGAGTCCAGCTCGCACCTCAAGGGCGTCCTCATCGTCTCAAGTCTAAGTAAGTCCCGTGAGCGTTCATCAGACAGCAAGACTTTCTCCGACGTGATTCTACCCCAGTCAATTGCTAGCTTCTGTGAAGGGCAAGCCTTTGAATTTGCGCAACATTCTCTCTTCCTTTAATCGAACCGAAGAAAATCCCCATCGATTACCTTTGAGGAAAAGAAGTTTCCTCTTCCAGTGGAATTACGAGGAATCCCACATTCCCCATCGAACGTCATCTTTGAAGATTGGCTGGCTTCATCGGAAGGTTGGTTCGGATCGTGCCCCACTTGCCTCATCGGATCGTTCCCCACTCGCCTCATCGCAAGAAGGACCTTCCTCGAAGTCACTGACCCGTAAGACTGAAACCTCCTCTATTATTAGTATTGTCAAGTTCCCCCTTTTGATCTGAGCCTAGTAACATTAATCAATTATTTTTATTCGAGAATCCCTCCTCATAATAATTATCAAGAGACTATTTCAATTTAAATAATTCCCTTTTTCCTATTATTATTCTTACTTTGATCTTTTAAATAAAATTATATTTTTGTTGTTTATCTTTAACTAACCTTGAACGATACTCTCGGCCTATTCAAGTAATCTCGCCAACTAATTATGCACTCTGTCTGAGTATTAAGGATTTGAAACCCAACGCCTTAAATTTGACCCCCCAGTCGGTCGTTAATCCCTGCGAACAGTCCTTCAACGGTTCGCGTTGCAGTAGCTGATTACGTCACCCCCCACATAATATAGGAGTAGTCTATGGTATAGAGTGGTATACTACGACATGAACATATGGCCGACATTGTGTTCCATATCTAAATGGGAGACATAACTCATTAGAAATATGCAGAATATAACCTTGTTTCTAAAAATTAGTTTTAATTATTCACCATTCAAATTCAGCCTCCTTTATGGAACACGCTATATTAGGTAATGTAATGAAGCGCGTCTTTTATTATACGAAGAGAACAAATGAAAAAGCGCTTCTGAAAATAATAAAAAACGGAACTTATTGAAAACGTTCTCTCCTTGATATCTTGCTTCTCTGAATCACCTTTTATTCATTTTCTTAGCGTCCTCCTTGTCCTTAGTAATGTTATTGTTTATGCTATAATAGGTAATTAATCATTATTGGCATAATATTATATTAATTATATGTCTATATTTATATTAAAACATAAATATATCGACTGAATTAATTATGTATATATGATTTGGATTTGTGTGATTGTATGCATTAATAAATTAACGTACGAATGAAAGCTAAAAATGTAAGTTCACTAAATGCAACCAATCTAACGGGATTTAGTTTGGTCAAAATTAGACGCTCTAACTGGTATTGGAGAGACTGGGTCCCTTGTCATCTGAGGATGTGTTTGTTCATGGAGAAGAGGCGCAGAGTGAAGGCGCTGAAAAGGATAGTTTTAGTTGCAGAAGAAGCGCATCAGGACTGGGTCATTGCGGAAAGCAGCTTCCTTCAGCTTGTCATTATTTTTCCTGAACATGACCTGCGTTTAAGATTTGGTTGACCTGTGACTACTGATATATTTCTGAGACTGGGCCATGCCCTCTCAAATGTCCATCGTCATCCTCCACCTCAATGTGGACGCTGAAGCTCTGCAGTTTCAGTTGGTGCATGACCTTGTTTATACATGACCGCTCGACTGTACGAAGGAGTTTCATACGGACGAGTTGTACGAGCGGAACGGGCTACCGCTCTAAGTGGGCAATTTTACTGCAGAATTATGTTTACTTGGCTAGAAAATGTTTAATAGAGATTGGTCTCTAGGAAAGGACGGATGCGTTATTATATATATATATTAAAACAAATTAGTCGTGTAATGAAAAATATCAGTATAGATCTTACATCTAATAAATTTGCCCTCGGATTCATAGTAAATAATAATAAAATCAATTATGTTGTGATCTAAAAGTCATCTGGGCAAACGGAAGAGTACGATATTATTTTTTTTTAATAGCTTTTGGCCTTATGAGACAAAAAGTAACGGTTATATGTAGTAACTTGAATTTTCAGAAAATAGATTTTCTAAACAAAACGGTAGACAATACAAAGGATCAACTTATATTATTTATAAAAGATAACTTCATCATTCAAAAGGTAGACGAAATGAAAGTTCTACATGTTGCCCAACTCTTGAGAACAGCCATTGAAAAATATAGCGTTTCAATCTAAATACTTGTGAAAGTTTCAAGAGAGCTCGCAACTCATTGGAGAATTTAAATCGTATCATTTTATTTTGTTTCTCGACGTTAAGGAATATTAAATTTGGATGAAATTTTAAACGACGTAAACGCCCCAAAAATGTATAATGATATTCAGTCTAAATTTGTAACTTTTTTAAGACGAAGATTACCCAAATAGATCAAATCAAGTGCCATTGATAACCATTAAGATGATATTCAGTCTAAATTTGTAACTTTTTTAAGACGAAGATTACCCAAATAGATCAAATCAAGTGCCATTGATAACCATTAAGATGATATTCAGTCTAAATTTGTAACTTTTTTAAGACGAAGATTACCCAAATAGATCAAATCAAGTGCCATTGATAACCATTAAGATTAAAAAGTAAATAAGGGAACGTAACCGATTGTATATAAAATGGAAAAACAACTATACTGTTGATTATAATTAATCGATAACAATAGTTCTAATTAGGTCGTCTTGTCAACGCAAAATAAGAATCACACAAAATGAGCTAGCCTCGTTGTAAAAACACGAGCCAAAGAGATAATATAAATATATATATTAAATCGTAAGTCAATGACAAAGTGCATCGCGCCTCTCAGATGGTGTCGATCAAGTCACTACAATTTTACATATTAGCATGGCAAAAATTAAATTAGTTTTTATATCAATTAAGAAAAATATATGCTTTCCACTTTTAATTAAGAAAATTTTAAAATCTTTTGTCCACTTTTCCAAAAATCTATTAGCGATGAAATAGTTCCTATGAAGTTCGAAGAAGCAGGAGTAATGCCATTTTTCTAAAAAAAAAAAAGGCATAAGCACTGATCCTGGAAACCTTTTGTCCATTTGCCTTATTTTGTGCGCTGCAAACTCTCCAAGTACATTTTTAGTCGCGGGCGACTCTACAGCTCTCTATGTCGGTCGGTCATTCGGCCTGTCCCTGTTTTGTTCTTTTTTTATAACATTGTAACTATTCAGTCGATTCTAACGAAATTTGAAACCATTATATTGATTTGCATTCTCTTCCGAATGATATAATTGCCAAGGTCCTCCCGAAGTTAGCCCGATAACAAAATTGTTTTGGCAATCATAACTATTCGGCTGATTTTAACGAAATTTGAGACCCTTATGTTGTTTTACATTCTCTTTCGAATAATATAATTGCCAAAGTCCTCGCAAGGATAGCCGGGGAATTATTTGGCAATAACTTTATAACTATTTGGCAGATTCTAACGAAATTTGAAATATTTATGTTGTTTTACATTCTCTTTCGAATGACATAATTGCCGAGGTCCTCCCAAGGTTAGTGTGAGAATTATTGAAAGTTTTGAAGACCATAAATCAGAATAAGTGAGAGCACACGACTTTTGGTCAACAGACCTTGTTAGAGAAAGGAAAGGAGAGCATTCGGAGGAAAATAACTTAATAAATGACTTACATCACATCTTTCGCTGCAAACGCTCATGCTTAACTAATTTTCTCTATTTCCTTTAGGAAGTAATCACGTTCGACCGAGATAATGGTGTAAATGAGGCTAATCTCTACCTCAAATATCTTTTGCCAACGTTCCACATAAAAGAGTCACGCCTAATATAGGGCACATCATAAACTGAATTGAAAGCTGGTTGACAATCCATAGATAGAGAGGTTTCGTGAATGGAAATAGTTTGAACATTTGTTAATGATACGATAATTACTGAGAAAACTCGCAGATGCAGTTCAAAGTATCATTAACAAGAGATTACAATATGGGGATTCAAATTTTAAATACAGTCAACATGAAAATAATTTAGGTTTCCTGATCTTTATTGATTTTAAATTTTCGAAACAATGTAATGTAGTATCACAAATTGCAAATATGGTTCTAAGATTCATAGACATTTTTCGTTTAAATGGTAAAAAATTAACCTTCCCTTATTTTAACCGATTGTAAGACCTCATTTGAAATATGCGCTAAAACTCTGGTGTCTGTATATACGAAAGGAAATTATATTATTGGAATGCATGTGTCCAGTAATGAACTACGAAACTAATTTGTGAACTTAGACATAGGTTATACGACGACAGATTGAGGCACTTTGAATTACTTTCACTAGAAGATCGGCATCTACACGGACAACATTTTGACGATTAAAAAAATATTAAACGGGATTACTCTTATAAATATTACTCAATAATTAGGCTAGATAACCGAGCAGCCATTATGAATAACGGTTTTAAGAGAGTGAATTAAATATTTAATACTTCAATATTACAACTTTCTTTTCTTATAAAATAACTAAAACATGGAATGACTAATCTAGGAATGAGAGTAAAAGCACAAATCTGAGTATTTTTAATGATGGAATCGGCAAATACTAGTTAACATATGAGATTAGAGAAGTATGGGTTATTAAATTAATCCTTGACACTTATTTCTTGCTGTGGGTCTTAGGTTTACCCAGTGTGCCGTTATCTCCCAGAAGCACTGATTGTAATGGGGAATATGATCAGAGTCTATTTTTTTTAAGTCAAGCATCTACATCTTCATTTTAGTTAATGGGACGTTGTGATCATTTCATTAGAAATTAGTTAAGGACGAGCGTTCACGTCGAAAGCTTTCTGTTGATTAGCAATTTAGATTGCTCTAGATGCTGAACTATCCTTTCTCTAAAAATGCACTTCGAGATTTTATCAACGACCGAAATCAGAGAAATGGCATTATATTTGCTTCTTTGAACTCTTACAAATCAATTCTTTCGCTAATAAGATAATTTTTAAATTTGTACTAAAGGTTTTAATCAGTTCACTTCACTATTCTTTATGCTGAATTTGATAGATTTGATCTTGGCACGTTTTTAATTTTAATTTCTCATTATATTAACTAACTCTACGTTAGTTTATGTATCTATGATACTAAAATGTGCCAGTTTAAGTAAGAAAAACCTTTCAGAGAAGATTAAGTCGAATGAAAACTGAGTGAGAAGTAAACAATGCTTGGGGGCAATGGTGGCAATGTCAGAGGTAAGTCTGCAGGTGATCTTTACCCCTTGGATTTGACCCTGGGCTGAAGGGAATGATTATTTTGCACTGATCTTTAAGCTTACTATAGTCCATTTCTTACAAAGAAAAGCGACGTTTTCGAAAAGAAATCACCCACCATCTTTGTGAAAAAGTTAAATCACTGTACATATTTTTACGAATGAGAGGTGGAGTTAAGCGTTAGCTAGCCAAGACCTGAAGATAATTTGCAAGGCGCCTGGCCAAATCCTAAAGATTATGACTTTGATGGGGAATTGCGATGTTTGAGGTCAACGACATTTCAAGTATATCTATCATTGACCTTACCTTATTGGGGCTGGCCCAAGTGAGGAAAACAGGGCTATTTGATGACGAGGCACTGAGTCTTTTCGTATAGTACCAAATAAGTTAATTATGTTGTCGGAATCTGTCTCAGTAACATTAGGGTGAATGATTCTTTTAATGATTTTAACCCTCAAATCTCTATTTCTTACGTATTATTTAGAATTTCATAGTAATCCGGTACATATGTGAAAAAAATATACTTAGTGTCGGCCTAGATTTCTGCCTTCGTGTGATATTCTGCAAAGGTGTCAGCGAAACCATTTATCAAGTGACTCTACCTTAACAAGACTCGCCCAACATAGTACAACTAAGCTTAAGGGATTTAAAATCATATTATATTCTCTCAGATAGCCACAAGAGTGCACAACCGCGTAAGATTAGTGGAATATCGTGTGTAAAAAAGATATCTGTCCGTCTTCTTCTTGACTTATATGATTAATGTGTGTGGATCAAAATAAATTATGCCAGGTTCGATATCAAAGTTTGCGATGCCAAAGTCAGTGATGCTAAAGACAGTTGAAAAATGTTAAAAAATGGATATTTAATGAATATTTTAAGAAGGCCATAATTTTTGGCGGCTCATAGAAACTTCAAACGTAATTCATTTACCGAAAATTGGTAATAAAATATGGGTCTTTACCATTATAGAAGGTAATATTTACCGAAAAAGAATATATATCATGCCAAGAATCTGGATATTAAATCTTAGATGGGTCACTATTATTGACAAGGCGATTTTTGAGGTCACTATTCTTGAAATCGTAAAGGCGGTCTCACATTTCTTGACATAGGAAGTTCTCAAGGACATTTTGATAACCTTAGACGATAGATTTAGGATTAGGCAACCAAAGAAACATCGAGGTCGGGCCCTAGAAGTCGAGTTTGGGTGTTAATACAAGACAAATTTAATAACATTGTGGCACAATAAGGCAAAAAGTAACAACATGCGAGGATAAGAACGCCAATTTCTTTCAGTTTATTTACAACAGTTCATTTATTATTCAATTTCATTTTTAATGAATCATAATACCATTCACTTTCATTAAAGTTAAGATCATACATTTTTTTCTCTATTTATATGATATTTATAATGGGGTTGCTATTCCTGACAATGGAACTGTTGGGATCGCTATTATTGACATGGAGAAATTTGGTTCCCTATTCTTGACATGGCGAAATTTGGATCCCTATTCTTAATATGATCCTGGCATAATATTAGCTTTACACCTAGTTCCCATGCACTGCAATGCTATGTAGACGATTAGAAAATGATGCACTGCTTCTAAGCATCAAAATATCTTTGTTAAGCAGTTAGCAATCTTGTAGCATGATAAACGGTATTTTCCTATTATTGACAGCCCTTTTTGTATAAAAAGAAAGTAGGTTATGTTATGTTATAAAAACAAAAAATATAAACTATTTAATTTCCAAAACACCAATAATTCCATTAAAGTTGAGATTCGCAAGGCTATGTCATTTTCGATGTTGTCAATTTGTTTTAATAAACTACTAGACGACTGTCTGTGAACTAATTTGACATATGTTAACCTGCTTTCGATAAATTGACCCGGGCAATATCACAAAATATTCGAAACAAAGTACAGCTTTATTGCATCATCCTTCTGATAAAGCCACAGTACAACTTGCTCTTGCCAGAAAGCCACAGCATCTTCTTCGGTACGAAGCAGAGTCAAGATATTCGTTTTAAAAGAATTTAAAACTATAGAAAAAATTTGCCCTGATAAAAAAATGGGCTATCAATAATAGAAGGGTGAAAATATTTGGCTCTCGATAATAGCAAAGTAAAAATATGTGACAATTGATAATAGGAAAGTAAAAAGATGTGACAATCGACAATAGGAAAATAAAAAGATTTGGCGAGCAATAATATTAAAGTGAAAGTACTCGGTTGACAGTCAAGGAAGCGGACTGAATTTAGAAATATAGATTGGGATGCGTCACCTCGCCCCCACCATTTGGAGAGTTTCGAGGGTAGCGTGGAGTGTAACTTACGGAAGCCGCACTGTGGAGAAGACAGGTGGCCGCCACAATACAGTAAAAAGTCTATTCTAACATTTATCAATCTCAGAATCAATTTTCCCACGCAGGAGGTTAGAGAGATTGGACGGAAATTAGCCGGGATAGAGTGAAAAGCGAACACATTAGCCATTCGCCAGGAGTCTGGGAGGATACCCTCTACACAGATCCTGTTAACAACTCTAACAGAAAGGTCATGCCTCACTCACCCAGGGTTCGAAGCATGGAGTACAAGACATCTTTCAGACCAGGGGTAGTGACGCGCACGAAGCCGGAACGTAACTCAATTTGTTCAATGTAAATCTATCGTTGAAGTGTTCCTCATCCCTAGACGTAAAGTTCACTCGGCAATCTTCAGCGACATCACGACGTACAGTGAATGCTGGCGCAACAGCATCGCGGCTAGAGAATCATGAGAAAGCGGTCGCGAAGTATTCACGATGGACGCAGTATTCTAGATTGCGGTCCTTGTCTCCTGGAGAACGGGAGTGGGGTGCAGTCAAAGATTGCCCCGAATCCTTTTGAATCATACCTACGTCTGCGGGAAGGGTCAACCTGTAAAATGAAGACAGGTATGCCCACCAGGAAGAGTGACTGGCGTGCTATGAACCATAACGTAACCTAGCACTAGCTCGAAGAAATTAAGACGGTGAAAACGTTCGGTGGCGCTAATTGAGCATGTAGGCATAACGCTTCTGTCGGAGGCTCGCTTCACACTCGGTTGACAGTCAAGGAAGCGGTCGGCGTGCGAAATAGCCAGACATTCTAGGAATAGTAGTTATACCCACGTCCATGAGCTTACCGGAGAATAACTCAACCTTTTCTGCCACCAACCTAAACTCCTCGACTAGGACAGTGAAATAAGTAATTTCCTGAATTGTGGACAACCACACCCCCTCCAAGCATGAACAGGGTGGTCTTTCTGACGGCAGCGTCCCAGTAAATGATATTTGGAGGGGAAAGTGATCACTACCATAGAGGTCATCTACCGCCTCCCATCCAAAATCAGGCTATGCATGCGCCGAGCATAGTTGTTGCCTACTGTTCAAATCTCCGAGAAGAAGAGAGAGCCTCAGAAACCATGCCACAACATGGCGGGAGTCACCAGCGCCAAATTAGGCTGACGGTGAAATTTAAACATAAATTACAGTATGCCTCCTATCCAGGTGTTGCTACACTGTCACTTCCTGTAAGGGGGTATTTATAGCAAATAGAAAAAAAACAGAAACATCATGTAAATCGCGCATCCTCATTCCCTGCCCCCAACCAGTGGTGTAGTTGCAAAACCCGTATACCATTTTGGCTTGGCAAGGGGCACGCGCCTACCATGTTCTCCTGCCAAGAGAAAGCTAACGATGAAGGAAAGGAAACGAACCTCTGCGTTTCCTTTCAGTTGGCCCTGAGTGCACACCAATTCTATTGAAGGAATATGCCCTCCAGGCATAACTTACTCTCGTCAGAGAAACCCCCCCATCCTAGTGTATCCCAAAGCACAGAGATAGTCCTCGCCCTGAGGAATACCCCCAAGTGAACTCCCTCCAGCACTTTCCTGAGTCAAAGGATTCACGCATTGACTCATCGCTTGCCAGTGCGAATTATTCCCAGAGTATCCCGAAGAGAAGAAGAAACATTATTTCCCTGTCCGGTGGTGCGATCATTTCCTCCAGAAGGCGTGCGTCTCTCCATCTGTCACACGCCCCTAAGTCATTTGTGGCTTTAAAGTATTTCTCCGATCTGCCCATCTGGGCGCTGATCCACGCATCGGCCCGGAAACAACATTCTTGAGGTGTCAACTATTGAGTTCAAGGTCAGACTCAAATCCGATTCTCGAGGAATCGCGTAAGGTATTTAAACCCCTGTTATATGTTTCGTTGAAGTCAGTTGCATTTAAGATTAAAGTGAACTGTGGGTCAACCATTACTATAAATTCAGATATGTCATTTAGAAAGCCTCAGTTAAATTTGTTGAATCCATTTCTGTTTAGTCAGTGTGTTAAATTTCATTGGTTCATGTTTTTAATTAAAGTTCTAGTTTTTTTAGAAACAAATTTTTATTCAATACTCGAACCGCTAAGCAAGGCACTAGGAACCCTCAAAGATTAAAGAGGTAATAATCAAATAATAATAATAATCAGAATTAAAAATATAGCACTCTTAGAGAGAAAACTTAAGCAAGGAGTTTTGAAGTACGTAACCAACCCATACTATGAAAGGCCTTCCAAACCCTATTACTATGAAGGCCTTCAACAGCCCGTCACTTTTAAAAGCCTTCAACACTCCATCACATTTTTAGGCCTATAGTACCATAACGCTTTGAAAGGCTTTCAGCACACTATTACTATGAAGAGCTTCATCATCTCATCACTACGAAGGGTCTTCAACACTATATCACTATCAAAGACCTTGAGCACTCCGTCACCATGAAATACTCGCACCACTTCATCACTATGAAAGGCCTTCAGCACTCTATTACTATGAAGGCCTTCAACACCATATCACTTTGAAAAGCCTTCCACACTTCATCACTATTAGAGGCCTCTAGCACCATATTACTGAAATGATTTAAGCACCCTATTACCTTTATTTAGTGTCCGCGATCAGGCCTTCAAGTCCTCCACTTGCGGCCCCTTCCCAGACGCTGATCTCAGGGTGAATAAGAACCGAAATTGAAACAAAGGAAACGCACACTTTGTCTGACTTAGGAAACAAAACAAAAAATAACAAAAAAACAAAAACAAGAAGCATATATATATATATATATATATATATATATATATATATATATATATATATATATATATATATATATATATATATATATATACAGGGTGTTCGGAAAGTCACTGTGCACTTTTCGAATAATTTTTTTTTATATTTCAGATTTCGACCCCAATATGGTTTTAACAACTCAAGAACGTGTATGGCTCGTCGAACACGTATTCGGAAAGGGTGGTAGATACACAGATGTGGTGCGACAGCGGTTTGCTGAAAAATTCCCAGATACACCTACCTGTTCCACATCGCAACGCAGTTCGTAACCTTGTTGATAAGTTTCGGGAAAAAGGATCAGTGTATGATGCCGAACGCTGTGGAAGGCCAGCAAAGTATCGACGGAGAAACTGTTGCACATTTCTGACAGCATGCTGCAGAGTCCATCAAAATCATTACGAAAATTAGCTCAGCAGCATGATATTGGTGTTGCAACTGCTCATAAGGCCGTCAGAAGGAAATTAAAGCTCTTCCAATACAAAATAATGGCAGTACAAGAACTGAAAACTACCGATCATGAGAAACGACTACGCTATTGCAGATGGTTTAACCGATTTATCGACCATACGGCTGATGTGTTGGATGTGACCTTTTTCACCGACGAAGCATGGTTCCATCTCTCAGGTTACGTTGATTCGCAAAATTCAAGATTGTGGTCATCTGATAATCCTCACAGTTTGCACGAAACACCCCTACATGATAAGAAGGTTGGTGTGTGGGTTGCGATTTCCACACGTAGAATTGTTGGCCCTATTTTCTTTATGAACACAATAAACAGCGAGCGCTATTGTTCGGATATTCTTCACCCCTTCATCGGTCAGATGACAAGTGATGAAATCAATTACTCATGGTTTCAACAGGATGGTGCTACTGCACACACATCAGGCAGATCCATGAATTTATTAGAGGAAGTCTTTGGAAACCGCATTATTTCGAAGGACGTGTGGCCCCCACGTTCACCAGATCTGAATCCACCAGACTTTTATCTATGGGGAGCAGCAAAATCTGCAGTGTATCGAGATCGTCCGCACACGCTGGATGACTTGCAAGCAGCAATAACAACATTCATTCAGTCTATTTCAAGCGAGCAACTGATAGAGGTGTGTTTAGAAACAAAATAAGAAGGGTCCAAGCCTGTATTGATGCCAAGGGGGGTCACTTTCAACATAATTTATAATTGTCATTCATATTTACCTCCTGTATTCTATATTGAAACATTTATGTTAATAAATATGTAAGTGCACAGTGACTTTCCGAACACCCTGTATATATATATATATATATATATATATATATATATATATATATATATATATATATATATATATATATATATATATATATATATATATATATGCGGTTAAGGTAATGGCATTATTAGACAACTGCTCTGCTTCAGGTCCAGCGGGTGATCCTATCTTCCTCAAACTGGAAGATTATACTTAAGGATGGCCCATCCTCCAGCCCCCAAAAAGCTGGTTTCAAAGTCACCTCTTTATATCGTCTTGCTAACCGTCACATAAAACTGTTATTATTAATATATTAACAGCTTTGACTATGGGAAAATATTTCAATTGTAAGGACAGAATCCCGCATGATGCGAAGAAATGAATTTCTCCATTTGCGTCCTTCGTTCATCCTACAAACTAAACTGAAACTCTAAAGGAGCAACCCAACCGAATATATATATATATATATATATATATATATATATATATATATATATATATATATATGCAGGATAGAAACCACAATGATAGGATCGATTTATTTGCGAAACTACGAGTCGACGGAGAGATCCGTCATTTTCAATCGCTGGTAAACTAATTATTACAGAAAGATGCTTAACTTAGGGGCACATAAATTTACAAGTTGGAATGTAATTAAGATGGGGCGGTGTGGAGCAGCGGCATTTTGGAGCAGAGGACGGAGGAGTCTTCTGCTTATCAAAGGATTAGTGTTGAATTTCCCATCGGAAGTATTAAAGTTTGGAATTTCCTTTATAAGAGCTGATTCTATTAGACGCCTATGTATAGAGTTGTGAGAATTATAAATTATTTTTGCATTGTCACTTTCAATTGAACAGTTTTCATTTGACACGTGTAGGAACTGGCTAAAAGATAAAACCAACCATTCAATTGACATTGATAACGCAAAAATCATTTATAATCCTGCCAGCTTCTAACATATTTTTGGAATCATTACGCATTGCATAGAATCTCTTCCTAGGGTAGAGGTTTAGGGAGAGAAAAAAAGGTTCTCCTGTCCTCTGTATCACCTGTTTTCCTTGAGTGAGTAAGAAGTTCCAGATATCAATGATATATGGTTGTCGTAGAATGACTCCCGACGATACTATATATAACACTATTCGTTGAGGGAACTTCCTTAATTATCTCTAGAGTGCGTTTTACTGTCTGGCGGCCGATATTATGTATCTTCAAAATGCTTAAGAAGTGTAACTGAGCTCAAGGATAATAATATTGCTATCATTAATAAAATAGAGTTTTATTAATAATAACTTTAAACAATACAAAAACGGAAAATATTGACAAACAGAATGGAAAGGGTCGTGGAGACTCGGGCTAATCCAAGGATTTAAGGGATCAAAAAAGGTAAAACAAATATGGAGTTAAAGAGATGGGATGGTTCGATAAACCATTTAAAGCACAGGATAGAATTGACAAATAAGGGATCAATACTCAAAAGGTGACGCTTGGCTTACGTAACTTCATTAGGGTGCAGTGGAAGGTACTTGAAGGAATATTCGGTCCGCTGGCGAGTTCCAGCCAAAGGGGGGGGGGGTAAAAGGATCCTGACGAGGCGTCTTGGAAAGGAGAACCGTTACTCGACGAACAATGGCTGTTCTACTTTGTTCTCTTCTGAACAAAGGGGGGATGAGAACCGTCTCTTGTCTACGGGCTCAAGAACAATGGCTGTTCTAATGTTGTTCTCCTTTGAACAACAGGGGGGGTGAGAACCGTTTCTTGGCGAAGGGCTCAAAACGAACAATGGCTGTTCTAGGTTGTTCTCTTCTGAACAAAGGGGGGGGATGAGAACCGTCTCTTGTCTACGGGCTCAAGAACAATGGCTGTTCTAATGTTGTTCTCCTTGAACAACAGGGGGGGTGAGAACCGTTTCTTGGCGAAGGGCTCAAAACGAACAATGGCTGTTCTAATGTTGTTCTCCTTGAACAGCAGGGGGTGATGCCTTGGGGACTTGGCGTCACTAAAGGCTCGAACCTTTGGCACTCAAGGAATATTGTCCTCCTTCTGGACAAGTGATGGTGAATCTCGAGGTCGAGGTCCCTTGGCGCACAAAGGGAGAGAGGGTCGTGGTGATGTTTCGCAACGAAAATCTGGATCTCCAATCTGATCTTAGTGGTAAAGTTTCCATATAAATAGCCAGGACATCTCCTTGGCGTGGGGGAGAATGGGGTGGAAGCTTCGAGGTAACGCACAGCTGGGCCAGAGAAAAATGCCTTATCTGTCCATAAGCCTAACTCGATCAGGCGAGGTCGGCGTATGGGGGCGAACGGGGGGGGGACGATAACCTCCTTGTTTAAACATTGACGTCCGGTAGCTGTTGATAAGACTCCAAGCCTCGAATCGAAGATGCACGTGGGCCTCCTCGAGGTTTTAACTAATATGGGATAGGAGTTGAATTTAACACAGATTCAACTCGTTCTATCACACCCCTCCATTCCAGGGGAAGTTGTCACTTCGAAAAAAAAAAAGAGAAGGGACAACGATAGAGCTCCGTTGTAGGGAACTCGTTTTCTTGTACCAACCGTATCTTCCTGCACCTAACTAGTATTACCTCAGTACATGATTATTTTGATCTTTAGATTACAGGGGAAAATAACCTTTAATACAACTTAATAAAAAAAAAGGGCATGGAACAATGAAATGTTATAAACTTAGTACATACGGGACAAAATAATTTATACGTAAATTAATAAGAACAAATATATATACATCAAAAAAAATTAGACATTGAGCGTTACAAAATTCAGACATATACATTAATTAACTATATTACAAAAGAATCTTAAATTAAGTCGTACAAGACGGTATATACCTACATGGAGATACTAATCCTATGAATACAATTGTTCTACGCTATTCGGTAACGCATTCCTACTGAGTGCGTCAGCGACCTGGTCATCGGAACCTTTGATATAATTTATTTTAAATTGATACTCTTGCAAGAGTAAACTCCAGCGCATGATGCGGCCGTTTGAGTGTCTCAAATTCCTAATATAGGCTAACGGACGGTGGTCGGTTCCTATTCGAAATTCTTTACATATCAAGTACAGCTTGAATTTGTCTATGACCCAGATAATTGATAGAGCTATCTTTTCTTTAGTGGCATATCTCTTTCCGCGTGGTAATAATTGACGACTAGCATATGCAACTGGATGACTCGTTCTGTCATCCACGTATTGAAGGAGTACACCACCAATGCCCTCGTTGATCACGTCGGTCTTAACCCCAACGGATTTTTCCGGGTTGGGCAACTTAAAAATGGGGGCAGAAATGAACTTACTTTTGAGCTGATTAAAATGGGAAACAGCGACATCATTCCAACGTAAACGATCGGAGAAATTCTTTTCCTGAAGGGGGCATAGGGGGGCCGAAATTGCAGCGAAATTCGGAACAAATCGCTGATAGGGAGAAGCTGATCCTAGGATCGATCTTAATGGCTTCTTTGTAATCGGGAGGGGCATGTGGGCGATTGCCTTAATCTTGTTCTCGTGGGGACCTAACTTGCTTTGTCCTATTTTGAAACCCAAATATTTAATGGGTTCGTGGGCAAAATGGCATTTGCGGGGGCCAATGGTGAGGCCATTTTCGCGCAGTTGTTCGAAAAGAGCTAATAGGGTGGGTAAATGGTGATTCCATTTAATTAGTTCTTGTAGCTGACTCTTCTGACGTGGTGTCAGCTGCGCGTCACTATCCAGGTCAGAGGGTTCCAAAGACTCGCCTAGTAGGGAAGGAGGAGGGTAATCGGCATCAGGTTGGATGCACACTGTCTGGATTACATTAAGGGACTCCGCGGGGCAATCCTCTTCAAGCGCCGATGCTTCGTCCAGTTCTACGAAGGTATCTCCATGGGCGCGTTGGGGGTTCTTTATTTCTTGGGGTCCAGGGACAGTCTCCGTGTCCTTGTCTGGGGCCTTATCACCTAAGGGTGTTAGTGATTCACACTCCTCTTTTGCCGTCCTAAAGTCCTGGTTAGGGGTCTCCGAGAAATCAGACGGTATCGGGGTTCTGATGGGGACGGGCTCCTGGGCTTCTTTCTTATCTCGGCCTTGAGGAAGGGCGGCCTGAAACACAGGGTCGAAACTTACTTGGGGGCTCTGTCCTATAAGTACGGAACAGAATTTTATGGGTGCTACAATGACTTCAGCCCAGCCATTATAATATTGACACTGCAGGTAACATCTAGCGACGGGGAATCGGTTCGCCCGCCCAAGTTGGTCATGTACCACCGCAAACTTTTCGTGGTTAGAGGCCACTGGGAGGAGTTCGTCGGACACGATGAAGCATGTACATCCTGTGTCCCTGACGAGAGTCGATACTCGACAGCTGTCCACGCTGCCCTCCTCATATTTCAAAGTTCCCGATGAACTTTTACCAAAAACAAAATTTACCTGGTGGCCTGACGGAGGGGGAGAAGTTTCTGCTTGGGTCTGCACCACCGGGGGAGCCGGGGTTGCATTAATCTGGTGAACTTGGTGGGCTGGTCCGCTTTTAAGCCTAGAATTTTGGGGGCAATTCCAGCTCATGTGGTTTTCTACACCACAGGTGAAGCATATGGTTGGTCGCTTCGGGAAGAGAGATGGAGGAGAAGTCTTAACGGGAGGTTTGGAGTCCCGTTGTTGGTTTTGGGGAAAGAAGTTTGGGGGTTTTACGGGGCTCGGAAACTTTGTCAGCTTTCCTGGGAAGGGGCGCGAATCCTTCCTTCTTTCTTCTCGTTGGATTTCTTTTTCTCGTTCTTCTCGTTGTATTTTTCCTTCTCGTTCTTCTCGTTGGATTACTCTTCCCCGTTCCTCTCTTTCTCTTTCTTTTTCTACCTTTTTTCTTTGAACTTCTGCTTTAATCCGAGCTAATTCAATCTGAAGCTCAGCTTGTCTTATCCGATCCTCTCTTTCTCGTTCTTTTTCTCGTTCTTCTCTTTCTTCTCGTTGTATTTCTCTTCTTTGCTCCTCTTGAATGTACTTAGTTAGTTCTTTTCCGGAAAGTCCACAGGACTCTCCTTGCGCTTTAAAGATTTCAAACTGAGTCATCTTTGCACTTGGGGGCGCACTAGTCAACCAACTAAAATTCCTTGCAACAAGAATTATGCCTCTATAGAATTAGCCTACCTAAATATGGGCACTGACCTATTCGTACTTGGTTTCTTACTCTAAATAACCACTGACTAAAATCACGAAAAAACACAACAAATTATTATAACCGTTCCTTGAGCTACTCCAGCTTCTTAAGTTTAAAAAAAAAGGGGATAGCAATCGTTAAAACAAAAGGGAACTACTATATTCTATTATTATAACGAATAACACTATGCTTTACTCGACTGAGACCAGTGTTTGCAAAGATATAGCGTTAAACCTTACACACCTGATAACAAATTAAATAGTATATATATGTCGTAGAATGACTCCCGACGATACTATATATAACACTATTCGTTGAGGGAACTTCCTTAATTATCTCTAGAGTGCGTTTTACTGTCTGGCGGCCGATATTATGTATCTTCAAAATGCTTAAGAAGTGGAACTGAGCTCAAGGATAATAATATTGCTATCATTAATAAAGTAGAGTTTTATTAATAATAACTTTAAACAATACAAAAACGGAAAATATTGACAAACAGAATGGAAAGGGTCGTGGAGACTCGGGCTAATCCAAGGATTTAAGGGATCAAAAAAGGTAAAACAAATATGGAGTTAAAGAGATGGGATGGTTCGATAAACCATTTAAAGCACAGGATAGAATTGACAAATAAGGGATCAATACTCAAAAGGTGACGCTTGGCTTACGTAACTTCATTAGGGTGCAGTGGAAGGTACTTGAAGGAATATTCGGTCCGCTGGCGAGTTCCAGCCAAAGGGGGGGGGGGGGTAAAAGGATCCTGACGAGGCGTCTTGGAAAGGAGAACCGTTACTCGACGAACGGCTCGACGAACAATGGCTGTTCTACTTTGTTCTCTTCTGAACAAAGGGGGGATGAGAACCGTCTCTTGTCTACGGGCTCAAGAACAATGGCTGTTCTAATGTTGTTCTCCTTTGAACAACAGGGGGGGTGAGAACCGTTTCTTGGCGAAGGGCTCAAAACGAACAATGGCTGTTCTAATGTTGTTCTCCTTGAACAACAGGGGGGGATGAGAACCGTTTCTTGGCGAAGGGCTCAAAACGAACAATGGCTGTTCTAGGTTGTTCTCTTCTGAACAAAGGGGGGGATGAGAACCGTCTCTTGTCTACGGGCTCAAGAACAATGGCTGTTCTAATGTTGTTCTCCTTGAACAACAGGGGGGGTGAGAACCGTTTCTTGGCGAAGGGCTCAAAACGAACAATGGCTGTTCTAATGTTGTTCTCCTTGAACAACAGGGGGGGGATGCCTTGGGGACTTGGCGTCACTAAAGGCTCGAACCTTTGGCACTCAAGGAATATTGTCCTCCTTCTGGACAAGTGATGGTGAATCTCGAGGTCGAGGTCCCTTGGCGCACAAAGGGAGAGAGGGTCGTGGTGATGTTTCGCGACGAAAATCTGGATCTCCAATCTGATCTTAGTGGTAAAGTTTCCATATAAATAGCCAGGACATCTCCTTGGCGTGGGGGAGAATGGGGTGGAAGCTTCGAGGGAACGCACAGCTGGGCCGGAGAAAAATGCCTTATCTGTCCATAAGTCTAACTCGATCAGGCGAGGTCGGCGTATGGGGGCGAACGGGGGGGGACGATAACCTCCTTGTTTAAACATTGACGTCCGGTAGCTGTTGATAAGACTCCAAGCCTCGAATCGAAGATGCACGTGGGCCTCCTCGAGGTTTTAACTAATATGGGATAGGAGTTGAATTTAACACAGATTCAACTCGTTCTATCTCAATGGTGAATGATATTGGCACAGATGAAGAAGATTGTATATAGAGGTATGTAAGAAAAGGGGCGATGAACAAATAGAAGAAAGAAAGTTGCGTAGGCGAGCTGCGAACAGCCTTCTGAGTCGCTAGGCTACTGTTGGCGAGGGGCGTATCGACTACGCCATCTTAAGTCTCAGAAAGACTAATTCAAGCGAAGTTTTTAAACTGCTCGCTTGCACTTCTCGGCACGCTATACAGCCCTCTCCTAGAAGCGGGGCGTATTTTTAAGAAATGAAGACGTCGAACGCCGCATAGAAATGTTATCCACGGAGTAATCTTTCATCCCCGACTCCGGGCACCATTGTGGATTGAAGGGGGTAGAAAAGGGAGCGATGAAAAAATAAACAACGCAAGTTGTATGCGGTTAGTTACGAACAGTTTCCTGCGTCGCTCTAACACTGGTGACGAGGAGCGTATCAACTGCGCCACCCTGAGTCTCTAGAAAGACTCATTCATGCGAAGCTCTTAAACCGTTTGCTTGCACTTCTTGGCACGCTACAAGATTGCGACCACAATATTTTAAAGGGCAGGGAAGTGTTCAGGGCTATCAGATTTAGTGAACGGTAATGGTTGAATGTGGAGTGCCCCACGAAACTGAAGGAGTATACTGCTGCCAATATTGGTGTATGAAAATGAGGTTATGGTATAGGAGGAGAAGAAAGATCTTGACTGAAAACAGTGCCAATTTTTAATTTGGGAGGTATGATTGATGTGAGAAGGGAAGGAGATAAAATGAAAAACGATTGGGTAGGATCTGATTGTGGTGAAAAGAGGGTTGTGAATGAGGTTAGAATTAAATGTTCTGAACTGGAAATAAACTTTTGAAGGGAATATGCGAGAGTTAGTGTTAGAGTGTGCGGAGAGTTGGAAGATCGTGCAAGAGGTGGGTTGATTACGTGAATGAGTGTTTGAGAGATAAAGGGCTAACCAAGTAACAAGTAGATGACATTGTGTAAATCACTAGGCATGAAGGGTACTTCTGAGAGGACGTGCTTGAGGCCTTATACCTCGAGATCGGCTCTGCCTGAACGGGATGTTCCAGAACATCGCTGTGATGGGTCAAAGAGTGATGTCTCTTATTGAAGTTGATACACATTGAATCCAATTTGCAGGAAAGTGGATGAATATATATATATATATATATATATATATATATATATATAAAGTCAACAGCCATGAAGGAAAATGAAACACGGGGCTGTTGACTTTATTTATATATTCATCCCGTCATCAGTTATATATATATATATATATATATATATATATATATATATATATATATATATATATATATATATATATATATATAGAGAGAGAGAGAGAGAGAGAGAGATACACTTTAGCGAAATACATTTTAGCAAAGATAACGTTTAAATGTTTAACAACCCTTCAGTTTTCTGCGACAGTAAACTAGACTAACATAAAGGGTATCAATTGAAATGTATCCTTTTAGGTACATTAGACGGATTCCTTGGGTGTCGTCTATCAGATTGAGGACTGGGAGTTGTCCCTCTAGACCTGAAGCGGAGTCAGCTGTCTAATTTTGCATTCGCGAATGGCCGAAGCCGTCATTATCCGAATGAAGAAACCGGCCTCGACCGTCGCCAATACAAAATCGCAATTCCCTTTACTTATTGAATAGTATCTGAACTTTTTTTTTAATTGTTTAAGTGTAGTTGTGTGTAAGGGATAAAAGAGTGTGTGGATAGATAGGGAAAATAGGCAAGTGGTGAAAAGAGAAAGTTGTGTGGAAGATTTGCCTGGTGATCAGGCCTATCGATTTCAAATTGTTTATTTTTTGTTTATGTTTCCTCTGTTGTTTTCGGTAGAGTTTATATTATCATGGCGTTCAAACCATTTGTCTTATATATAATTAATGTTCTTTAGTATGTAGTGTGCATTTGCTGTTGTTTTTATAAATTATTTTTACTTTAAGTTTTGTACTTAGTTTCTTTATTCTTTCTATGCAATGCGTATATTTTTGTTTTTTGTTTCTTCTTTTTTTCTGAAGTCTTGATCGTAGTTATTAGGTCTCTTTCGTTGCTTTCAAGGTCAGTAATCGGCGGGTTAAATTATTCTTGGTATCGTGGGTTTTGTTGGTTTGGTTTTGTCATAATTT
Source organism: Ceratothoa steindachneri (assembly GCA_963969495.1). Lineage (NCBI taxonomy): Eukaryota > Metazoa > Arthropoda > Malacostraca > Isopoda > Cymothoidae > Ceratothoa > Ceratothoa steindachneri. The sequence goes on from OZ018320.1 coordinate 80,136,809, forward strand.
GGGGCAAAAACAATCCTTTTCATTCGTAGAACGGCGCTTCGTTTTCGCCGGCTAGAGGAGCTCGGAAATCTGACACGACTTGGAGCTCTTCTGTTACGGTTAATCATTTGAATGATTTCGTCATTCAATTCCTGACTAACCAGCTCCTGTCTAATCCTTGTCTGTTAATGTTTTTGTTTCTTTAATGTTGTTTCTGGCTTATATATATATACCAATGTATATATATAATTTCTTTTGCCGTTCAAACATTTGTATTCATGTTCAAATTTAGCCTTCTTGTTTCCTTGACGTGTTGTTTGTTTTTTTAGTTACTATTTATTTGTGTTTTTTGTCTCATAACTGATTCTTGCGTGTATTCTATTTGTATTAGTATATGTTTATGTTAGTTTCTTTGATGTTTAGTTGTTTTCGTTTGTTTTGTGTTTATGTTTATTAGTTTCTTGTTGATTGGTTGTATTCGTGTGTGTTATGCGTTTCATACTTATGTTTCGTACTCTTCCTGTTTCTTCTTAGTCCTCGTTGGTTGAATTGGGATCTCCATCGGGTTACTGGTCAAATCGAGTTCGTCCCTTGTAGTCGGTTGTGGTTGTTCTTCAGTCTTCTTGGTAGTTCTTTTTTATGCAATGTACGGCGCAACTGCGTTCCTAAGCATGTTGACGCTGCTTGGGAATCTTGAATGGCATGGACCTCGTTGGTTTTCTTCGATGAGTGCTCTAATGTCCTCGGTGTTGTTTAACATTATTTTCTCTTTCATATATGACGCTCTTTCCTTTAAGGCGGTGTTGAGCGGCCTAATGTTCGTCGCTATGTACAGATCCTCTTGCCTCCTTCTATCCCTTCTGCGTGTATTGGTGATACTCGTAATATACATGCACTTGTTTTGTATTTTTTGCATCTCCTTCTTAGCGATTTCCGAAACGCCAAAAATAGATGCCGAGGGATAGTTGAAGGTGGACCTGACAAGCGCCAGATATAATTTCCTTTTGTTTCTTTGCCTGGGGTTTCTGAAGATATAGAGGGTTCTGACCTCCGAAGATGCTTTTTGGATCCGTTCTTTGACGTGGTTCCTCTACCCTGTTGAAGTGATCTTCATCCCGAGTACATTCCACTCGTTCGTGTATGGATAGCGCGTATCCCCCACTCTCACATCTGAAAGTTTTATTCTTCCTAATGATACAATCTTGAATTTGTCGACATTAGTTCGGATCTTCCATTTTGACTCATATTCATTATGTTTTCTTATTTTTTCGGCGGTCATTCGAGCTTGCATTGGTGCATTCTTATATTCAAAAACGATGAGTTGGCTTAAATCATCGGCGAACTGTATGTTTATGCTATTGAGGTTGCTTGATTCTGGGATGTCGGCTGTATAGATCCCGTAGAGGGTAGGGCTGAGACACCCACCGTGAGGCAATCCTGCCTGTAGTTGGAAGGTGGGGCCATCCGTGCGCACTATACTGATTTTAAGCCGACCTCTCCATGACATAGTAACAGAAAAAAATTTCAGGCTTGGCGCTTAAACCTAGCTGGAAGATCCTGTATTGCATCCCCTTTAGCCATACTTTGTCGAACGCCTTTGACACGTCCCTACATATGATGTCACTAATGCTCCGATTTTGTTTTGCATGAGCAATCTTCTCCTTGATGACATTAATTGCCATCTCGGTTCTTCTGTTCTTTCTGAAGCCGTATTACCGGTCGTTATATAGCTAATTTTCCTTCAAGTGAACGACGAATCGTCTATTTAGGATTTTCTCGAAGAGTTTATTCCCAATTTCCAGAAGGGATATTGGGCGATAACTCTCCTTCCTCGTCAGGGGTTTTCCAGGTGCCCTTAGGCACCTCGGCGCTTTGACGAAGTTTAGCTTCGTCAAACCTGACCGGCCTGGTGCTTTTTGTTTAAAGGAGTAGAGCGCGCTTTCCAGTTCTCCCAGTGTCAATCTTTCTTCTTCTCCTTCTTCCCTGTTAACTTGGTGGTTCGGATGCGTCCTTTCATAATTTCGTTGAACTCGTCTATTATCTGGTTTTCAAAATCAATGTCGAAATCTTCATTCTCTTCTTTACTGATTCTGAAGACCTTTTCCCAGTGTTCGCTGAGAATTTCATCTATTTCGTTCTCTTCTGATTTAATTTCACCGTAGGCTTCTTTTAATTCCACTTTTCTTTTCTAAGGCTTGCTTTTCATCCTCATAGTCTTCGCTCAGAATTCCTTCAGTCTTGCTTCGCTAAAGAGGTCTTCGATTGCTTCGTTCCATCTTTCCTGTTGTTGTTCATATATTAGTTTTTTTAGTTCTTCCTTTTCTTCTCTAGTACGATACATTGTCACACCTGATGTTCTTGTGGTGATGCTCCTTTGATACAATTCATACAGCTCACGGCGTAAACCTTTCATACGGTTGGTCCATCTATATGCAGAAATTGTTCTGTATGCGGTTTTAGGAATTGATACCCTGTCAGCCTCGATCATCTGGGTCTCCAGCCGCTCCAACTTCTCGTCTATTTCTTCGAGCGTTGCTTCGTCGAGGTTCGCCTGGATATAGTTTCTTAACAATGGCTCGTTAATTATCCCAGTTCGCCCTGCTGTAATTCTTCCTTATATGTGTTGGTACCATTATAGGGTTAACGTTGATATTGAGGGTACTTCCTATATTGTGGCTACAAGGTATCACTTCAAGGGTCATGTGATAATTAATTGTATGGTATGAGGAAGTTGGCCAAGCAAATGTCTGGCTTGGTGGCACTACTTTCCGTGATGAGTGTCGGGAAGTCTGGCCCCAGTCTCTGGACGATGTTCCTCTCCAGCAGAGTGTTCAATCATCGGCCTATATCATTGGTACGAGTGTATCTGGACTCGGCACATCGTGCGTTCAGGTCCCCCATAAATAACGTAGGGACCCTTCTCCCGAATATACTCGCGAGGGTTTGGTTAGGAAAATAGTCGCGCCTCGGAGCTTGGTATTTCCTGGCAACAACCATCTTCATCAGGCTCATCTCTACCTCAATGGCGAGGTATAATTCTTCTAAATTCCTGAGTTGCTTGAACTTTATTCCTTTCTTGACCGCAATGGCCGCTCCGTCGAATCTTTCTTGAGAACGGCTCACTGTTAGCACGTCGTAGTTCCATATCTTGATTATGTCTCTATCTGTGCTAACACCGTGCTTCGAGATGAGTATTATATCCGCATCGATATCTGTGAAGATGTTACCGTACTGCACTCTTTTCATGATCCATCCGTCGGTGTTAATGCTCAAGATTCTTAGTCCGTCGCTTTGCATATTAAGAATTGATCTACCAATCCTTCAGCCTGGGGTCCCTATTGGGGACCTTTTTGGCAGCTGGGGATGGATTTTCAGTTGTTTCTTTCTGAATTGGTTCCATGCACAGGTTCGTTTTAGGTTTCTGCTTCATGGGAGGGGGGGGCGGAGCTGAGAGTTTTGGACCTGCTCCTCAAAGCCCTTTGGGATCTTGTTCTGGTTATTTGCTCTTTTTTCTTCTTTTTCCTCGTCTTCCGAGTGCGAGTCGCTTGAAGACTCTTTTTGGGTATCATCTGAATTGTCCCCAGATGCTACCTGCATCACTTCTTTCGGAGGTCGGGGTGAGGCTGCACTCATGTTGAGTATCTTTAGTGAGTCAGGTGTTTGGGGCACTTTTATTGTTGGAAGGTCATTAGCTTGTAGCAGCGAGTTGAGTTCTTTCTCATAGCATCCAGGGTCTCCCATGTTTGCTATATGTGCATGTATGATGCAGGTTAATATTTTTGAGCTGACCTCGCTATTCAGATTCATGGTAGGTTGGTTGTCAGTGGGAATTTGGTTGTTCTTGATTATAGGCCCCGCGTAGCTCTGAGTGCTACGGGTCCGTGCTTCTTCCTCTTTCCGTTTAATGATTTCCTTCCGTTCGGGGCACTTGAACTTGAGAGTCTTGGGATCTCCGTTGCAGTTCAGGCATTTCTTTCTGGTTGCATCACAATCTTTGAAGCGGTGACGCTCTTGCCCGCACTCAGAACAGAGTTCCTCGTCCTTGTTGGGGCAGGATTGACTTGTATGGTTTTCTAGTCTATAGCAAGAAAAGCACATTTGCACATTGTGGAACTTTTCTTGCTCGATGTTCTCTGAAGGAATTCGCATATTGAAGGCGAGTATTCCATATCTGCTTGCTTTTGAGGCCATTTTTGTGGTCCTGAAGGTGATTTTGAAGACGTGGGTGTGATTATTGAATTTAATAATCTCCTTTATCTTTGCCCACGGATTCTGCTCCTCGATCTCTGCTTTTAGTTCCTCGGCGCTCCTCTCTCCGATCCAACTTTCGATTTTCCTACAGATGACGCTTCTAGTTGCTGCCACCAGTGAATGGATCTTTGCTTCCAACTCAATCTTCTTCAGTATCTTGGTGCCTCGGTTGGATAGTATTTCGTCCACGACCTTAGTCTCGGAGCATGGCGGTCTGCATCCGTTGTTGACTTCTATCAGGCGTAGCAGGCAACCTTAAGTTCTGCGAACAAACTAGGCACCACTTGACTTTTGGCCGGAACTGCATGGCCGGGTAGGCCCCCACCAGGATTCCCCTGGTGGGGGAATCCTTTCTTTCTCTTGATTGTTCCTTGTCCTTTTTTTTCTTTATTTGCTTCTTCCTGTGGAAAAATATTTAAAAAACCCTTTCACCCGTATTTAAGGTGAGTGATGTGTGAGGAGTGGTTTTAAAGAAAAAAATAAATGCGGTGTAGGGTATCCCCCTCCATATTGTGGCCCCGTGCCTCCGCGAACCTGTACTGCAATTGATGGGATGATGGATAATAAGGGGATGGACACGATAAGGGGTCCTCCCAAGGGATGAATTATGGCGGACTTGATGATGGGTGAAGGCCGAATCAACTTCCTTCACCCGGGGGTGCCGCCCCCTTGGGTTTTTTTTTAATTCGCGCCTGCTTCCTCCATAGCATAGATACGGTTGCTTGTCCCTCTATGAGCTTGGGCGGTAAACCCCCATCGCTAAAGCTAAAAGCTAAATCAACGGAGTTCGCAGTCCGTCCCTTTTCCCGTGGAGCCTCTGAAATTGATTTCTGCGGTGGGCTACTCCTCAAACCAGCTTCCGCCAATTCCCCCAATTATGCCATATCACAGTCGACTGGCAGAGTTGTAACGAGGGTTATAAGCAGTCCAGGTCCACGATTGCACAGTGCCCGCCGGCGGGGAACGATGTAGGGAGCTTAAGCGTTCATGCCAGTTTTACGTTACCGAATAAAAAGGTTGTATTTTCTCTTTCCAAAGACAACCGCGGGGCTGTTTTAAAATAAGCTATCTCGGCTCGGACGTTCTTACTTCAAACGTAAGAATGCAGAAAAGCACGAATATTATTCGCTAAGAAAACTTTATGCATGCACGTCAAGTCTTAACAGCGAATAACGTTCGGTCATTATCTGAACTAAAATATTCTCCTTGAATGTGTTTGGTCATTAACGTTAGTTTGTCCTTAAAAATTTCCTTCACTCTAATTGGTCAATTTTGTATCCCTTATGTTTAAGTAGGAAAGTATACATAGTGTAGCATTCTGTAAGTCATTTCATTGACTGTATAGGCATACTTAGAAAAGTCACGCTACTCTGAAGAAGCTCATCACCGGTAAAGGAAGAAAATTTCATTTACTTTTGTCTACGGGGATTTAAGAGAGGGAGTAATACCTATAGTCTCTAATAGACGACTTATGCCGACCTAAACCTCCCCTTCGGCCCCTTCATCGGGGTAAGTGAGCTAAAGTGAACTGGACTGACATTCATCTAGTCTCGTTCAAACCATGTCGTTTTCTAAGATAGACATAATTGGGGGCGGCAAGGAAAGCAGGTTTGAGGAGTAGCCCACTGTGGAACTCGGAGCCAGAGACACCCGGACAACGGGTAGGATTGCAACTTCCGGGGACGAGGGCCTCCTCCTCTGCCCTGGAAACCGAGCGGCGACCAGAGAATGAAGTCACACCCTTCTCTATGTATGCTGGACGTAGTTCTGATACCTAAACCCTCGAGGGGCGGCATTCCCGGTTAGCGATGGTTGATTCCGCACTAACCAACAAAAGGTCCGCAATATAATCACACTTCGTGAGCGCCCCCCCCCCCCCCTCCATCCTCCCGAGTTCACTCATCATCATTCATCATCCATCCCCATCCGGCAGTTCACTTTCATAGAAAGTTGCTTGCAACGATGAGGTGGCTGCCCATAAAGCGATCTATTTACAAGAAAGGATCAGGACCTATCAGAAGAGGGCTCACCATTGGACCCAAGGCAACAGAATAATAATAACTACAGAAAAGGAACACACCGAGAAGAGAACCGGCCAGGAGGGGTCATTCCCGGGCAATAATGGACCAAAATGGGACCACCCGAATCCCGCTGCCCACCATCATCGGAAGCATCAGACCAAGCAGAGAAAAGGTCTTCGAAGTGCCTAAGGGGCGACTGAAAATCGCCATGCTCAGGCTGCTTGAGGTCCCAACAGGTTATGTGGCGATCTGCGAAAAGGTAAAGGACGTGGAGAGCATTACAAAGAAAGGTCGGAGAAACACTCCAACCAGCAATTCCCCCAAAGATTTTAACAAATAGGAGCGTTGTCTGCCGGAGGCTGGACCCTTGGATTGGGCAACACTCCAAGGATCGGATCAAAGAAGAAGTCATGAAGAATCAGGCATGGGCTAAGGTGACAGAAGTCATCAAATTCTGGAACAAGAGAGAAAACTCGGAGTATGCGCATGTTTTTAAGATTGTATTCAGCGATACTTCAATGGCACAGAAAGCTAAAGAAAAGAGACTCTTGCTATTTAACGCTAGAATCAGTGGGGAGCAGATGGAGAGGAAAAATTTACTTCCATACAATTCTGCTTCTGCTGTTACAAGATGGAAGCCCACACGACAAGGCAATGCAAAGAACCACAGGAGATATGCTCAAAGTGCAGTGAACCAGGCGACCGCTGGAAATATTGTAAAAGTCCCCGTGAGAAATGTGTTAACTGTGGAAAAGGTCATCGTTTCATGGCTATGGCCTGCCCACTGAAGAAGGGACTCATAAAGAAAAAAGTACAACAGAAGAAAGAAGAACAAACCAGGAGGAGCAATGCTACGTATGCACAGGTAGCGAAGGCGGCCTATTCTGAGGCGGAAACAAGAAAGACATACCTCAAACTAAAAAATAAGAACTAAACTAAAATTCTGACGTGCATCCTGTATGCTCACGACAGCAACCTGACACAACCCGGAACATTCGCTAAAGAATTAAACCGAATACTTGCCATGAATGGCATGAGTGAGATGTGGTTCCCCGATGATCCTTCATCAGGGGACGTTCTCCAATTGCAGATGGCACCGAAGCAGATGACAGAACAAATACAAGAGCCCCAAAAGAATCAACCAAAATCAAACGAAGAGGTCAGACGGCCCGACCCATGTATAGAGACCATAAAAGAGAGGGAGGTAACTGCCAAAGCAACTAACATGACCAAGCAAATAGAGGCACCAAAATCTGAAAAGGAAGACATGGAACGCTCAGATTCCACGGACACATCGGACTACTCAAGCTCAGAGGTCGCTACCAAGAAGGATGTTGGCCGCAAGAAAGATAAGAGGGAGGCCAAGAGGAAGCTTGACGCTGATGGAATTAACCTCTCAGGCTATGCTTCCGAACAATTCCCTTTCTCTATAGACCTGGACACCAACAATTTTTTGTCGGAATAAAGAACAAATATTACAAATGGGACTTTGACGCTCAATGTAACGAGGAACTGTTGAGGAGGCCATCCACAACCAAAGCGTTACCCTCTACCGGGAAACATTTGTAGAGCTCACCCCAGCGAAATTCAAGAAGAAAAGAACGGGAAAAGAAAGTCCACAGCTAAAAAACACTAAGAGCCAGAACACAGAATGGAAACCCCGAATAATAGACTAAGGATGGTGACACTCAACTTGATGGATGGGAGGGAAAAGCCACTGCATATGGAAACATATTCCGTGTGCTTGACCCAACATCATTTTAATCACAGAGCACGGTATCGGCAGCACTTCCAGTCAACTGAAGATACCGGGCTACAGAGTTATCACTGAGAACCATTCTCGGGAGAAGTTTGACGGTGCTGCCGTTGCCATCAAAAGGAATATATCGTTCAGACACCTTCCAGAACTGTACGAGTCCTTTGTGGCAGTGGTGTTGCTCAGACTAGTAGGCAATCTCGTGATAGGGGCAGCATATTAAACACCTCGACGATCGTACTTGCCTCTCACTAACTTATACACCTTCGGCCACGGCAGAATGGTATTCTTTAGGGGAGAGCTCAATGAAAGAAGCCGAACGGCTGGCTCTGGGAATACGAACAACAAAGGCCATAACTTGGAAGTAATTATGCGTCGAAAGAACATCCAGAGGATAGGACCGGATTTTCTGACCTATATCACCTCTCGGGCAGCAACAAAGCCTGACATAATCATGACAAATTAGGGATTCCCATTCAATTACCATAGCGAGCCAGGCCCAACAATACCCAGCGACCATATAGCAATCTTGACGACCATCTTACTCGCCCCGATCGAGCTTCCGGTCCCTCTCCACAAAAGCTACGCTTCGGCCAACTGGAAATACTATAGGGAAATCCTATAGCATTCATCGAGGCTGACGGCAAGTGTGTACCTATGAAAGGGTACAAGACTCCTCCAAAACCCAGATGGACAGAGAAGATGAAAGAGATCGCTAGGGAGCATAGGGAGGTGTACGAAGAAATAAGAAGAGCAGGTACAAATCGGGGAAGAAGCTCGTTGCTACGTCGCCTGAGTGAAGAACTGAAACAGACAATAAAACAACAACAGGCTGAAATCTGGTAGAGTTTGATAACCAAAGTAGATAGCGAAGTGAGACCCGAAAGGCGTTTAGTAAAAAAATTAAAAGGCCTACCAAGTAGAAAGAAGACCCGCATTATGAAAGGCAATGACTAATTGGAGGATCCGCCGGTTTTAGAAGAGAGATTCTGCACGTTCTGGGAGGAAATCTTTTTAATTACACCTGAGGACGATGCGGAATTCTACCAGGAGTTCGAAGGCCAGCTGATTGAAAATCTTAATCAAAGAATACATTGAACGTACCCACAGTCCTATGTCGACGAAGGGAGGCAGATGGTAGACCATGGCCGACCAATAACAACCGAAGAGGTCATGGCAACAGTAAAAACCTTTGAACAACGGGCACCAGGCTGGACGGGCATCACTAAAAACAACTTAGTGCATGCCTCCCGGCAGATCATTTAGGGAATTACGAACATTTACAACACTTTCCTGAATACAAGCTACTTCCCCGACGGTCGATAAATGGCCGAAATCATTTTTTTACTCAAAGGTAAGAAGCCTCCCCGATCAACTGGTGGATTACAGGCCAATATCCCTCCTCGGGTTCATAGGCAAAGTCTACGAGAAGCTTCTAGCAAACAGTCTACAAGATCAGCCCAACAGAGTTAGACGCTCAGAACCTTCAGCAACACGGGTTTCGCAAGAGAAAGGGGACTGGTACAGCCCTCGCCCTTCACACCGAAAAACTTACCCGCTGTAAAGCTGAAGGGAAATACGTAGACGTGGTGATGCGAGATGTTCAAAAGGCCTTCAAAGGGTTTGGCTGAGAAGTCTACAATACAAGACCTTGGGCCTCCAGCTAAACCCGATCCTTGGAAGGATCCTTCTCTGATTATATCATGGAGAGAAAAACCCAAATCTCTATCTAAGGCTACAGAGAGCCTGAATTCGAACTTGAGGCGGGTGTTTCACAAGGTAGCTCTCTGAGTCCACTGGTGTACCTAGTGTACACATTGGACCTACCTGCTCCAGTTGGGGAGGATGAGATGTATTCGCAGTTTGTAGATGACATCACTCAAATCATCTCCAGTACTTATAAGAATGCTGGAGTTCAAGCAAGGAAGACAGCTACCAAAATCGAAAACATCAATCTATACGAAATAAAGTGGAAGATTAAAACCAACCGCCGAAAGTTCAAAGTTTTACCGGAAAATTGACGACGTCATAGTAAATAATGAACCCTTACACCAACGAAAGTAGTCCAAGGTTTGCACATTACCTCAACTGGGTATAAGGCGCACATTAAAAATAGAATCTCCCTAGCCAAGAGAGAACCTGTAAAATTATATAGGTTTAAAAGCCTCAGCTCAAATAACATCAAAAGGCTGTACACTGCTCTGGTACGCTCAGCAATGGTGTACCCGGCAGTGGTCATGTAGATCGCAAGTTCTACCTCTCTCTGGCAAATGCAGAGAGTGCAGAACAAATCAGCCCTGCTGATAGCTGAAGGGCACAGGATGGACCATATTCGGCAGACAGAACTACACGCAAGAGCAAGACTGAAGCCATTGAATATGTAACTTCAGAGGCTAGGGAGAAAGACCTGGGACAAAATAGAAGAAGAAATACTCCCCAAAATGGACACCGATATAGACATTCCAAAAATTTCTCTCTCTTTGATAGTCCAGATCGACCTGGCCAAGCGTACCTTAAAAGCTTGTTTATTCGGAAGATTTTTAGTTTTCTGCGTAGCCGAAGGGGAACGGGGGGGGGGATCTGCCTCACCTTAAAGGTGACCGATGAGGAGGTGTTCGCCAGGCGCACGTTCCCTCAATTGCCCCCTTAAACGCGATGGCGGCCGCAGATCACGTTGTGAGAGCCACAGGGGGGGGGGCGCGATGGAACCTGCATTAGTTGCACAACGAGTCTCTGCCTCCTCCGGATGCCTGAACTTTGGACCTTCCACAAATTTTTAATTCCCCTACCTATGAAGCTATTTTTAAACATATCCAGGGAGAGCTACCCTCGTTAGTTTTCTTTTAATTCATAAAGGGGTCGTTCACTTGAGAAATTCAAGTGGGTATTTTGGGGCACTTGTTTTCTTGGTTCGTACTTGTTCTCATAACTGGAGGATGACACGTTCCGAGGACATAACCGTGTCCTCCTTGATCTAGTTTAACTTTTATGACCTTCCTCTACATGTTTTCTTTTTCTTCTGTGTGTCATCCTCCTGCAGCCTGTTTCTCCCCTGCGAAGTTGGATGGCGAATATAACCATTTTTTTCCTTTATCAGTGAAAAATAAAATAACCTGTCGTCTTTCTACCATAGATCGAACTTTCCTATTCAATAGTTGTATGAGGGGGGGGGGGAGGGCTTTGTCTTTTCTATTACCGTAATGTTGCCACCTCCTGTAGGTGGAGCTTTCCTCTTGAGTGGTAATCCTTCGTACCAATAAGGGGTTTGGTTACCCGGATAGTGGTAATGTTGCCACTCAATGGGGGTGAGCTTGGTACGATAGGGATAACGCTTGCCACCGGCAATGGTAACAAGTTAATTGAATGCGCAACGGAAATATCCCTTTAGGTAGCCTTGTATTTGATCCGAGAAGAGGGTACCAGCTGGGATGAATAAAAGAATCTGTTTATAGTTGTAAACGAGTCTCCGTCTATTTATTTTACCTTGTACCGAATAAGAAATACTCCGAATACAATTCCAAGATTCGATTTTACAACAAAGTAATGCGGAAAAATGGTAGAGTGACCGGACGATTATAATAATCGACTTATTGAATTAATGAACGCGTAACAATTTAATTACTAATAATGAATGACCTTTTTAACATCTCTGCACCCATTTATAAGGGGGAGTAACGTCCATCGAATAAGCCTAAAAATGACGTTAGTGCACGTAATTGGCTGCTCATTTCCTTAGCTCGCCTCCTGATTGGCTTAAATTAATCCTTTATTTAATTTTGATTGGATGGCGGCTAAACTGCCCTACCTCGTTATTGGTCAATATTTCTAGAAGGCGGAGCTTTACCATAAGAAATACGTTTGTCTGTTTAACTTCTGGCTATCTTTGTTCCAGAATAGTGAAATGCTTTATCAGGTGAATACATGTGTGCCCTACAGTTATCCTCCGCTCTCGTATATAAATTCACATATTATATATATATATATATATATATATATCCACATGTATGGCATGATTAAATAGTTATGGACCCTTGATATTAGTATATACTTTCGGAATTCAGTAAATTTATAAAAAAAAATTTACGATTTTAAGTCTATCGAAGATGAAATAGAACCTTTTGAAAGCAACTGCAACCCAACTTCAAGAGGAGCGAAAATCAGTTGTGTTATTCCAAAATCTCATTTAACACTGCCATAATACGAGTAACACTGGTCAACAAAAACACAAAAAAGTTTTTCGGGCAGGGGAAATTAGAGATGTACTAGACTAATTTGGGGATGCTGAATTCAAATCTGATCTAGGATTTGCTCTAGTACATCACATTTTTGCGCTATCGGTATACCTCATTTTCATGGATTTTACTATTATTACTGACTTTTCGTTACATTGCTGAATTTTTATGCTTTTTTATTACTATTTATATTTATTAAGTATAATATATTACTATTCTCTTATTCATGCTGAGATATTTATCTAGTGACATCTGGCATCTCCGTCGTTTATTTACAGCATGAAAATACAATTTCAGGCAGTTAAAGATTGGCGTGCATTGTGGGAGGGTGGGAGTGGTTTTTCTGGCAGATAGGCATTGATTGCAATTGTTTTATTGTTAGAGTAACGGCAGCTATGACTACATTATCCCAAAGAAGGATATGCTGTAATGAACCAAACATATTTTGCTATATCTGTTGCGACTTTATTTTAGAGTCTCAAAGGCGCAACATAAGTAACTTTGTCAGGAAATCATATCTTGCCTACGTCAAAGTACCACTTGGAGATTAGGACAAAAACTGGGCTCCTCACAAAGTATGCAAAACCTACGTTGAAACCTTCCGATAATGGTCTCATGGAAAGAATGCCAAACTCAAGTTTGGTGTGCTAATGGTTTGGAGAGAACCAACGAACCATTTTGATAGCTGCTACTTCTGCCTTGTTAATGTAAACGGTTTCAAAAAGAAAAACAAACATCACTTGCAATACCCAAATATCCCTTCTGCCATTCGACCAGTTGCCCACTGTGATAAAATTCCTGTACCAGTATTTACTGAACTACCAGAGATTGCAGACGAAGCCATCAGTACATCAACTGGTACTACAGACGATGAAAATAACCAGATTGATATTTTTGAGGCAACTGATACAGATTGTGATAAACCTTCTTTGTTTATTCAGCCTGAATTAAATGATCTAGTCAGAGATTTGTATTTGCCAAAAATTTCTGCCGAATTGTTAGCTTCCAGGTTACAAGAAAAAAACTGCTGAAACGTGGCACTAGTGTCTTCTTTTATCGTAATAGAGAAGCAGAGCTGCGTAAGTACTTCCATTCTGATGGTCAACTTGCTTATTGTAGTGATGTTGAATGACTTCTGCTCACTATGGGACTGCCTGCATACGATTCAAGTGAGTGGAGACTTTTTATTGACAGTTCTAAAGGGAGTTTGAAATGTGTTTTACTTCACAACGGAAACTTGTATGGTTCAATCCCAATAGGGTACTCGGTAAAGATGAAAGAAGAATATGACAGCATCAAAATTGTTCTGGAGAGGTTTCAATATCATTTACATGGATGGGTAATATGTGTTGATTCGAAAATAGCGAACTTTCTCCTGAGCCAGCAAGCAGGTTAGACAAATACCTCTGTTTCTTGTGATATTGGAATAGTAGGGCTACAGCAGACAATGGGTGAAAGAGGAATGGCCACCAAGAACCATTTTGACACCTGGTGACAAGAACATCATTAATGATCCTCTGGTTGATAAGAGAAAAATCGTCTTTCCCCCAGTGCACATAAAACTTGGTATGGTGAATAAATTTGTCAAAGATCTTGATCACAATGGCGACTGCTTCCGGGATATATGTTTAACCTTTCCAAGCCTGAGTGACGAGAAGACAAAGGTAGGAATATTCGATGGACATCAGATAAGAACACTCCTCAGAGATGCCCAATTTGTTACAACAATGAATGCGGCAGAGGCTCGAGCTTGGAACGCTTTCTCTAATGTGGTGCAAACTTTCTTTGGGAACAAGAAAGCAAACTACAAAGAAATTGTGGAGGACCTGCTCTTGAGTTTTCAATTATTTGGATGTAGAATTAGGATCAAGTTGCATTATTTACATAGTCACGTAGGCGAATTTCCAAAGAACTTGGGTGATGTTAGTGACGAGCCAGGTGAACACTTTCATCAAGATATTAAAGTAATGGAAGAACCCTATCAAGGCCGATGGGACTCCAATATGATGGCAGATTACTGCTAGAGCTTGATGAGAGATGCTCCAAATGCTGAGCATCGCATCACAGAATGTCAAAGAAAAGGAAATCTGTGAAGCTGTAGCTCGACGACAGGTAATAAACTTTTTGTATCTCTTTATGTTTATGTCTATTTCTGATATTGTTGTATCTCGAAAACCTGATGTGATATACAAAAACTGATAGTATATTTGGAATCAGCACCCCAAATTACCCATAAATCTACTGGAAAACCTACCAGAAAAATTGTGTTGACCAGTGTAACTAATAACGAATGAGCGCCTGTACCCGGTAAAAGGATATGAAAAACAATTTTCACTCACAAAACAACACACGCAGTTTATTGGTTTCGATTATTTCGGGGAGGCTCTTCCCACTTGCGACCTTCTCAAGAATGAGAATTGACCCGTTTGTGTGACCTGAAGGGCCTGTCCGGACACCGGGGCGACAGCCAGATGACAGCATAGCTCTACAATAACTGGCAACCGGAGGCAAGGCCAAGCATCCATCTCAGCGTGGTAAGAGACGGAAGGGATCGTGTTTGTTTTGTTTTCACTCGTGTATTTTCCCTGGACTGGCTGATGGAGTAACATAAAAAGGAAAACGTGGTATCCACAGTGTGAAAGTAAGCCTTCAGTAGGGAAAAAAAAGGAGTTAGGAAAATAAAAGAAAGAAAACGAAAACAAATGATGACAAAGGTCGTTTTACATATATGTATTTAATTTTAATATTTGTAAAATGAAAAACTTATTGTATATTTATCGCTTTAATAAATCTTGTATTCGGCAGACGGATCTGCACGCAAGAGCAGGTCTGAAGCCATTGAATACGGAACTCCAGAGGCTAGGGAACAAGACCTGGGACAAAATCGAGGAAGCGATAATTCCAAATATGGAAATTGATCTTGACACTCCGAGAGCGGATAGGGGACCCGCCACTAGGCGAGCCCTATCCCCAAGTGGAAGAATCTGCTCCCGAGAGAACCTAATTGGACTCTTTGCATGAAGATGACAACCGAATAAAAAGAAAAGGAGGCGAAGTGACCACATACCAAAAAAGTGAACAAAAGAGGAAAAAATGCCCAAATACCGATAAGACAAAATAAATTACCAGAATACCGGTAAAACAATAATAAGTTACCACGAAAATTAAAAGCTACAAAAAATAAAGTATCAAATATAACACTTGAAAGGCTAGAATGCCGTGACGGAGGAAATAGAGTATATTTATATTTATATATATTTACCAAAAAATTAAATAAATGAATAAATAAAGTTCAAAGAAAAACGAGAGAGGAAAAATCAAAAGAAAAGGTCGCAATGCGGCCAAACAAGCACCTGAAGCAACCACTGATGGTGCACAAGAAGAGACAAATAAGACACTATAAGAAAAAGGAAGTACCTTAGAGATGCCCTCTACACCAGGGCAAAACTCAACATATATTTACCTAGATTTATCTTCTACACTTTTTCACTCTTTATACATCAATTAATCAATCAATTACATTTCTGTCATTCCTTGAAGATGACCTAACACGGTCGAAAGACATCTAGGAATAAAGAATGTCATTCGCGGATGTCTTTTCTCGCCTCGAAGACCCCGTTAAAAAACTTGTAAGGAATATTAAGAAAATACAAGTTAGAATTAATAACGCTGCCACAGCTATGGTCTTCAATAGTACCTATATATATACGGGGCTTATGGGGCTATGTAGTGTAGGGGTAGCCGTTAGTGTGTTGGGCTTTAAACCGAAAGATCCCGTGTTCGATTCCAGACGAGGGTGAAAATATTCAGTTTCAGCTACTTTCATTAACCATTGATGGCCCCTTGGTACCACACTGCATTGGGTCAGCATAGTAGCTTATGACCCAAACCTTGTCATGATGAAAACTTAAAAAAAGATTGATATATTCCAACCTACAACTACTGAACACTATCTGGGGAGGTACATCTCACAGGCTCTTCACTGAAGTCAATGATATTAAATGGGATATAATTGGTCTGTGTGAAACCCAAATATACAGAGAAGCTTTCACTGAAACAGGTAACTATCACCTACTCTACCACAAAAGTAAAGAAGCCCAAAGGCAGCATGTAGTTGGATTTCTGATACATAGGCAGCTCAAAGAAATGGTAGTAGAGTTTTACGGCATATCGCAAAGAGTAGCTTACGTAAACGTGAGTGTCTCTAAAAAGGACAACCTCAAAATATCCAAGTGTACGGAACGACATCTGTTAAATAAAAACAGAGCCAAGTTTAACATCTTCATGGAAGACTTTAATTTAAAAGTTGTGCAAGATTATCAGCCATGCATTCGGAAAGTTCTCAATGGGGAAACGAAATGACTTTACACTCGCCTACAACCTCAAAATTGCCAACACTATGTTCAAAACGAAGCAGCAGCAAAGATGGAATTGGATAAGCCCAAACTATGTCAATAGTTGCCCTATCAACTATCCACATACACTGTCAATAGTTTCTAAGTCATTAATTAAATCAAAATTAGTGACGACAGGATGATCAGATGGATAAAATTAACATTCAGAAAGAGAGAAGAAAGCTATTTCATTAAAAATAAGCCCATTACGATCCAGAAAAATCTCGTTCGAGAATTCTAGAGCCATCTTCATAGAGCACGCTATGAAAATACTCTTGATCCCAGCGAAACTAGTAATAAACAAGCATTGAACATTAACTTGATGGAACACATGAAAGACACTGCTTAAAATACTATGACACACAAAAGAAGATAAACAACAAATTCTAATAAGAAACCCTGAACCTAATCAAGAAGCACAAACACCCTAAAGCAACAAATATCAACCAAAAAATTGAATTAGCATAACTAAACAAGATCATAAAAGAGAAACACTGAGCTGACATAACTATTGTTGAAGACATTATCAAAGAGAGAAAGAGCTATAAAAATGGCTAAAACGAGACTTGTAAAAGGAATATTTCACATATTAGCTATAAAAGAGGAAGAAGGTACAATGATCAAGGTTCGAGAAAGAATAGTTAAAAGAAATAAGAAGTACTATGAAAAGTTTTAATCAAGCAAAACACGATTCAGAACTACAACTAACCAACAACGCTCAATACTGTCCTAGCCGTTCTCAAGTCATAAATTGAAATTTCAATCAAACAAATGAAGAGCCACAAAGCACCAGGTCATGACACCTTCACTGCAGACTTGCTGAGTGATTCTAGCGATGTCTTAAACAAGGCAAGATTCTTGGCTATTGGCACAATGGCATAATAATCCTCCTACACAAAATATGATCAAATGAACTTTACAAACTAAGGACCAATCAACCTTTTCTCCTGTGTCAATAAACTCATCGCCGGAGTCATGACCAACAGAGTACAAAACCATATGGATGAGCAACAATCGAGAGAACAAGCTGGCTTCAGAGAAACCAGCTCATTGAGAAAAGTTCAGAGTAAAATGACCTTCTTATTTGTAGATTACCAGAAAGCATTTGATTTAATAGAAACACCAGCGATCACAACAGCCTTAAAGAATCAAGCTATAAATCAGGTCAACATAAATATCATAGAACAAACATACCATAAAATTGCAATTCCTACATTAAGTTGTATAAAGATTCAGACATCTTTCAATTTTAGAAAAGTGTAATGTTAGGAGATACTATCTCTCCGAACTTATTCACGTCCTTTCCAGAAGAAATCTTCATGAGGCTAAACTGGCAAAACAAAGACATTAATATCGATGGGCATTACCTCAATCACCTGAGATTAGCAGATGATATTGTACTCATAGCTGACACCTAAAAGCGATTCAATTAATGCTTCAAGAACTTATCCAAGAAAATAAAAGAATCGGCCTGAAAATATATCTTATAAAGACAAAAGTAATGGCAAACCAATTAAAGGTCGACATGATGGACATTAAAATTTACAACGAACAAATTGAAATTGTAGACAAATATATTTATCATGGTCGACAGATTACAAAGTCACCGGGAAAAGATAAAGAAATCCAACGCAGAATTACTCTAGTTTCGAACGAATTTAGAAAGGCAAGAATCATCTTCAAAAGCAAATGATCAGTGCCTGAGAAGAAAAGCATAGGACCAATGGATAATCCTAACTATGATATAAGGAGCAGAAATTTGGAACCTGACCAAAAAAACTTATACTAAACGTGAGAACAACACAAAGAACCCATGAACGCATTTTGATGGTGATAACTTGGCGTGACAGAAAATCAGCCACTTAACTACGTGGTCGACCCAAACTTCAGAATATAGTAGAAGCTTTAAGAAACCTGAAATGGAGCTGGACAGGCCAAGTGGCAAGATTCCAAGACGATAGATGGACCAGAAAAATTACCGATTGAACTCCACTTGATAAAAGACAAGATGCAGATATGATCTTCAAAGAGATATTAAAAATATATACATTAATTTTACAAAATAAAAGTGTTTATAACAACATGCCTTTGAATGGTGATTATGGTCCTAATATGCAAGTAATAGCTTTTTTTTTCATTTTTTTGATGTGTGACTCACATTCTTTTACGAGTTCCAATAAAGATTATAAAAAATTTAGAATGTTGAAGTTAGGTCTATAAAATTCCTTAAATGGTGGAATCACATTAAAATTTTTAAAAATGCATTAATAAAAAGGAACAGTTTAAGGAATCACTCTCTCAAGTCGACTATTCGAGGATTATTCGTAGGGAATACGCTTTATGCTAAAATAAATAACCTTAATAAAAATTAACTTCGATTATCTCACTTCTTATAGGCAACATACAAACGAGTATACAGAGAATTAGTTTCGTACATATGAGTGACTTTTTTTTTAGCAAACTTATTTCTGGTACGTTTTAATTTATACTTTAGAATTTCTTTTGGTTCGCCTGTCTAAAGTATATGCCTAATCCAAAGATTTAGAGTTGAGGTATTTCTTGCTTTATATCCTTGTTTATTTTCACCATTCCTGTTTTTTATTCTCATCTTCCTTCGTCTCTTCGTACACCTCTTTCTTCTAGCATTGAGAGAACATACCGTCCGCAGATTTATTTTTTTCACTTTTCCGTTATAATGATCACACATGACTGTTGCTATCGCATATTTTCATCCCCTCAACAAGAAGTATCAGTACTTCATTTACATTAATTTAAAACATGTAGTGAAGAATCACAGTCACACATTCCCCATGGTTAACTACTCGGCTTTCCTTGCTACCGTCACCAAGTATGACTTGGGATATAAGTTCTTAATTCATCATTTAAAACTCGGTTTATGAAGTCTCGCCTCTGCTCTCCTTATATCAAAATCTGTAAAAGAAAGTTACTTTTCGAGAGCAGTCAAAACATCTCATATTCAGAAGCAGTGATGAGGCAGTCACCACGTCTCATTGCTACATATGTGGTCGGGTATCTGGAAATTTATGCCCGCTTTTCGGGCCTGAAGCATCACTTAATATTGTGACCAAACTGGGGAAGAAGTGGAGAGGGAACTACTCAAGGACCAGTCACCTATTCAGGACTCAGTATAGAATGAGATAAATAAGGAAGAGAAATTGAAAAGGGTACAGTAAAAGTGGAAAACCCAACGAGGGAATATACTGATAAAGCTGTTTGGCATTGCCGGAGGGGAACGATATAACACGAATGAGCGAGACTAAATAATTTCACTTAGCGAATATAAACTTTAAGTAAATTGTTTTACATTAAATTAACTAAACACATTAATAATTCGTAGGAAATTTAAGAATAGCTAAACTATTCTCATTCAAACTTTTAAAGCGATTTGGTGTCGATTTTACATTCATTGCCGTCAGATTTTTGCTAAAACCTTCACATCTCTATGTTCGGATGAGGATTGGTTGAGGGATGGTAATGTTGCAAGCCACATATATTGAATTTAATCTATTTCGTATCGTCCTGCTTTTCTTCAGATATTTTCATGTCTCCCACCTTCCCGTGGTAGAAGTATGCGTACCAGTACCACATATTGAGGAGTAAATAAGTAACAGGGAAGAAGATGCGAGACAATCTGTCAATTAAGGATACTGAGTTCACAGATCCTTCTTGGGTAGCCAGAAGTTCTCTCTCTCGCCGGTACTGATCGTTACCTGGAAAAGATTGGCGCCATTAGTCAAGCTAATTGGATAGTTTATTCCGATATGTTATGTCTCAGGTTTAGTGGGAGAGAAAAATGGGATTAATTTGTAGAATCCCCTCCCCACTGATCAATTGTAGAATCCCCCCTCAACTACACTTAACTACACACAATGTTTAAATAATAATATATATAAAACAATATAATTATAATCAAGAAGAAATTTACAGAAATAATTCCTTGCGTTGTATTCTTTTTGTAACGAAATTTTCAGATCTTCAGACACTTTTCAAATCTTATCGAGGACAGAACTCAATATTAATTAGCATTTATGCCTTGAATTCTACATCAACTTTTGTCGTAAAGTTTTCTAACCAATTTTTGTCTCTATGCTATAGAAGGAACGATCTCAAAATTAGATAGAATAAGAACAAATGTCAAAATATACCTTTGTTACACATAATTAAGAAAAGATTGATACCTTGTTGGTAGCAAATATCAATTAGTAATTTGCTTTCAACCGTGTTTAATTGTTTTTCTATCAATCTATTTTTGTCATATGCTTTGTTCCTTTTGCTTTCAAAACATCATGTCTGAGAAGACAAAATATATATATATATATATATACAATTTTCGCCGACCGTCCTCAAGCTTCTTCAAGGGAATGACGAACCGATTCAATTTTCCTCACTCGTCCTTTTGCAGCAAATCCGTTCTCAAACCTGATTGGGAAGCATCCATTTGAAGCCAGAACGCCTGTGCGAAGTTGAGTGACTTCAGATCCTGAGCAGAGAGCAGCAACCTCTTGAATTCCTCAAAATATGAACCTTGATCCGTGGCCTCGCCGCCGCCTCGCTGAATTGACTCTTAACATCACATAATTTCACGGATGACAAAAGCTACAAGGGCCTATCAAAAGGCCTTATTCAATTTCTCCCACGAAAAATTATTCAATTCACGGAGCTTGTCCTTCAATTCATTAACATCCTTTAAGGCAGAAAACGGGTAATCATGTCCACTAGTATTGTTTTCGCTAATCTTTGTATCTTTTAATATCGCGAGGGGACCCCTAACCCGATGAAAGAAAATCAGGTCAAATGGGATAAACCAAAGTTCAGAGTTCACAGAGTCCCTGATGGAAAACAAAAGATAATGTAAACACATATCCTTGCGTCCTGGGTCCCCATACATACGTTTGCGAAATACGTCCTTTCTGACGGCATGACAATAAACATTCATTTCATCTAATAGTGCACGTTAATGGGGCCTACTATGCGAGTATCTACTGAAATAGAAGAATAAGGCTCTCTGACACTGGATACCGTTTTAAGAAGAGTATTTTCTATCCCATTCTTCCACCTCCCGGCTATAAGCCACACGTGACACGTCCTAGCGTAAGCTATTACGTATCTATTCAGACTAGGCCAAAATAATGGACTTAGGATCTTCTGATAGGTCTTTAACTCCCCAAAGTTCCCTACCTACCTCGTCGTGAACAAGTGATAATAGATTCTGCCTATAAACCTTCGGGACCACTATTGACAGCACTGCCGATCATGAGTTATTCTCATCCGAAGTACTCGAACCTCCTCATCAGGATTCCTCCCCAACGAAAGAGCTTACTTCCTGGGGCGTCACTCACTGACCCCAAACGCTTACGGAGAGTTTCATCTTTAGCTTGCAGTTTGTTAAAAAAAAATCCTTCGATAGGGTTTTAAATATATAGGAGATAGTTATATAGAGATGGGGGATAGATATAGGTGGAAATGGTGGGGAGATAGAAGGGAGAGGGGAAGGGGAATGGAGGAGAGAGGCGAGGGGGAGATGATGGGGGTAGAGGGGAGAAAGAGGGGGGGAGATAAGGTGGATAGAGGGGGAGATGATGGGGGTAGAGGGGAGAGAGAGGTGGGCAGATAAAGTGGATAGAGAGAAATAGAGGGGGATAGAGGGGAGAGAGAGTGAGAATGGAGGTAGAAAGAGGGATGGATAGAAACGGTGGATAGAGAGGGGGGGAGAGGGAAAGGGGGAGAGAGTAAGGGTGGTAGGGAGAGGGGGGCAGGGTGGAGGATAGATAATTTGGGAGAGGGATGGTGGAGAGAGGGAGATGGGTGATAGGGAGGGGGGGACAAGGGGTTGGGAAAGGGAGGGGAAAGAGGTGGAGTGGGGGAGATGGAGGGGGAGGTGGGTTGAGAGAGAGACGAGGCAGGTTAAGAAATGGGAAAGAGGATAGAGGAGAGGTGGGGGAAGAGAGGTCAGGGAAGAGGGGAAAAGGGAGGAGGGAAGAAGGAGGAGAGGGAGAAGAAGGGGGGGGTAAACAATGCATTGGAAATTATACCATTTTACTTGTCCACTTTTAAAAAAAAAATAAAAAATATTCATCACGTTCTAAAAATATAGGATTATGGAATATATATATATATATATATATATATATATATATATATATATATATATATATATATATATATAATTAGGATTACATCCTTACATATGTTCAAACTCCAACTGTACTGTTATATTACTACTAATAATAATGTAAGTAATAATAATATAATTAAAAGGTTTTATCAGATAGGCATGAAATAAGAGCCTAGAAATTCGCACAAAATGTATATTATCTTCCGAAACTAAAAGTGCAGAGGATGACGCAGGCATTCTATTTTCCCAACCCCCCTCTTGCTGCCCCGGCCTCCCTTCTTCAGCTAACCACTATGGCAACAACAAGCAAACTTTCCTCTTAAGTATCCAAATTCTTTAATACCGCCGACTAATTTCCTGTGGTTTCACTGGGTTTTTTTTTAGCAAAAGACATTCTTACGTAAACCCTGTCGGGCTCCACCTCTAATCACCTTGAATTATATACTATCTGTTAATACTAAGGTAGGAGTATCTTGTATCTTCAAAATTTATTCACATTAGCTCAGTTGTAAGAAATTTCCACCCCATTAACCTTATGTTAAAGTTAACGAGTTATTGTAAAAACCATCCCACTGTGTTCAATGCTTTATATAACCATTGGCTCAATTGAAAAAATCTAAAAATTTAGTAAATAAATCAAATATAATTGGACCATTATTATAAAACTCCTCCTACTATGTTTAATATTTTATGTAACCACACCCACTTGAAATGAGGATGTAAAAAATTATAAAACTTCTTGTTAGACAGAAGAGCATCTCAGACATAAATCCGCCACCTTGAAATTGTCTCATTACGTCCTTCTGCCCCGTGTAGTTCGACATAACCAATTCATATCTTCAAGCAACTGGTAGTTTCCTCCTCCTTTGAGAAATGAATCCAGCAAACCGCAAGAAATAGAAAAACAGGATAATTTTTCATCGGAAAAAAATTATTTCCTAATTCGAAAAATTCCGTACAGGGGTGGGATTTGAACAAAGCACACTGAGGCAGCAAGCAACCGCTTCTATCTTAATTAAACCGCCCCTTAGACCACTCGGCTTCGCGGAAGACCAAAAAATCTTCCGAATAACCAAGATTTTTTTATCATAAGGAAATTATAGCCAGAAGGAAATCGGGGTGTGAACGTAATGTTAAATTGATTATGCGCTGCCTTAGGGGGTTCGCCTAACATTTTATGAGAAAAAATTAAAAAGTCATTTAAGTCCTCATTTTCTTTCTTTTTCCATCTAGCTAAGAAAACACCAGGCATCATAGTTAATAGTTGGGCTTGTGCTGCGACCTTGTATGGTGTTATCAGCTGTCTTAAAATCTAGCCATGTAGTAGCTTGGGCTAGTTCTGGGGAGTAAGTTACTGCATCTAGTGCACTCCCTTCCTTTGGATCAGTAAATCTACCGTGTCTCATTTATCTTTATGTCATCATGTACAATTTTTTTATTTAAGCAAATGTTGTTCTAATAGATTTAACCATGGTTGCGCTCATGGTTCTGTAAATTTTCCAAAAGTACACTATTTGGGAGGGCCATGAAACAGCTGAGGTTTATGCATGTGGGTGGTTGCTGTTGAGCTTGGTAGGGGGTAGTGGTTGCACAAAATGCTTGGGAAACATTAGGATTGAGAATAGTAGTAGCAACATAGGAAACTGGAGTTGTCATTGTGGTGTCAGTATTTGTGCTGACAGAAATTGAAGGTCGCGGTGGAGTGGGAGATACTCGAAAACCTAAGAAATCGTTAAATTCAACCAAATTGAGAGGATCACTTCCTCACTAAATATTAATTTAAAAATAGAATGAAGTATGATAAAAACAGAGAATTAAGTTCAGTAAGAAAACCATTAACATCCTCACTGAACTTAATTCTCTGGTTCCCTCTATTAAATTTACCCTTGAACTCGAACAAAATGTTGTCCTCCCTTTCTTAGCTCTACTTATTCATAGGACTCAATCTGGATTTAAATTTTCCGTCTACCGTAAGCCTACCAAAGTCAAACGGTCTGTATTTATTTCAATGTTTCTCCGGGGAATTGCGGGTCGCTAGCCCAGAATTCTTGGATCTTGAGATTTCTAAGATCTTTGAAATAGGTAAACAATCTTTGCTACCCTCAAGAATTTCTTGCAGGACGCATAGATTTGGCAAAAAAAATCCTTTTACAGAACTGAAATCACTCCCGCATACAATTTTAAGAACTTCTCTTGTGTTACCGTTTTCTGAGTCATTTTCCTTGCTTTCCGCCACTTGAATAAGTTAAATATTTCCGTCATATTCAAGTATCAGTCTAGCATGTACAAAATGTTGATTCATAATAATAACAATAGTATAGGGGTGGTTTATTCTGCCGATTGGTTCAGTTTGCCCTAAGCAATACTTTGAGCAAACCGGCAAATCATTAAGTGTGCGCTTGACGCAACATAAATGCAATATTAGGATGGAAGAATGAAGCAGCGCTTTCTTTGTCCATTTATCTGAAAACAGTCACCCTATCTATTTGAATTCAGCTAAATTTATTTACAAATATGATGACTTTGTTTAAAGAAATATTGTCGAATGATCATTCATTAATTCCTCGTTTAATTTTAATATTTTCCCCGGTTTCTTTAAACTGGACCCTGTAATTAAAAGGCTTATTTATAACGAAATTGTCCATTTTAAATCTTAGCCCCTTGATTTATTAATTTAGTTATGTTCCTCTCGTTTATTTTTATGTATTCACAATTAGGTGTGTATGTACTTAGTTTAGTGACCTAAATGTCTACATTCTTTGCTCACAGTTGGAATTTCCGAAAATAGACATTATCTATTTGGTTTTATACTTCATATCCGTCTTTACTAATATTTTTCTATTTTGTGTCCTTTCGTGGTACATGGGCGGGGCATTACTCTGTTGTTTCCTATATATTTAGTACCTTTGTAAAAGTTTTCTTTTTGTGTCACGAAGTACTCTTCGCTAAAATGACCACGGTGCTCTAGAGATGAGCGTCGTGGTCATTTTAGCGAAGAGCGCTTGATGACACAGGTTCAAATCCAACTCCTTTATTCATTTTCATATAACGGTTAAAATAGTTTCCCTATTGTCCGTTTCTATAATTCCCCATTTTCTTTCTAAAGCTTTAATGGACCACGTAATTAATTTTTCCTTAGCGTTTTTCCGGGTTGTGTTACCAGTTTTCATTTCTTTGGGCCTTTATATATATATATATATATATATATATATATATATATATATATATATATATATATATATATATATATATATATACATATACATACAATGAAACCACTTTTTTGAGCACAAAGTTTATTGAACCGGAACCAGTTTCGGTATGAAACTTTCAATACCATCATCAGCCGTTAACTGAGAGAAATTGACAAAGAAAACAGAAATACTAAAATATACAGAAACCGGCAACTGACAATAATCAGGAGGAGTTAGTTTTAGGTATTTAACAATATTTTTTAAACTGAGGTCAGATACATAGCGGTTACATTTGTGTTGACCTTCTGACAGATTAAAGTTTGGGATTTCTTTGATTAATATAGATTCGATCATTTTTCTTTTATTAAAATCGTTACATTGGTAAACTATTTGGGCACTAGGGAAATCAATTATGTGGTTGGTGTTTTTGCCATGGGTGAAAATACAAGAAGCATCGCTTGCTCTACGAATTTTCCCCTTATGTTCATAAATACGTTTATTTAATTTCCTCCCGGTCTCTCCCACATAGAAGGAGGTGCAATTTGGAGTTTTACATGGGATCAGGTAAATGCCTATATCTATATTAGGCGATTCAGGCTTAGAGAACCGAAGTGATTTTTTAATAGTTGAGGCATATTTGAAGGTGGTTAAGTTGTGAGATACTATGGGGTTTAATCCTTTGAGCAAGTGGGAATATGGAAGATCTAAGCAATTCTTTTTACATTTGGGGTTTTTCTTTTGAGAACGGTAGAATATTGCCCTAGCTGTAGATAGGCTTTCATCTATATGGTAGAGGCGGTATTTTAATTCAATGAACAAGAATGTAATAAAGGTGATCTCATCTTTTAAGAAACAGGGGTCACAAATTCGGAGAGCTCTTAAAAACATCATTATTGCAATAGCTTTTTTAGATACGTAGATGACGTGATTTCCACATAGCCATTATCTGAACTAGACTCCTTTGATAAAATTTGACAAAGTTCAATAACCTCCACCCCACCATTAAATTTATGGTTGAATGGGAAAAGGACAATTATCTTCCTTTACTCGATGTTAAAGTCCTAAGAATTAATCATAAATTGTCTTTTACTTTATATCGCAAACCCACCAATTCTAATTCCTATATACATTTTTTCATGTCATGATCATAATATAAATGAAGCTATTGCAATATCTATGTTTTTAAGTTGTTTACCTGTTTGTCCATAATATTTACTTAGGCAACCAGAACACTGAACTGAATAAATTTCCCCTCCAAACTATTACAATTATTACGTACTAATAAATTCTTAATGGTGACCTCATATTTAAAAGCAATAGAAATGTTAAAGTTATTCAAAAGACGGGGAAAATCACTAAAACAAAGAGAAAAAGGTAGAACTGTTATTACTATTAAACTGCCCCTACTCTCCCTTTTAATAGTAATAACATTTTAGTTCTACCTTTTTCTCTTTGTTTTAGTGATTTTCCCCGTCTTTTGAATAACTTAAACATTTCTGTTGCTTTTAAATATGAGACCACCATTAAGAATTTATTAGTACGTAATAATTGTAATAGTTTGTAGGGGAAGTTTATTCAGTTCAGCGTTCTGGTTTTCTAAGTAAATATTATGGACAAACAGGTAAACAACTTTATGTTCGCATAAATCAACATAAATATAATGTCCGAAGAGGGGAAGATAACAGTGCTTTCTTTGTCCATATGTCAGATAAGGACCATCTAATTAACTGGAACTCGGCAAAATTTATTTATCGTTCCAATGACCCTATAAAAGGAATATCATTGAATATGCTTTTATAAGCCAATGTGATCATTTTAACCTTTACCGTAGCTTATATAAAATAGATGCTATAATTAAAAGACTAATACTTAAAGAAATTAGTTCTGACTTTAGTTTTTAGTTTTTTTTATACAATCTTTAGTTATGTGGCCCCATTTTTTTTAATTGTCACTGCTCTGTTATGTACATTGTATTTTCCCCACTTTTCGCTCTCCATGTCTTATAATCTCCCTCGTTAGGCTATCTCCATTTCTTATAATCTGTTACCATTTCCGTCTTCTCAGTTTGACCTTTCTACCTGCTTCTAGTAATTCTTAATGTGAATCTTTAACTTTCCCCTTCCATCTTCTTGATTGGTGATTTCTTGTTTTTGAGGCGATCTTTTATACTTTTCTTTCGTATATATACCTCTAATATAATATTATTTCTTGTAGTTATCCTTGATAAGGAACTTAATAAAGTTCGAAAGTACTTGGAAACACCATTTCATTTTTTCCTGCGGGACATTGCATTCATTTGCTACCCTCACGTATATATATATATATATATATATATATATATATATATATATATATATATATAGTGCTGTGGAAAGCAAATTAATTGGGACACATCAAGAAGTTTCAATTTTTCTAACACACCAGTGCTATAGGTTATTCTCGAGTGATTAATCGGGTATTCTGAGTGGCTATGATGTTTCAGGCGTTTATTTTGCTAATTAGCAACCACCTAGATTTCGCCAAGTGATAACACTTGGCAACCCTCGGTTGACAAGGATAACGAACAAAACAAAGACTGCAATGAGTGCAGTCATTAACAGGCTAGCTCGCGGGATGGACGTTACTCTCAGGAAGAGAGAAAGGTTGTAGCACTGCGTGAAGATGTTGGTATGTCAGTTCGGGAAATAGCCAGTAAGCTGAGGCTGACAAAGTCGACTGTGCGTCAAATCATCAAGAAGAACGAGGTCACCGGTAATCCAGAGGTGGAAAGACGTAGACGATGTGGTCGAAAAAGAAATACAAATACTCAGGATGACAAAATATTACTACGTGATAGTGTAACAGACCAGCCAAGACTTACAGCGTGATTTATTAGCTCCTAATATTCACATCGACTCGTCAAATATTCGTCGGAGGCTTCTTGAAGCCGGTATAACTGCGCCAAGCCCCCCCATCCCAATAAGGCTCTATTTACCGCTGGTATGAAGGTGAAATCCTTGACTTGGGCTAAGAAATACAAAGAATGGACCAAAGAAGATTGGAAAAAGCTGATATTCTATGACGAAACCGACTTCAAAATCCATAGGATCCGATCACAAATCGTGAGGCGAAGTGCAGAAGAACCAGTGAGAGTGGGGCACATCAAGAAAGCCCCCAAATACCCCCCTAAGAAAATGTTTTGGGGTACTTTCTCGGCAAATGGACCCAAAGGATTGGTACCAATGGAAGGAATGATGAATTCCGACAAGTACGGAGCAACCTCAAAGAAGTATCCACTCTCGACATCGCTTTCCAAACGGTGATGTCATCTTTCAGCAAGACAACGCCCCATGCCACGTCTCCATTAAAATGCAATGTTTCTTCCGAGCCGAGATTACAGTACTGAAATAGCCTGGAAATTCACCAGACCTTAATTCAATTGAAAATCTGTAGGCAATCATCAAGCGGAGGACCATGGCGAAGGACTGCTCCAAAATGGAAAAGCTGATCTGCGTTGTTATACAGTCCTGGTATCATAATGAGGAAGTACGGAATATGAGCCAGAAATTGGTGGAATCCATGCCAAATCAGATTGCTGTGCTTATTAAAGCAAAGGAAGGCCATATTTCTTATTAGCTGTCAACATTAAGATTATATGCATGCTATGATTTTGAGAATAATACATGAATAGTAAAATTTGGTGTTTTTCTACCACTGTCCCAATTAATTTGCAGAGCAAATTAGAATTCAAAATTCAAAAAGAAAAATGTTGGTAAAAGGGCAAAGCCACTTATAGCAATCAGTGTTACATTGAGGCAATATTAAAACAAAACAAGTTACAAAGTAGGGTATTTACTTTGAAAAAAGCCAAGCCATTCAGTGATGCAGAACTCATCATAAAGGAATGAATCTCTGAAGTTGTAGGTTGCTTAGACTCTAATAAGCTTAACAAATACAAAGAGCTCTTTTAAGAATAACGAGTCTAGATCGACAGCATCAATTAGCCCTCGACGTAAGTGACTGCCTTAAAAAAATAATTAAAATAGAAATTGTATAATTTTGAGAAGCTTTAGATGAGGTAACTACATCTACTGGCTGCATTTTGTTTGTTTCATAACTGAGGATTTTCATTTATAAGAATAACTTTGGGTGGTCTAACGCGGAATAGACGAGAAATCGATATCTTCAAAAACCTCATCGATAAATGTCGTAAAATAGGATTAAAGTTTACTGAGTCTATGTTTACTCATAGCCAAAAGTTTTGAGACTACTATATTTTTTTATATAAAAAATAATAGAACTAATCAAACGTTGCATTTTGTTTTAGTTTGTTTGTATCATAATTTGAAAGCAAAATATATAAAAATTTAAAGCCAATCCCATTTTATTAATAAATAGCGTAAATTGATACGTGCAGTCAATATTTAAAATGATGTACCTCGTTCTTCACGACTGCTTCAATTCGTTTTGCCATGCTAGAGACCAAGTTTGTGATGATTCTTTGACTGATATTGCTCCGTTTTGATTAAATAAACACCCGCAACTGCTCACAATTGGATGGCTTCTGTTTATCTACATCCAGTTTGATTTTCTCCTACAAATTTTCTATTTGGTACAATCTTGCTAATTCCCGGACCACGCTCCATGTTATTGTCAGCTAAAAACTTTGTGATTGCTTTTGCTTTGTGATAAGGTGCGCCATTATGGGGAAAATACAGTTATCATGCCTAAAATGGTCTTGAACTGTTGAGAAAGGTGCTGATGAAGCACGTTTAGCTATCATTTCGAGTTAATGGCAGTGTTGTTTGGCAAAATTGTTGGTGCTCCAATGCCCTTATATGAGAAGCAGCCCCAGACATGGAGGGTGTCTAGATGCTTTTTACCGTGGGCTCGACACAGGATTCGTGAAAGCGTTCCACTTTTCTCCTCCTAATGAGGTATCTTCCAGAAGTTCCAACAGAGCGAAAGGGAGCGTCATCAGAGAATGAACTTTGCCCCTCTCCAACAGTCTATTCTTTATAATTCCTGCAAAAGTGGAGCCTATCCACTATCTCCTTGCATTTAAGGACACTTTGATTCAGAGCAACAATGGTTACACGCTTTAATTTTGAAAGAGCCATTTATGGAATTGATAAAGGTTGAAACATTTATTTAAAAGAAATATTACAAAATATATTATGTCGTGGTATGACATTATATTAAATCAATACCATATTATATTTATGGGGAAAGGACCAATAATTTAAAGGCGAGCCCACAAAGGGACGGAACACCGCGAGTTTCGACGGGCGGAGGTCGAGATAAGAGTACAACGATGTCAGCTATAATATGGGCAATGGCAACGCTCAAGGTTACTTAAAGAGGCATGTACAAAAATATAATATCATTTACATAAAAATAATGAGAGAATTGAACGGCAAAATTACATCAGATGAACGAGGGGAAAGGGGTTGTAGTTATGAATCAGACTATGAAGTTAAAATTTATGGTATTACAGGAGGAGACTATTTAAATTAGGGCGGGGGATTAACTCAAATGGGTTACTGAAGAGGGAGAAGAGGTGGCTTACGGAGGATTCCAGGCGAGACGTCGGGGTAAGGCTTCACGGATGTCTTCTGCACGTGAGGCGAGGCCGCTCGGAGCTTTTGAGCGAGAATATAAAGTGATGACAGTTCTCCAAAAAGGGGGGGAGGCGGTAACGTCCAGTCCAGGGGAGAGTATTTCGGCCACCGGAAAACGAGGGTCGAACGAGGAGGGCTTCGACAGGAGTTGATGGGTGAAGTTGGAAAAATCGCTCGGTAGCGATAGTTAAATGAAATTACCTCACTGGCTGGGGCTAATTCCAGTACACAACTAGTTCAGCCGTCACTTTGCTTTGTTGTTAGCACCTGACTTAGAACTAAGGGAATCTGCTTGGTTCCGGTCGAAACTTCTTAACTCTGTGTTTGCCTCATGGGAAACGAGCATTATATATGTCTGAGGCTCTCCCCGCAGGGGGGGGGGCGGGGGGGAAACAGCTCTACTCTCGAATGGCCTTGAATCTTCTTGCCCAGGCTATTCTAACCCTTGTCAAGGCGGACCGTGGTGGACGCGGTTCGAGGCTACCGCTTGTGGAAGGAGAGGAGGAGGGTTAGGCTTACCAATTTAAGCCTAACATAACCTTCTACAGCGCATGAAAGTTCTATGCTGGACAAGAAATTCCACGTGGGATTCCCCCGCATATTATAATAACACATCATTAGTTTAAGCCATATTTGTTATCTTTTTACTCTTTTGAACAAATAGCAAACCTCCACTGACTGAAAATCATCTACAAGAACTAAACCAGAGCGCAATTTTGGATTCATCGAAGAATGCATTTTTTTATTATTATTTTAATATTTCTGCAAAAATTTAAATATTAGAATAATTATTCCGATCACTTAAATTTTTAAAACGAATGAAAAAAATTAAAATATATATTAGTCCCAAAACTTTTGCCCATGACTGTACAGAAGGTGCACTTTTTATGACAGAAAAGCACAAAGGATTTATTTAGCATTAAAAAACAATGTTTCAAAAGCAAATCCAAGTAATTCACGTCATTGCATTTTCTAGCAATAAAATCTCTGTGCCAAATCTACCATTTTAAATGACATTTTGGTAGAAATTATAGGATAGGAATCAGCATTGTAAATTATCAGGTAAAAACATTAATAAAAATGTCGCGTTTCTGTGCGATAGAATGACAAAGCAAAATGAGATGAAAATTTCGTTGTAGGATGAAAATAAATCTATTTAAGAAATGTGATGATATGAAGAGTGCTCGATGTCATTGGTTCAAACCCTACCCATTTCTCATTTACATTAACGGGTAATAGAGTTTATATTATTTTATCCAGTCTTCTATATTTCTCTTCCTTCTAACTTAATTAATCTATATTTGATCCTTGTTAGGTCTTATTAAAGGACGAAAGCGCTTGTGAATTAGTCCTTTCTCGTTATTTTGAGGTAATTGAGAGCATGCAGAAAAAGGATTTAGGCATTTGGAAAGAAACTGCTTTTTAAATCCGTTCTAACTCGATCAAAAATTACTGAACAATACTTTTAGCAGCTAACAAAGGTAATTAATGAAGATAATTAGTATCTCTGTGAATCAGTTAAGAATACGAATTAATAGTAGCCGGATTCCTATAAAAATACGAGAAGTTTAATAACTTTGGAAAGCATGGCATCACCCTGTGTGTTGGATTTAATTGAACTGCATGAATATAACATTTTCGAGTCTCAGTACGGTAGCAAGAAAGGTCCCAATGAAAGATTGAAAAATGCAATAGAATAAATAGCCTCACCTCGTGGAGAATGGCCCATGAATGCTTAATGCTTCTCTGCGACCTATCATTATGAATCTGCATTCTCGTGTCTACATAAGTAAAATTAAGAATTTAGGGAGCCCCAAATGACAGATAGGCACTTGGAAGACCAGTTAATACTGCGCACCTCTATCTCAAAGCCAGATATACCAATGCTTTATATAAAAAAATCTCAAAAAAGTCATTAAAAGGTAGGTAAATTTTTTGATTAGTTTGAAATTGTCTTATATTAGCTTATTAAGACTATTAATAAAAGTACAAGGTAGTGTCAGAGACAACAGTTTGTAGAGAGGGGAAAAAGATGAAAAAATTGGAGGTTTTATTAAACGATGTTTCGCTCATCTCGAGCTTTAGGGAGTAATGAGATTGTGAGGTACGTTCTGATTGTCCCGCAAAAGCTCAAGATGAGGGAAATTTCATCGAATAAAATCTCAGAGTTTTTAATGTTTTTTTTCTTCCCTTTCTGTCAAGATAAGGTTCGCACATTTAGAATTTTGCAATAAATTTAGTGAATATTTCTTAAATCGGCCTTATTGCATACCAGTAGATTCCCCACCCACGGTGAACAGGTCACTGACGAGGAGAAGATGGCCCAGCGACCGGTAGGGTTACATTAAGAGGCAGTTCACTTTTAAATCAATGAAATTGCATTTCCCTTGTAAATTCGTTGGTTCCAACTCACGTGGAATACGCGATTCCGTTTTGATCTCCTCTCCTTCGAAGTTGCGTGGAACCTGTAAAAGGTGCAACCCAAGACCTCAAATATGATCCCGTCGATTTGGGATAGAGACTACCAGACGCGACCGCAACAGTTCGGTCCCTTTTTGCTAGAGACTTGGAGACTTGGTATCAACGAATAGTGGTATTCAAAATTCTTCGAGGTTTCGAGACTAGTGATCACCAGTGGCTTACCCTTAACTAGAATAGGATTAGGCACAACAGTTGTAAGTTCAAACTTCCACGGTTCAGGACTACTTTGGTGCACAACTACTTCACAAATAAAATATGAAAGATGTGGAACGAGGTACTGAAACTTCGTTGGAGACACACATAAGCCAGGTCATAAGTTAAACTTACCGAGGATGCAGTGGATAAACTGGGTGCAGAATGAGTCGTGTCTTTCCGTTTGTGTTTCCCTCGATCGAGTTGTTACTTCCCCTTCGAAGAGAGACGAGGCTCCGATGAATTGTTCGGGGATGGGGAAAGAGTGGCGCTCCAAGTACTCGTCCATCTCGCCCTTGGACAGAAAGGAGATCATCTTAGGGAATCAGATTTAGGATTCGGCGCTTTTATTTTAGGAAGGGTAAAGTCCTACAAACCGGAGATCCCGACGCCATTCCCATCACAAAGTTCAGAGTCTTAGTTTTGATTCTCTGGGTTAACTTGCACGCGCTTGATTCTAGAGTCACTTGTACGCGCTTGATTCTAGAGGCACTTGTACGCGCTTGATTCTAGAGGTCTAAATATTCAATTGCAACTCAAATATTTAAGAGTAACAAGGTCAACACACCTAAGTCACGTGCTCTCAATTATTTCAATATTTAAAAAAAAATAACAAACGTATTATCAATTAACAAACATATCATCTGACCTTACGACCTTCAAAACTTTCAATAACTCATTGAAAAGTAAAATGGTTACTATCCGACCGGCCTACCGACGGACCGACATAGTAACTTATAAAGTCGTAAAAAAGGATAATATATCATTCCTTGCCACCTGATTCTATTTCCATCTCTATGTCCTTTTTATCCATTCTTCTTAATTACTCTCTGTCTAATCTCTCTTAATTTCCCCAGTGAGCATAAATGATGTCGTTGTATTACGCGGTCTTCCATTTCTTTCTCAGCATCATTTGATCCAGATGCCTCCATTAATAAACACTGAAATGAAGCTCAATATATTGCCGTAATTTGCGTAATTTCGCGTAAATATACACAATTGTATACAAAATTTTAGCCCTTAAATAAATTTAGATATTCTTGTAATTTTGTGGAAATTTAGCTTATTTAATATACAAAGTTTTCGTTAAGTCATGGGTTTCTCTGGTACGGTAATTCGGTTGATTTATTTACAGCTACGAATGATAGATTTGAATGATGGTACACGCAATCACAAGCAGGACAATAAAGGTTGTAATGCCCTTTAATCTCTTTAGTACACGAGTGGTTGCACCCGAAGGCTTAAGAGATTGGGAGCTGAGAGCAAAGCGGAGAAATGGTTCGCGCGGTCTGAGACTTAAGGTATCGGCACAGTAGTGCCACGCAGAAGAGAGGAGTCCTGGTTGGTGAATCTCCATCTAGTGAAAGAGAGACAGAAAGAGTCTCAATGACTCTAAATGGACTGCATCATAGGCGAGGAACAAATTTCTATCACTGACGATTAATTGTGCTTGGATTTCTTGAATAATTATCATTTATCGGACAAGCGTTTGTAAACAATCGTGCAAGTGTGCTTAATCGGTTAATGCGGCGAATTAAGGGGAAGTTAATGTTAGCTGAGGAAATCCAACAACCATTACTCACATCTGCCGTCTACATTGAATAAGATTGTTTGGTACATCGGAGAGAATAATTTGTTTTTATTTAAGGAGGAAACTCAATGTGGACGCTTTATGAAGTTACCTTAATAAAATATTTAGATCACAAAGTTTTAGGATGAAAACTAAAATAAAAAGGATAAAAAGGATTATATGATAGGGATCACTCTCTGTCCCCAGCGTTTAAATGGTGGCGGGGACAAAATCGGTTTACAATTTTCGATTCTATTCGGGCAAATATTTCTGCCATAATAAATGGACATAAGGGACACAATCCAGGGTTTATATTGAAATAGGGATGTTTGCAATGCACACATTGAATTCTATGGTAGATTAAGAGAATGCAGTTTACTAAATGCATGAGAATGCACGGTAGTTTATTGGTAGTTGCGTACATTTGTTTGGGGGAAGTTTTGTTTTTTAATGAGTAAATAACACCGGTGGTAAAAATGTTTTTTCTTTGAACAAATTTTATTATAACATCTCAAGGAGACCCCAGTGACAGATCACGTGCCGTGACTTCATTTCTGAGTGGTGCCGGGTTCGAATCCGGGAGACGATAAATATGTATTTAAGAACCATTGAAGTCTTGTTTTTTCCGGTGCTGTTTGGCAGTAGTTCATAATTCATGAAAGTCGAAGCATGGCGTAATTTGCTCCATTTTTTAAATCCTTAGATGCGGAAGCTTACTTAAGAAGAGGAAAAATAAACGATAAACCTGGGTCGTTTTCCTTTCCACTGCTACAGTTTATTAATGATATTGGATGAACATTTCTTACCGAAACAAAGGAAACTCTTTTAGCTTTGAAAACTTCAAATTCTTGTTCCCGACTGCGATCTTCCACTGAAAACACATCGCAGGAAGACCTCTTTCTCACCATTCGACCGTTACTGCGTCGTCTTCTCGAAATGGACTTTCCAACAAATACAGGAGAAACTCTCTCTTCTTTAATAGCATACTCCTCTTCTGGTTGTACCTCGCCAGAGCCAACCTAAAGGTTAAAGAAGTCTTATTTTAACGTTATCTATTTCTTTACTATCCATGAATTATGAAGGGTAGCGAATTTGATGTTCATGACTTTGCATGTCTCCCACCCTAAAGTTTAGGGGGAAATGTGACTTTTCGTGTCTTCCACCCTAAAATTTAGGGGAAAATGAAAAGATGATGGAACCAGTGATCTCATTTGGCTTTTTGTTCAGGTAGTCAGGAGTCTGAGTCATGTCGTTAAATGATTATGGTATGGACTCTCATGGAGAATCATATACACTCATGGATGTGACCCATATTTAAAGACACCTACATACTAAATTCCTATGTTATGAAGAGATTTATTTAAAAACAAGCTATTGCTATTTCTTTTGGATTTAGAAAAATAGGTAGCACAAAATATTGTAAAGTTAGCTAAATTTTAACAAAATCAGATTATTTTGGTCTCCTTGAACTTCCCTTTACCTTAGTGTTCCCTTGGGGGCTGCCTTACTTTGGTAAAATAGTGAACACCGGCAAATTGGAGGAGAGTAGCGATGCAGTAACCAAAGCTCATCAATATGAACCAGTCGAGGGCGGTGGCATAGTGAACTTTAGGGAGATCCGTCCTTGTGTCCAGACTGATGGTGGATAACGTCAGGACGGTCGTGATTCCTACAGGGCAGGAAATCGTTACAAAAGTACCTCACAGCTGCCACGTAAGGAAACGTGCCTTCGATGCGAATTGGGCATGTTTGTGAGCTACGCGCCCTCCCGGTTTTCACCCCCAAGTAGTTTCCTTTGACAGCTCTCGAACCTCTTGTTAAACCTCTGTAGTCGCAATTCTCTTGATGGTTTTCACTTTTTAACATACACCGTCTGGACTTTTTATAAAATGTTCTTGAAGAATAACACGTATTTATGGAAGTATGCGGAATTAAACCACAGAAAAATGAAAACACGACGAATTTCAAGTAGACTTTATTTATACAGGATCGCACAAAAATCGCGATACCATTGGAAAAATTTATAAGAATCTCACTTAATAAAGAAATTAATAAAGTTATTTAGTTTTATAAAAAAAATAATTTAATAAATAAATAAAAGATTATTTAATTTTTAAATAACAATCTCATCTAATCAAAAATTAAAAGATATTGTCGTGGTACACCACTCTATACCATACACTACTCCTATATTATGTGGGGGGTGACTTAATCACCTACTGTAACGCAAACCGTTTAAGGACTGTTCGCAGGGATTAACGATCGACCAGGAGGTCAAACTCGAGGCGTTGGGTTTCAAATCCTTAACAAATCAGGCAGAGTGCAAAAATGGTTGGCGAGATTTACTTGAATAGGTCGAGAGTATCGTTTAAGGTTAATTAAAGATGAAACAACAAAAATATAATTCTATTTACAAATATCAAAGTAAGAAAAAAATAGGCAAAAGGGAATTATTTAAAATGAAATAGTCTCTTGATAATTTTGATAAGGATGGATTCTCAAATAAAATAAATTAATTAATCAGATCAAAATGGGGAACTTAATAATAGTAATAATTGAGGGGGTTTCAATCTTACGGGTCGGTGACTTTGAGGAAGGTTCTGCTTGGGATGAGGAGAGTGGGGCACGACTCTGATGAGGCAAGTGGGGCACGATCCGGGTGAGGCAAGAGGGGCACAATCCGGATGAGGCAAGTGGGCCACGATTCGGATGAGGCAAGTGGGGCACGTCCGGATGAGGCACGTGGAGCACGATCTGAACCAACTTTCCAAGGAATGCCGACGAAGATAGCCAACCTTCAAGGATGACGTTCGACGGGGAAATGTGGGATTACTCGTAATTCCACTGGAAGAGGAAACTTCTTTTCCTCAAAGATTATCGATGGAGATTTTTTTAGGATCGATTAAACGAAGGTAGACTGTCGCGTAACTTCAAATGATTGCCATTCACAGAAGTATTCAATTGAGGGTAGAATCACGGCGGAGAAAGTTTTGCTGCCTGATGAACGCTCACGGGACTTCGACTCGAGACGATGAGGACGACTTTGAGGTCCGTGCGGGACTCCTTGATCTCAAGTCAAAACCGAGTATTTGTATGGGCGATTCTGAATAGGAGGGAGGAATTTGGAGAAAGGAGTCACAAGCTCCAGACATCTTAATCCTGAGGAGGAGTCGATTCATCATTTGACAGCAAGGCGCAAAACACAGCAGCTCTTTCTTACCTTGTCGCGGGGAAAATATTGCAGGATTGGGGGACATTTTCCTAATGCGTCCAGTGCGGAGAAAACACCTCGAATGTTCTGGAATAGAAAGTGACGCACATGATCTCCAAGAAAGTGAGGGGGCCGTAATTGTTCTTTTGCAGATATCCTATTGTTAACTGGAAGCACAAATTTTGAGCCACCTACTATATATGTAGAGAAGCACTTCGAGGTTCACACAATTGTAAACAAGTTTCCCATCCCAATGGAGACTCGCAAGGTCCCTAGTAAAATGTCTTAGCGGCAAACGACAGACTTTAATAAATCACAGACGGATGCCTATTAATTAGTTCGTACCAGAGCAAGAAATATTTCAGAACCCAAAGGAGTTGATTATCGCAAATTTCCGTTTATTTTGATTGTAAGATTAAGAGAATTCGTCCAGGAAGGCGTTTATTTATTTCAGCTAATGACTCTCACCCACGCCACGATAGACATTTTGCACCAGCAATTTCAGGGCAGGGTCATCTCGCGCGGCAGCAACGTCAACTGTACACCGAGATCATGCGATTTAACGCCATTTGACTACTTTTAGGGGAGGGGGCTACCTTAAATTGCAGGTCTATGCGAATAATCCGCAAACAGTTGATGTCCCCAAAGTCAACATAACGAACACCCTCCAGCAAATTCAGCCAGATTAATGCGACAAATCATCGAAAATTGGGCCTTGCGAATACGTTCCACCAAGCGAAGCCGCGGCGGACATTTGAACGACGTCATATTCCACACTTAATGCCATAAAATGAACTTTCAAATTTAAAATATATTGAGTGCATATATCACACACAACTTGTTTTATTTACATTTGAAAATCGAGTGACCTTAATGAAAGACCCTATAATAGCTGAGTCAGTGAGCACCAGCAGATTTTGCATTTTTAATCTTATACGAGTATAACCCAATTATAGGTCAAATTAGAAAGAATCTGCTTTTAATAATTAATAATTCAATTTAGAAGGTTAATTATCATTTGGTATTATTACACAATCAGTTGTATAATTTTTCCTTTCCTATTATTTTAACTAAGTCAGTAAACCAAATGTATCTTTGAGTTAATTAACTCCAGTTAGCTGTGGCTCGTCATTGTAATAAGTGGTCGCTAAATAATTGGAAAGAACTTTTAATTTCCAATTCAAGTCCTTTTGTAACAGAACGTGCTTTTCCTCCTTGTCGCGGGATTGATCACAGAAGTAGAGCAAGAAGGCCTTAGCCTATTCCCCACATTATGTTGTGTTAGTTGAATGTTTCTTCGCCTCAAAAATTGTGAGTTCCTTCCGCGAGCAGGATAGATGAGAACTTTGGTCTAATTTTAGATATTTATTTACCATTAACTGTCTTCTCTATTTGAAGATGGAATGTATTCAACTCAGAGTTGCTATAGTTAGTGAGTTGGAGAGAGGCGACAAATAGCTAAAGAGGAGACAGAGGTCACTCAACTCAGAGATTCTCACAGGGCAAAGGAACAGTAATAATGAATGAGTGCACAATCAACAACTGACGGTGGATAATAATAATATTAATGAATGGCAATGTCCCCTGTATTTATATGAGATATACTCGTAAATTCGGGTGCTAAAAACTTCCATTTGCGTTCCGGGAAAATATGGAGTTGGCTGGAATTACTGATTGGCCAATTGGATCTGTTTTGGGGGAGTCCTGTAAGTGAATGAAATAAAATGAAATGGAAAGGGGGAGAAAAGAAGCAGATCGGCCGGCCCCCTG
Source organism: Ceratothoa steindachneri (assembly GCA_963969495.1). Taxonomy (NCBI): domain Eukaryota; kingdom Metazoa; phylum Arthropoda; class Malacostraca; order Isopoda; family Cymothoidae; genus Ceratothoa; species Ceratothoa steindachneri. Next base: position 80,177,596 of record OZ018320.1, read on the forward strand.
CCTCACCCCCACCCCCCCCCCTGGCACTCCGTATAGCGCCAGAGCAGGGGGGTCGAGGCCTCAGTCCTTCCTTATAGTCCTCCGAGTTCCCTCCACATGAGTCTTAGACTCGGATTGGAAGAAACTAGGTGATGGGAGTGTGTGTGTGTGTGTGTGTGTGTGTGTGTGTGTGTGTGTGTGTGTGTGAGAGAGAGAGAGAGAGAGGATATAACAGCGAGAAATATAGTCAGAGACAATTTAGGTGATCTAGGTAGTCATTGGCCTTAAGGATTAACGTGGAATCCGAACCATGGTGTGTATTACTTTTTCCTATCGCTTTTCATTCATTTTAACTTTGGTTCCTGTCCCATGGGCTAATTGTAGGTCCGGACAGTGAAAGTTTCAAGGTTTAAAATGAGGGAAGGTAAGAGGTTTGCATAGAATTCCTAGGTTGCCTGGAGGTGAGGCCAATCTCTGACAGTTTGAGTAGATATTTCAGTTAGAATTAATGTGAGTAGATATTACTTTATAAAGTTGTTTTTCGATTTATGCATAAAATGTTTCATGCTGCATTTTGTTTGATGGTAATGGCGTTCAAACAGTTTTTACCTCTTTTAAGGTGCTACTGTTATGCATGTTCTCTTGATTACGTTTCTTTCATATTTTCTTTTGTTAATTTATCTTTTTTGTTTAATTATTCTAAAGCGTTCTAAAGATGTATTAAAATGGAAATTAGTATTACAAGTTATAGGATAGCATTGAAATTAGGATATGAGTAGAGAAATGTGTTAGAAAGTAGAAAATGTGTATATAGTTTCCGAGTTAGTGGATCTTCATCAATCTTACCGTCAACTTCTTTACTCTTACTAGAGGGGCGGATCCAGGATCAAAATTGGAAGGGGATAACCAAAATTTCCTCCTCTGAGAAGTCTGAGTTATAATAATACTAAATTAAAGAAAAGATTTTTCAGATTGCTTTGTATTGTAAAATAAAGAAATATAAATATAAATGTATAACAATACTAATATAAAAATAATATTATAAATATAACAATAGCAAAAATTATATTCGCTATTTATTATTTCACACAAGCATCAATCTCCTGTTTCTTTGGGTAAATAGGTTGGTTGCCCTCTGTCAATTTTAACTTTACTTTCGTTGTGAACAGCGAATAGTGCCAGGCCGTTCAGACGTCCTTAACCTATAGTATTCCTTAAATATGTTTTCAGACGATTTAAGGTTGAAAATGAGCATTCAGCTTCTGCGTTCGAGATTGGGAGGGTGATCAGAACTTGGAGGAGCTTGGCCAAGTTAGGATTCACTCGATCCTAGGCGTGAGTAAGTGCATCTCTAATGGAGTCAAACTTGACTATTGAGAATAACCAGTGCTCCATTTCTCCCTTGACAAGTCTCAAGGCCTCGATGTCAGCCTCGTATATTTTTACCGCACTCATTAAAGCAACAAGATCTCCGTTGGTGTCGCTGAGCAGATGTTTGATGTTGAATGCGACCGGAGAAGTATCACCCCCAAATCGGTTCAGCAGCTCAGTCAACACCTTGTCAAGAAAAGGAACGTAGACAAATCGGCGATCATATTCTTCAGCTGTCTGGAATGTTGGATTTGCTCGCTGCGTTTGTTGTTTGCAAATTCAAGGCACTGGAATGGTGTCATGTGATGAGCCTATCTTCTGAAGAAGCTCTCCTGCCTTCTTGAAGACACCGTGGAATCTGATCAGAGCAGCTTTCCGAGTCTTTTTGAGATACGCCATGACTTGATTAATCCTGGCGTATGTTGAAAATAGATCAACTGTAGGACACTGTAGGGCTCAGTTTGGCTCCACAGTGTGAGCTAGAATGGACTCAGCGACGATAAGGCCAATTAGAAAGCGTGGCTCTTATCCTCAAGAAGAGAACAATTACTGGCAGGAATTCAGTAAGCCCAATGACTGCATCGTGTTTCTCAACCCATCAAGTAGTGCAGAAGCTGACCATCTTTTTCGATTAGTGGACAAGAGGCCTTTCACGAGCTCAGTAAACCTTATTGAGCAAATGTTTAATGAATAAATGAAGTTGTAAACTTCGTTGAGGGTTTGGAGGGCAATCTTTACCTCTTTCTTGCCACAGGCCTTAATTAGGACGAGGTTTAGCCGATGATTAAAGTAATGTATTGCCTTTAAAAGTGTATATTCTTGCACTACTAAGGCTGCACACCCTTGGAAGTTACCTACCATAGCACTGGCCCCGTTAAAACACATTTCACGGCAGGGGCTCATGACGAGGCCAACAGTCTTCCCCATGCTAAGCAGAAGACGAGCCAGTCCTTAGCACGAACAAAGCCGAGAAAGTCTTCTGTTGGATGACCATCGCTTAAGTGACAGACGCAAATGGGTGCTTGTTCGTTTATTGAAACGTCAGTAGTCTCCTCCATAATGATAACATAAACTCCAGAAACGAATGAAACCACCTTTTCTAGCACCAACTGCCTTGCAAACCAATATGTAATTTAAACTTCCTTCCTTACAATCTAATCATCTTTGGGTATGTATGTATGTCACAGTGTATTTGTTAAGCTAAATGGATAGAACAAAGTTAGGAAGGGCTGGAGAAAATTTAAAAAAAAGAGAAAAGGGTAGAGAAGATTAGAGACTGAGGAAACAAATAAGGAAGGGAAGAAGATGGGATAAATATGACATTTTTATTTCTTTACTCCAGATTACTTTATTCTATTATATATATATATATATATATATATATATATATATATATATATATATATATATATATATATATATATATATATATATATATGAGGGATTAAACCACATTCTCCGAAGACAATTTAATTCAGAACAGTTTCGGTGTATCTCACACCCTTTTTCAACTGACACTGGATGGAAAATATTTGAAAATGCTTACATACATAACACAGTCAGGTCGTGAAAGATCCCCTCTTTTTTCCCCAATTTCCTACTTGTGGTTAATCAAAGGGGATTAGGCCTAAACATATTGAAGGGCTGACATTTCGCTATTTTGTATATTTCCTTTCGTATTACAGGATTAAAAGAAAATTGACCCTCAGATAGATTTGAATTAGGAACTGACGATATCGAGCTCGATTCTACGATTCTTCTCTTAACATAGTTAGCCGATTTAAATACCATTTTACTTCCATTGAAATCGATCGAATGATTCAAATCTCTAACATGACAAAATATTCCACTGCTTTGACTGCCCACTCTAATATCTCTTTTGTGTTCATACAATCTCTTGTCTAGATTTCTCCCCGTTTCCCCTATATAAACTTTGTGGCAATCGTTGCATGGTATTGCATATACTCCTATGTTATGATGTTCTTTGGGTTTCCTGGCCATCATCAATTGGTTTAAGGAATTATTATATTTAAAGGCTAGATTAATACCCGCTTTTCCAAATATGTCCTTTAAACTATTTAATTTATTATTAAATGGCAATGTTATACATTTGTTGAAGTCATTTTTGCGGGAAGGCTTATTGCCATAGAATGTTTTCCTAGCTGCAAAATGGGCAGACGATATGAACCAATCGGGGTAATACAAATTAGAAAAAAATGGTCCTGATAATGACAATTTCTTCATCTAAATAGGAAGGATGACATATTTGATATGCTCTAAGGAAAAGGTTAGAAATTACCGATTTTTTAACAGTATTATCGTGAAACGAAAAATAATGTATATAGGCATTCGAGTGGGTTGGTTTTCTATAAACGTCGTTTAAATTCATGGTAATCTTTATTAATGAGGACATCTAAAAAGGGTAATCTATCATCATATTCCCATTCATATTTAAATTTGATGGAGACATGCAAATTATTCAAATTATTAAAAAAGTTATCAAAATCATGGCCATTAGGCCATACAGAAAATACATCGTCAATGTACCTTAACCATATAAAGTTAGGGGGAGAAATTGTGGGAAGGAGTTCAGTCTCAAAATATTCCATGAAGAGACATGCCAATATCGGAGATAAACTATTTCCCATGCTAGTCTCGTGTTAATGATTTTCTTTTCAATCTTCTCGATTTGTCTTATGTTCCTCTTTTCTTTATTGTTCAACCCGTGAATTAGCCTCCTGAAGTTCATTAGGGAATTGGTATTAAATTATTGCAAAAAGGTGGAAGGAAATTAATGCACATTAGCACTTTCCTTTATTATACTAACGTGTTTCGATACGACAAGTATCATCCTCAGAGTTAGAATGTGAAATTAATATATTTATTCAACTATATATATATACATATATATATATATATATATATATATATATATATATATATATATATATATATATATATATATATTTATATTCGTATTATAAAAAATGCGTTGACAAACTGTCGAACGGAACGTAGACACGTGTAGGCAAATTACCAGGCAGAGGAGGTGCAGGTAAGAACTGGTCGATGAAGTGTAAGTAAGCGGAGAGAAGGGAGGGGTAGTCTGCTTGCCAGCGGTGATTAGCGGCTAGGGGCAGCTGTCCCAAATATACCCGTTCCTTCGATTCCCTCTTTTGGGAGTTGGCAGGATTTCATGCGAGTTAGATTGTATATTTAGTCTTGGTTTGTTTTCTTGGATATATATTGCTTCAAGGAGGAGTAATTGGCGTCTGTTGGGAGGATAAACTAAAGTTTTGGTGTTTTCTACCATCATTTTTTCTGCTAAAGGGAGTTCCATGTTTTTCTTGTGTATGTTTTTTTACGTGCGCCATTGTTGAGGTAGTATGATACTCTTCTTGATCGTGTAGTTTCGGTCATTCCGATACATGAGTTAGGTAAGAGCTCAGTCTCCTAAGGCACATGTGTACTCTTATATCACCTGATATATTTGTGTGTCAACTTCACCTTAGCTATTCTTATCCCTTCTGCTTCATGTGATTTGTACCCGGTTTTACATATTTTAAGGCCCAACACTTTCGCTTTGTTCTCATATTCATATCTCTTGCCCTCAACACTAATGATCTCTACCTTCCTTCTGTTGATAGTTATCACTACGAACTTATCGCGTTTTGTCTAAATCTTCAACTTCCTTTCGTGCCTATTTAGGTTTGGGATCCCCTTAGCTGTATTTTTGGACGCTTCATTTGCTGCTTCCGTGATAATTTAGGTGGCGTCGTCCGCCAACTGTATATAGGCTGTTTCATGGCTTAGTAGGAATGGAAGATCATTCGTATAATGGTGTTGAGGACTGAAGAGAGACAGCTGGTCTGGTGGAGCCCCTCTTTGGTCTTTAATGGGGCCTTTATAACAACCGAATGCCATATAGGCCTTCCTGCCCCTTATGAAACTGAATAACAACTTAGTCATTTTCTCCCCAAGCTCCATCTTTACTAGTTTATACATGAATCCATCCCTCAAATACCTTGTCAAACGCCTCTTGCACATCGTGTGTCACTAAGTCCACCATTTTATCCTGACTCTTTGCTTTGGCCAGCTTCTCCGTTATTAGCGCTTGGGACATCTATGTACTTTTCTTTCTTTTGAACCCGTACTGTTGGGGCTTGAGCTCACGGTTCGTCTCAAAGTGCCTCAGAAATTTCCTGCATATAATTCTTTCCAAGACCTTGGCGATAAAATTGAGCAGCGAAATGAGTCCATACCCGTTGAGAGCCGTAGGCAACTTACCCGGTTTTGGAACAAATATAATTTTTGCCACTTTTAATCTGTCCAGGAAGTATCCGATTCTCCAGCTTGTGTTGTAAATTTCCACCCTTTCCCCAGTACGTTTTATGGGAGCTTGATTATACTCACTTTCGTCAGTCCTGATGGTCCTGAGGCTTTCTGTTCTTCTATGCTTATTATGCCATCGCCTCGGTTACCTTCATCTACAACGTTATAGCTCTCGATCCTATCTAACGAGTATGTCACTTCCAATTAAAGGTTCATTTCCTCCATAATCGTGATTTCATGATTCGCGTCGAAGTTGACATTTTCCTCCCCCGTGATGTTGAATACTTGTCTCCAATGATTCCTGAATAGCTCGTATATTGCCACTTTACTCATTACACACTCGTTACTGTTCTTTATTTTGATTTTCTTCAGTGGTAGGTTACCTAGAAGTTTCTTGATTGATATCCAGAATAGTTTTGACCTCCCCTCACTGTCCAGCCTATCAATCAAACCCTCCGAAAGTTCTCTTTCCTCATTCTAATCATTTCCCTTACTTCCCTTTCGATCACTGGTTTCTCCTAGGTACAACTCAAGAGTTGGACCAATACCTCTCGTTAGGTGGTTAATGGATTCAATCTCTCTCATAGCTATTCTTATCTCGGATGATCAAACTGAAGCCGGGAAGGTTCACAACGCCATTTTAGGCATACATTCCTAATCCGCTTCCCTTTTCTTTACCTCTATTATTCCTATTTCTCAGCCATTAACCTCTAGTCCTTTACCTTCCAACATTGGAGGCCAGTACTTTCCCAGCACGTCCCGGAATTTGCCCCAATCAGCTTTGGCGCATTGTTTCTTGACTAGATATTGCACTTAGATTGGGCTAAGTGCCAGCAATACCGTTATGAAATTGTGATCCGTCGAGAACACAAGGCGTGGGAAAGCCATGCTGGTTAGGATTAGCAGAATCAATTTTATCTTCCTATTAACCGGCCATTAACCGCTACCCCTTTATCTTCCAGCATTGGCGGCCGGTACTTCCCCAGCTAGTCCCTTAATTCGCCCCAATCAGCTTTTGCTTATTGTTTCTTGAAAAGGTTTAACACTTAGATTGGGCTAAGTGCCAGCAATGCCCTTATGAAATTGTGATCCGTCGAGAACACAGGATCTGGGAAAGCCATTCTGGTTAGGATTATGTCTGATTTGGTTGCTGCTCGTTCCGTTACATAGGTAGGTGTGAGGTAATCCCCACGTGGAAGATCTTAAGCAGAAAGGAACTCTCATGTGCAGAAGAAGGTCCGGCAAGGCCTAAAGTGGTAAGCCTACCCTTTCCCCCTCCCTTCCACAAGCGGTAACCTCAAATCGAGTCCCCCACGATTCACCTTTATGCGGGCTAAAATAGCTCTGCAAGAAGATTCGAGGCCCTTCGAGATTAGAGCTGTTTCCCGCTAACCCCCCGACTCCGGGGAGAGCCTCGGATATAAAAACCGCTCGATTTCCCGGAAGAGACACAGAGTTGAGAAGTCTCGCCGGAACCCAGAAGATTTTCCCATGGTTCCAAGTCAAGTGCTAGCAACAAAGCAAAGTGACAGCTGGACTATTTTGTGTATTTGGAATTAGCCCCAGCCAGTGAGGTAATTCCACTAAACCATCGCCCCGAGTGATTTTCACGAATTCTTTGATCAACTCCTGTCGAAGCCCTCCTTATTTCGGGTAGCCGAAATACTCTCCCCTGGACCGGAAGTTACTCCCCCCTCTTGCTTTTGGAGAACCGTCATCACTCCAACCTCCCGCTCTGAAGTCCGAGCGGTCTCACCTCATGTACAGAAGACATCCGTGAGCCAACCCCCCTTCCCCCTTCAGTAACCCAATTGAGTTAATCTTCCCGCCCTTCGTTTATTGATGTGATTTTGCCCGTTAATTCTCTGAGGTAATTTTACCCTTCAATTCTCTTATTATTTTTTTGTGTAAATAAAATTCTATTTTTGTAAAGTCTCTTTAAATAACCTTGAACTTTGCCATTGTCCGTAATTTACCTGACCTCGTTGCACTCTCGTTACTCAGCCGTCTGAACGCGTGGTTTTCCGTCCCTTTTGTCGGTTCGCTTTCAAGCTATTGGTCCTCTCCCATAGATATAATATGGAATTAATATAATGTAATGTCATACCACGACAGTAGGAAACTCCGGTCCAGCTCGTACCACTTGCCCCTGTTGATCAGCAGATTCCGTTTTTATTTAGCTTGTTCTTTGAAGGAATATCCTGAATGGCGGGAACGCGCATTCAGGTCACTAAGAAAAATCACCGGATATTCCTTTCAAAAACCCTAAAGAAGTTATGGAGAGGCAAATAGTTTCTCCTTGGGGATTAGGACCTCCCATTACTACCACTGGGCTTGTCTGGGTATACAACTTTATTGCTACATAACTTTCATCTAGCTCTTCCAACCCTTTGTGATCAATTCCCTTTCTTAACCTCAATTGTTACACCGTCGAATCTCTCATTGGAGTGCATCTTTGTTCACGAATAATAATTTTGCAGTTTAAGCTCATACTTTTGTATCCTCAAATCCTGCTTAGCAGTGGCGTGCAGTCAATGGAAGCAAGGGAAGCAATGCTTCACCAATTTAAGAAGAAAAGAAAAGGAAATTACACTCCAACAATTAATATGACAGCAGAATCAATTTTATTCTCACATTTATGCTTGCCTATACTTGTATACGCCATTCGGTACCGTTCACCTTCAATCGAATTAGCGTTAGACCCTGATGAGCCTGACTGCAATTGAAGAAATGCATCCTTTTCGTCGAGATTTCTACTTCTTTTTTTCTCTTAATTTCAATAGTAGTTTTGCTTTTTGGTGCTTTGGAATTAATAGTTTAAAAGATGTTTTGCTTTTCTTAGTAATAATATAGTCATTAGACTTTTATGATTTTTATCTAGATATTTCAATGCCGTGTTAGAATTGATAAAAAAATAACCTATTTGTGTATGGAGAAGGAAGCAAATTTAGCTTTGCATCTGGCAAACCTGCCAAGTTGCCAGAATCTAGAAAAAAGCAACAAAATATCTAAGAGGTAACTATTATTATGCTCTGAAACTTAAAAAACTTTTTAGGTTATACTCGTATTTAGATACCGGTTCTAGGAAAGAAAGCGCTAAATAGCAAAAATCCTAGTATGGTTAAGTTCTTATATCTTAAGCATTTTGTTAATATTTCCGGGATTCTGGCTGGCCTACCATAGTCACCCTTCGTATATTTAAGATCAGTAGCCCTGAGGCAGTGGTTAGCTAAGTGTGGCGTATTGTTTATTCACTTTTTTAGTGATAATCCCCTTTAAATAAAATGGATGCAAGTGAAGTTGGGAGAAAACACGATTGCATTATTGAAAAATTATTAATAAGGAAGTTCAGTGCGATGACTTATAATGAAAGAGAAACTATTATATTAAAACAGGTAGGCCTACGTTAAAAGTAGCTGTCATCTAAAACAGTGTTGCACTCAAACAATACAATGTAGGCTAATATGATAGAACATCTTGGCTAGCTGGTTGTGCATACTTACAGAAGTTATTTTAAAATTTAAATAAAGTTTTAAAAAATAACATTAAAAAAACTAACATTTAAATAAAGTTAGTAGCTAGTTATTTTTAATGAACAACATATTTACTTGAATTAACATATTTATTTTTGTAAAACTTGAATTGCTTCCTCATCTTCAAAAGTCACCGCACGCCACATCTACATCAAAGTCCTCCCTGACTAATACAGTCCCCCCAAATTTTTTCCTTCTTATTTAATCTGTTTATATTAACCTTAGCTATTTTTAGCTTATTAACTGTAGTAACCATTTTCTAATTTTCGCTCTAAACCTTTTTGGCTGACTATGCCTTAATTTCCTGAAAATCTCCTCCCTTTATGAGATGGTATCTATCCGCTGCGATTCTAAAAAAAAACAGCAATGGCGCTTTGTGTACCATACAGACGGGTATTCGGATTGGTGTGGCAGCTTGAATTTCCTGTCGAAAATGCCGTGTATGATCCTCACTGCATCCAAGTCCTTCGGGAATTCATTCCTAAGAGTAGTGTTGAGGTGTATATCAACCTCCTCACACGTTAGCATTACCTTAGTTTCCATCTCCTCCTCTTTTTGTCTTGGTCATTTTCATCATTACCCCTACTTTACTGACTTTACTATTCTTCTCTTGACTTGAGACATGTTCCTCTTGACTCTCCTCGCTTTTGGATTCCGAAGTGGAGCCCTCTGAATTTGAGTCTTTCCCCGTCACTTCCTTTTTCTTCTTCTTCTTGTTTTTTTCTCTTTTTATTCTTGCACTTCTTCTTAGTTAAATCTTTCAATGACATTCTCTCTCCCTTATAAGTCACTACTGCTACCTCTTCCTCTTCAATTATTTTAATTTTAAGTATATGTATCTTTTGAAGGAGGATTGTCCGCAAACCACAGTGTTCTCTTCATTCCATTCCTCTCCAGCAAGTTACTCAACTCCTTCGAGAAGCATCCAGGATTAGCTATATTGGGCATATGAGCGTACATTATCATCGCCATTATCCTCACGCTCTGGTTTTCCATCATGAGATAAGTCACATAATTTTCTGCTGATGCTTGCGCTGGTGCTGGTACTACTCGGGGTCCGTTTTCACTGCCCCTGCGAAGGGCAAATTTTCTTTCCTCCTCTTTGCAGCTAGTGAACTTGCTTTCTTATTCTTTTTCAGTTCCTTTTTTGCTGTATTACAACTGCTTTCACTCTGAGCACTTCCGCTCCTTCCTGCATTCTCTAGAAGTATGATCTTTTATCTCGTAGTGGTTCGTGCAAAGTCGAATGTGTTTATACTCTTCTGCTTCTATCTATGAGGGAGTGATCCTTAGATTGAATGTCAGTAGGCCTTGCTGTTTGGCCTTAGTAGCCGTCTCTGCATCCTTAAAGGTGATTTTAACTAGATTTTTATGTCTCCCAAGTTTAATTACCCCCGGCACCTTGTTCCACGTCTGTTTCTTCTCCACTTCTCTTTTAATTTCCTTAGCTGTGTTATCTCCTATCAGGGGCTCTATTTACCTGCAAATTACTGCCCTATGGGTGATAAACTCAGGTAGGATCCCTGGCTCAAGGTCTATCTCACTTACGACTTTCCTAGCCTCACTTTCCGTCAGCCTTTCTCTATCATCATCGTGTTGACACATTGCTACATACCCAGAGTAACAGTCAATCAGTCTGATCAGGGCAACAATGAGTTTGCCGTTGATTACCTCAGTCATCCTTCCGTAGTAGGTTTCAAATCACTCCTCCCTATAAATCCTGCTCACAACCTATGTATATATTTTGATATGTACAGGGTATAAGAGGTATAAAGAAAAATTTGAACCTTCACTGTACCATATTTGTGAACTTATCTTACTGGGCTATTGATACTTTATTACTACTTATCTTTACCACTGGAGAGAGGTAGTAAATACAAAATGACTATAGCTACTCTAATCACTAATGAGAGCTCTGTGGATGGCAATTATAGCAAATTTCACTTTATTTACATCCGATACAGAACTACACTGTTTAGGTTATAACTATCGGAACCACTTTACTTCTATTTTGATTATAACCTCTCACTTCTCCTGCCGATTAAGTTTTTTACTCGTAAAAAATTTCCCCCCAAAATTACGTTTGGCCAAACACTCCTTTGGCTTTGCCGCCTTACCGGTATCGTCAAGTCAAAGTGGGGAAGGGAGGGGGAAGTAAACTTATTTAAGAATGAAAGTTTCGTCGACCCTTTCCCCTCCCCCCCATCTCAGGATGGCCGGAGAGGGAAGGGCGAGAGACCCGGCACCCAAATCTACTCTCAGGTCCTTTCATAGCCCTAAACGGGCTTCGGAATGATTGGCAAAGAGGTTATGAGACAGAGAGGGAGAGGAAGAGTACAGAGTAGAGATAGCAAAACTGGAAATATAGGAGTAGGTTTGACAGGTAACCTTGGTGATCGGTGGACCTAGAGCTTTACGTGGGTTCTGAACTACGGTACATATTATATCCTTACCTATTGAATACTTACTATAGTGCCCGTGTTACACATATATAGTGTTCATTCCGTAATCTGTGAAGATAGAAAAAAGAATGTAAGGAGAAGTGGAAAGAGGTAGCAGGTTTAGAAATGATTGCTAAGTTGCAATGAGGTTATGCTAATCTCTTTCCATTTTGTAGTATCTATATCTTCTTTAGTTGTAAAGATCTACTTTACCTATTTGTAGTCCTTTGTATATTTCTTCTGCTTTTGAGTCAGCTGACGTTCAATTTTCTGTTTTGAAATTATCCACTTATGTGTATAATTCTTCCACTTCTCTTTCCATAATTTATAAATTACTAAGAAATATTTGGTGGGCTCTTCAGCCCACCAAATACTCTAGCTGGTTTGGGAGTTCTCTCATCTCCTCTTGGGTCTTCCTTGCCATCTTATTTACTATTTTTACTATTAATTTTTTACTAGGAATCAGTTTTGCCTCTTTATGTAAATCTTGTTGATTTCTGAGCTCTGCTCCTCTAGTATTCGTTATTATGTTGACTGCCTTGTTCTGTATCCTCTGTTTCTGTTGGAGGCTGCTCTTAGAGATTGTGCACATGAGCCATATTATATGATAACTTGTTATATTTTTCTTCTGTTCTTTAGGCTAAAATTTTTCAATCTGAAGAGTAGCTTCAGTTCTATTTTTCCATTTTTAATTCTGTCTGTTACGTGTTTCCTCTAAGCTGCCTTTGAGATTGTAAGTCTTAATACATTACATTCGTTTCTATATCTGTATCTTTCACCTTCTGCGTAGATATCCGATTTTTTATTCCTATATACTAGTATTATTGTAAATTTGTTCTGTTTGTCTTCATTTTTCATTTCTGTTCGTAGTTTTTTATTGATTCTATTTATGTTGCTGTCATTCTTGCTTGTATTGGCCCATTCTGGAAGCGGCATACGATCAATGTGTCAAATGGTCCGCAAATTGTATATTGAGGCATCCTTCATTTATGGTTGAATGGATATCAGCGGTTCGGGCCTATTCTTTGGCAAATTTGTCTTCAATCATTGTTTGTACGAGGGGCGGTCAATAAGTTTTGCAATTCGGATATAAGGAAACGAGATATGGGGAAAAGTGTATTATTATTTTTCAATATAACTACCCTCGACTTTAATGCACTTGGGCCACTTGTCCCTGAGGCTTCGAATTCCCGCCAACCAGAAATCTCCCGACTGCAGTTCAATCCACTCCTGGACGGCGAGCTAGACATCTTCATCGTCCCCAAACCGGCGTCCACGCAGTGCAGACTTAAGCTGGCGGAATAAAAAGTAGTTGCTAGCGGCCAGATCTGAAGTGTAGGGGGGATGGTTAAGCTCCTTGAATCCGCACTCGCGCAGGGCAGCTTGTGCAACTCTAGCCTTGTGGACTTTGACGACGTTGAAGTCGATCATGGGGCGTGAAGTTTCTAGGGATCCAACGGGCACAGACTTTGGCGTCGGCCAAATTGTCGTGGATGATGTTCATAACACTTATTCCAAGTTCTCGCTCGATTTCTTCGACCTTTACCCGTCGATTTTCGAGGATCATCCTCTCCACACGGCCCACATTGTCCTCTTCGGTCACGTCTGTCAGGCGTCCTGGACGGGGGTCATTTTCAAGGAACTCACGACCATGGCGGAACTCCCTATTCCAGCGAGCAATAGTCGCATAGGAAGGGGTGGTGCCAGTGTACACTGCAACCATGCGTTCATGGATCTCTTTTGAATTCTTGCCTTCCTTGTCGAAAATTTGATCACTGCGCGGTGCTCAACCTTCTCCATTGTTGAAAGATTTGTGACTGATGATCTGCGATCAGCTACTGCTTCTTAAATAGACGAGGCAGGAGCGTGTGGCTTCAGGTCCTGACTTGTCATAAATTGTCCTAACACCCCCACAAACGGCCATCCCCCTTCATCTGTTTTGCCCTACTGATTCGCAAAACATATTGACCGCCCCTCGTATATGTCTCCCGTTTGCATTAGTTCTTATATAATCCGATTCTTTGAAGTGTGCATTTAAGTCTACCATGAAAATGACAGGCAATCTATTATTAAATATATTAGTGAAGTTTGTAATGGGTAGTCCGTTTCTTCTCCTAGGTTGATATCCGGTTGTTATTATTATATTTCTGTTAATCCTTATTTTTTCCTGTAATCTTTGTTCTTTTAATGGCTATTGTGTCCCTTCGAAACCTTTATCTGTTGGTTTTGTGGCTATTATATCATAGTTCTAAATTTTAATATTATTTTGCTTTAGATTTATTCCATGTCCAGATTTTAATATTGAGTCGGGTCAATATTTCTGATTGTTTTCCTAGGTAGTCCTTTTGTCGTTTCATCCATTCGCGTTAAGGTAAAGAATTCTTAGTTTTCTATCATCCATCATTTATTCCGTTTACTTTCGTTGGTCCTTTTCTTGGCGATAAACGGTAATATATTTTGCCTTTACTTTTCATGTATCTTTAGCCATGTCTGATTCTCTTCTAGTTCCAGCTTAATTTTTTGGAAGTTCTCCGATCCAAGTCTCAATTTTTATGCACACCACACTCCTGTTGACTGTTATCTGTGATGGTACTTTTGCTTCTAAATCCACTGTTCTTAACATTATGATTCCTGGACAAATGACTGTAAATCCGTTGCCGGTTTCAATTCATCTTATTAAGGGGGGTTTTGGTCGGTGGAAACTTGTTGCACTACTTATTATGCATTTTCTTCTTATTATATCATATATTAACCGAAGAGGTAGTCCCTTCGTAAATTTGGTGAGCTGCATGAGGCCTTTTTACCTTATTTCCACCCCCACAAGGGGGCAGGTCCGTGTTGATCTATAAGGGAACCCCTTTATTCACAAGTATGAGATAATTTTTTTATTTAATCCTATTGCCTCCTAACCCGGGTCGCACTCATATTGGTCACCCTACTTAAATACGGAGTATTGCAAAAGTCCTGTTACACTCGATACGACGCTATTAACAAAGGATACAATGATAGTTTTGATGCAGTTAGACACGATTTTGTTTAAATTATGATATTAATCAATGTGACCGTCCTCAGCATAAAGCACGCGCTCCAGGCAAGACCTGAAGGCTGCGCACCCTTTGCGGACGAAGATCCTTCCTCACGCTGGCCCACAGGTGGTTGACGGAGGACTTCAGCTCGTTACCGTTGGTGTAGTGGACCTTGTAGTCCGTTTACTCGACATGTATTCACACGTTGTAGTCGTTGGGATTGAAGTCGGACGATTGCGGCAGCCAAAATTCCTTCGACCAGAAGTTCATGTTTGACCCCAGCCACTCTGGCACGGTCTTGGCCATGTTGCCTTGGTCACCGTGTAGCTGAAAAACTTATTCGGCCTACTTCGTGATCTTTATCACGCAGGCCAGGACTTTCGTGGCAAAAATGATGAAGAACCTTTGTGGACGAAGAACCTTCCTCACGCTGGCCCACAGGTGGTTGACGGAGGACTTCAGCTCGTTGCCGTTGGTGTAGTGGACCTTGTAGTCCGTTTACTCGACATGTATTCACACGTTGTAGTCGTTGGGATTGAATTCGGACGATTGCGGCAGCCAAAATTCCTTCGACCAGAAGTTCATGTTTGACCCCAGCCACTCTGGCACGGTCTTGGCCATGTTGCCTTGGTCACCGTGTAGCTGAAAAACTTATTCGGCCTACTTCGTGATCTTTATCACGCAGGCCAGAACTTTCGTGGCAAAAATGATGAAGAACCTTTGTGGACGAAGAACCTTCCTCACGCTGGCCGACAGGTGGTTGACGGAGGACTTCAGCTCGTTGCCGTTGGTGTAGTGGACCTTGTAGTCCGTTTACTCGACATGTATTCACACGTTGTAGTCGTTGGGATTGAAGTCGGACGATTGCGGCAGCCAAAATTCCTTCGACCAGAAGTTCATGTTTGACCCCAGCCACTCTGGCACGGTCTTGGCCGTGTTGCCTTGGTCACCGTGTAGCTGAAAAACTTATTCGGCCTACTTCGTGATCTTTATCACGCAGGCCAGGACTTTCGTGGCAAAAATGATGAATCTGTAATCGGCCGCGGTGAGCCATTAACCGGTGCGAACCACACCGGCGGCATATTCACGCCATTCGAAGCCGTCCTAGCCGAAGCTTACCTCGTGTTCGTTCTGTCTGTTAAAGCTGGATCGACCGTGAAGGTTTTTTGATCAGAAAAAGTAAAAATCCGATTGCCATGACTCTTCGAGATGTTGAGAAGGCGGAGAGAGCGCTCTTGACGTTGTCCTTGCATACAGTGAGTTAGTAGAGGCCTTTCCAGCACCTCAAGTTCTTGCCGTTCTTCTCCTTGACGGCCCTGGACACTGTGGCCACCGAGAAGGTCTTCTTCCTCTCGAGCACAGTCATTTTGAACTTCGGACCACTTTCGAGGGTCTTTCTCATAGCCTAAACGGTTGACAACTTGAGGTCTGCCTAAACGAGGTCTTACCCGTTCGTGAGCCTCTCCGCGACTCTGTGAACGGTCATCCGGCTGACGCTGAGGCGCTTGGCGATGTCGGACTTGTTGTGGCCCGTGCGCAGAGAGCAGAGAACTCGATTCTTTTCACTTCCATATCAACACACCTTCACACAATGGAAAAGATGTTACAATGGCACATGCTGGAAAAGTCGAACTTAAGTTTGTTTGACGGACCTTTTTTCTATCACAAACATAAACCGAGAAAAAAGACGAGTGTAACAGAACTTATGCAATAGCCGGTATACCTAGCCCTATAAGGGTTCCGCTACTGGCTTCGGACCTGGGGACTAGAATCCCCCCCCCCTCTTCGTAATCTGTCTCCCTAATGAGGTCTTCTGCAGTGCTTCTGAGAATTTGCCGATGACCTAGTTATGTAGTGCTAGAAGGAAAGAAGGAGGGAATAAAAAGGAAGAAAAAGCGTGGAAAAGAAAATTAACACCTTTTTGAGGTGTTACTCCGCTTAGAGGGAACAGGAGGTCTCTCCAATCAACCCAATAGGCGCATATATTTCTTCTTTTTTCTTATAAATGTAAAGTAGTGAAATCAGCCAAACAGAGTCTGTCAACTGCCTGTAAGTGAATGGTATAAGGTCGGCGTGCCTATAGTATTGAGATGCTCTTACATGTGTGGATTTGTAAGTTTAATTGTGCGTGGTTAATGTTCGTTGATGTCTTTTGTTGAGGAGGAAGATTTTTATAGGTTAGCAGATCTGCTCTTATTAATACAGTCTGTAAATTAAGACCATGAGAATTGGATGGGATGCGGAAGTGTTTGAAAGACGGGACAATTGTTGTGTAGCGGTTTGGTGTGTAATATCTTAACAAGTCTGTAAACATGGAAAGGTTGCCAGATACTTTTTTTCCTATTGCTTCTTGTAATCATTGAGTATTAACTAAAATAAAGTTCGAAAGTACTTGGAATTCGTCGTGCTTTCTCTTTACGGTAGGCTAGATCAGAATTTGGTACTCCACTCACACGTCACTTTGTGGGGTTTCCAATTCTTACTATATGGTAAAAGGGGTGAATTTTTTTATCTCTTCTGTTACTACTTTTTACTCATTCAGAAATAGACAATGAGTTATATTTGTAGCACCTTGATGCCATCTAACAATTGTACCCACGTCTATCCGGATGTGGGAAAGAGAAGAACTAGAATATGTAAAAAAAAAAGCATGAACTGTAAAAACAGTAGTGAAAATAATAAGTGATCAATCCGACTACCCGTACAAACAAAAATACCTAGGAAGGAAAAATGTAGATGTAGACACCAGCAACGGGTTCGCACCAACAGCTCAAGCGCTACAGGCTTAAATTAGCTTCAATATAAAAAGGTTTGATCAACAAAGACTCATTATCTGAAGCGATCCAGAAAATGGCTCAAGGAACTGATTACGTTGATAGTGGAGAAGCTGAACAGAAAAGTTGTACGCTGCATCTTCCACAGGAAAACCACCTCCTATGTGTGTAGTCGAGTATGAATAGGTTGAGATAGAAGTTTCTGAAAGAATATTCTTTTCATTTGACACGAATATTGAATATTTTATATAAATACAACGTCATGAGAGGAAAACGTGAACAAACCCTTAGGACAATATATGCGGACATCGGAGCTGATTTTCCTAAATAAATACATAAAATAAATACATAAAAGCACGAGAGTGCTCCAACTACCTGAATTATCAAATAAATAACCAAAAATAAAAGGCTCGCAAGAGATACAAAACGTAAACAAAGGCTTGAATGCTAAATTAAACGAATCCAAATAATAAAAAAAAAGAAGAGAAAAAACAAAAAATAACAAGAGAACAAAGGATCCTATGCTGAAAGTAAAAATAATCTAACTAAAAGAAAATCTTCCTGCAAAAAGAAAGAGTTTGCCAGCCAACCTGTCACAAACCATCATTACCCTCACCGTACCACATCCATCTCTATTTTCTAATCATAACCATCTCAACAACACTTATCCCATACACAATATTTCCTCACTCTCCTATCTTTTCTCTCATCCTCATATTCCCCACTTATATTATCTCAATCCCAATCATAACCATTTAATTGATGGTCCCAAAGTTTAAAACTCAAATAATTTAAGGTCATCGAAGCCATCCAGGAATTTAGCGTCTTTAAGACAAAACTATAACGTAAATAAGGTTAACCTTGAATGGACTTATTCGTCTTGCCTTTTTTTTAAATTCTATGAAAAAAATCCTCCCAAAAGTTTTTTTAAACTTCTAAATTAATAGGGATGGGGGGGGGGGAAGGTACCACAATTATGAACTACTCCTTCTAAGATTGTAGGGTAACTTAAGATTTAGGGAACCGGACCATTACTCACCCAAGCCAATTCTATCGCTGGTTGCTTCTCTGTTCAACCAGAAGGAAACCCAGGAGAGCACAACTATGAGAATGCAAGGGACGTAGACCTGGATCAGGAAATATCCCGTGTGGCGTTGGAGGATGAAATTCACTTGAAGAACGGAAGAGTCGCCTGCGAATGAAAATGAAAATGAAAGAAATCAACCAGGTAAATATTTTTCTCCGTTCAGGAAAATAGTATAGAACGATCAGTTGTTTACACTTATGTACTAATAAGATGTCACATTTGTCCCTTCCCTGCACAGATTATGAAATACATATAAAGATCAGAATGACAATCACTGGCAAGCTTGAAGTACCAAAGGCCTGTCCTCGTTGTGGGGAGAGGTAGTATTGTATTTTAGCACCAACAAGCGATCAAGAGTGTCTGGATATGTGTACAACCATAGGAGATACTAGTGTTAAACGTTGGGTTATGTGGATGCGAGGACCACCATAAAGAATACTAGTATCCCATCGGTATGGTTCCGGAACATAGGAGAGAGTAGATATATTGTAGCCTGAATACGAGAAAGTTTGTGACGCTGCTGAAAGTTTTGTGTCCCCGCTCGCTGGTATCGAGCAGGTACCACAACAATGGGGATCCCACGCCGTATTCACTAGGCTAGCGAGAGCCCCACACTTACTGGGTGTGGCAATGACAGAAACTCTCTCTCATTTGTTGTGCACTCGTAGTATATAAAGCAAAGCAAAACTTAGCGTAACTTAAGAAACCAAGGAACCTTAAGTTAGGCCCTGGAATAAAATAAATAAATCCATAACTCATTTTGGTTTGTTTTTGCTTTCCTAAGTTTGCGCAACAAATGACAGCCAGTTCTGTTATTGTCCCATCTAGTAGTAGTAGTAGTAGTAGTAGTAGTAGTAGTAGTAGTAGTAGTAGTAGTAGTAGTAGTTTGCAAACCTGCCTTTATATAGGAGGATCTCCGACTAGATAATGAAATAGACATAAAGGTCAGTATGATAATCGCTGGTCGGCTCGGGGGCACCATGAGCTGGTCCTCCTTGGAAAGAGGTGCCAGGAAGTATTATGTTTTGACACCAAACAGCCTTCATCACTTCGGGGGAGAGGGATCTGTTCCGCGGCAGAGATATGTGGATATAGATACCCATGCGCAGGATTCCTTGGAACAGAGAGTGTGCGTGTGTTGTGCTGCGAAGGCGGGAGAGGAAAGAAAGCAGTGTTCTAATTGGCTATGTGTGTGATGAGAAGTGAAAGATCTACCCACTCCAGCACAGGGCTGAGAACAGCGGGACTACCAAATGGCGAGTGCGATTAATACCATTGGCACGTAACCAAGTAACCTTAGGTTAAGTTAGGTCCAAGATTAATACCAAAAATACAGCCATAATTTATCTTTTAGGGTCGTTTATAAAGGTTCACCACATCATTTAGGAAGTGATGCGTGGAAATACTTAACTACAATGTGGCACATGAAAACGTAGGTTTTAATCTTTCCGATGTTCTTCTAGTGAGGTATCGTTTTTGCTAGTCTACAAAAATAGTACTAAATAAATACTACCACAAATAGTATCCAAAAGCTAATTCGTGCGAAAATAAACAAATCTGTCAATCCGTGTGGCGTGACGTCACACTCATTCGCAAGGTATTAAGCGCCGACTCTTAAATTATGTATTTTTAATATTCTTCTCTGTTTTATATTTTTATAACGATGATTATCAGCATTTTCTAAATCTTTCTAATTGTAGTTTTGCTTAGTTAGGTTTGCTTAGCCTCAACGTTATTCTCAGATTATTAATTTTTAAAGTATAGTTAAACTAACTTAAGTTAACTAACCTAACCTAACCTAACTAACCAAACTAACCTAACCTAACCTAACTAACCAAATTAACCTCACCTAACCAAGCCAACCTAAACTAAACTAATTAACCTAACAAAACATAATTAATATAAGCAACCTAAGTGACATAATAGAACAGAGCGAGCCAAACTGCCATAACTTACCTAACCTAACCTTACCACCCAGCCTCAACGCTCACAGGTGGACCCTTGGCTGCATATCTTACACGCATTTGTAATTCCTTTATCTTCACCAGTTTCTTTAAGGATCTCTCCTTACAAACTTTCTTCCGTAAATATTTCCTTAATTTACGCTTTAAATAGAAAAACTTTATTCCATTTGTTAAGGAAGAAATAAAAAAGACTAAGCGGGCCTGTAAATGCCTCGCAAATAAATGTAACGTCACACCTGACAGCAAGGTCTTCAGATTCGTCTGTTTTCGGACAAATTATCCTTTGTTAAGATTGGCTGACGGCCTCTTATTTTGCATGCAAAGTAGCGAGAGGAAGGATGCTCGGTTGTAGCCGGAGTCACCAGTTCCAAGTGGGAACAAATATTTCTTCTCTGCTACATGAATTCAAGTTCGGGATTTGACTTCGTTTGAAGGTGTCCACCAAATAAGTTGGTATTTTGATTTACAAACAAGTTGATAAAAAATAACTATTTTGGACTTGCGGTCTAATAAGATGAATGGTTGGAGCTTGTGAATCTTATCCACTTAGGTGGATGTAGCATAAGGTGAAGGCGAAGTGATTTGATCGACTGTGTAGATAATGTGAGTCTGATTTTAATTTCAGATTGCTTTATATGTGTAGAAAAGGTGGGCGTGCCCCAAGGGTTTCTGGGGAGGAGCTTTTTCTGAAGCGAATGTTCGCTAATGTGTGCTCGAGAGAGAGAGAGAGGAAAAGAAAGAGAGAGGACACATTGGCATTAATAAACAAATTGAACGAAATGGTTAAATGGCAGTTTTGTGGGAGTGGATGTTGTTGTGACCTATAAAGAAGATAACGTGACCAAGGGTATATTTAATCGTCGGTCCGGTCGGAACACGGTATACAAGAATGTGTGTATTTTTTGTGTAAATGGATCGCCACAAATCACTCAGCCTTTTGAATTAGCAAATTTAGTTAGATTTATGCGGTTACATAAAATATAAAAATTATAAAAGTAGCAAAATTAAGAACATTCGAATCAAAATAATGATACAATGATATAATTCAAAATAATAAATTAATCAATTGAGTAAAATATAATAATGAAGATTCATTCGCAAGGTAAATAGAATAAATAAAAGTATGAGGTAAGATGTACATCAATTCATTGGTTAAAATAATACATGAGTATGAAATGACATTAGTTCTTGTAAAATAAATGTTAATTCAATACATTAAATACCATTAAAGTAAAATAATGATTAAAAATAGTCATATAGAATAATTAGGTCAAATTTGTACAAAGTGTGTAATAATTAAGACGGTTTTTACATGATAAAATTTAAATATACAAATGTTACATTTTGAAATCTTAAACGATACAATTTGAAATATGGTGGTGAAAGGTCATTTTTCACCACCTTCGGTCACCTGAATGGGTGTGCGTCAATTCAATGTGAACGTAAAGGAACAATAAATATTCAATTAGGTGCATATTTTCTCTTAATGATACATTGAAAGAACAAACATGAATAGAGTGAATTTGAAAAATAAACAATTAGTTAACCTCGATAAATAATTTGATGAACGAAATAGTCAAGCGAACTTGTAAACCTTGAGTGAATAAGTTGAAACCATATACGCTGTATGGTCTTGAAAATTGAGTGGTAACTCTGCTAGTCGGTTCATTAGATGAGAGGCATGTCGTCGTAGGTAGCACTATGTGAATGCTAATGAGTTGAGAGGCATGTCGTCGTAGGTAGCATTATGCGAATACTATGAGTTGAGAGGCATATCGTCGTAGGTAGCATTATGCAAATGCTATGAGTTGAGAGGCATGTCGTCCTAGGTAGCACTATGCAAATGTTATGAGTTGAGAGGCATGTCGTTGTAGGCAGCATTATGCGAATGCTATGAGTTGAGAGGCATGTCGTCGTAGGTAACATTATGCGAATACTATGAGTTGAGAGGCATCTCGTCGTAGGTAGCATTATGCGAATACTATGAGTTGAGAGGCATGTCGTCGTAAATAGCATTATGCGAATACGATGAGTTGAGAAGCATGTCGTCGTAGGTAGCATTATGCGAATATTATGAGTTGAGAGGCCTGTCGTCGTAGGTAGCATTATGCGAATGCTATGAGTTGAGAGGCATGTCGTCGTAAATAGCATTATGCGAATACGATGAGTTGAGAGGCATGTCCTGGTAATTAGCATTATGCGAATTTTATGAGTTGATAGGCATGTCGTCGTAGGTAGCACTATGCAAATGTTATGAGTTGAGAGGCATGTCCTGGTAATTAGCATTATGCGAATGCTAATGAGTTGAGAGGCATGTCGTCGTAGGTAGCATTATGCGAATACTATGAGTTGAGAGGCATGTCGTCATAGGTAGCACTATGCAAATGTTATGAGTTGAGAGGCATGTCGTTGTAGGTAGCATTATGCGAATGCTATGAGTTGAGAGGAATGTCGTCGTAGGCAACATTATGCGAATACTATGAGTTGAGAGGCATCTCGTCGTAGGTAGCATTATGCGAATACTATGAGTTGAGAGGCATGTCGTCGTAGGTAGCACTATGTGAATGCTATGAGTTGAGAGGCATGTCGTCGTAAATAGCATTATGCGAATACGATGAGTTGAGAAGCATGTCGTCGTAGGTAGCATTATGCGAATATTATGAGTTGAGAGGCCTGTCGTCGTAGGTAGCATTATGCGAATGCTATGAGTTGAGAGGCATGTCGTCGTAAATAGCATTATGCGAATACGATGAGTTGAGAGGCATGTCCTGGTAATTAGCATTATGCGAATTTTATGAGTTGATAGGCATGTCGTCGTAGGTAGCACTATGCAAATGTTATGAGTTGAGAGGCATGTCCTGGTAATTAGCATTATGCGAATGCTATGAGTTGAGAGGCATCTCGTCGTAGGTAGCATTATGCGAATACTATGAGTTGAGAGGCATGTCGTCGTAGGTAGCACTATGTGAATGCTATGAGTTGAGAGGCATGTCGTCGTAGATAGCATTATGCGAATACGATGAGTTGAGAAGCATGTCGTCGTAGATAGCATTATGCAAATACGATGAGTTGAGAAGCATGTCGTCGTAGGTAGCATTATGCGAATACTATGAGTTGATAGGCATGTCGTCGTAGGTAGCACTATGCAAATGTTAGGAGTTGAGAGGCATGTCGTTGTGGGTAGCATTATGCGAATACTATGAGTTGAGAGGAATGTCGTTGTAGGTAGCATTATGCGAATGCTATGAGTTGAGAGGAATTTCGTCGTATTAATTGAGATCAAAGCGGTTGCTCGCTGTCTTAATGTCCTTGGTTCGAATCCCACCCCAGCTCGGATTTTTTGTAAGTAGGGAATAAATAATTATTCCGTTTTCTCCTTCTTGCGGTGTTTTGGATTTATTTCATCATTCTCTCGTGCTCATGAAAGATATACATTATATATATATATATATATATATATATATATATATATATATATATATATATATATATATATATATATATATATATATATATATATATGGGTTGGACAAAATAATATGAATGATATTGGCAGATTCACTATATTTAGTTATCTATCTAAGGTAAAGGACCATCAATTTCCTCAAGTAGAGCTGCAATCCTTCATAGAATAGAAACACACACACCGTGTGGCTTCCGGCGGAATGTTGTCCCATTCTTGTATCAAAACGTCTTCCAATTGCTTCAGTGATGACGGAAGTGGGAATTGTCTTTGCACTCTCTGAACCAAAACTCCCCATAAAGTTTCTATATATTTCAGAGCAGGTGGTGGTGACTCAAAACAGTGTTTAGATCATATAAAGAGAATAGCTAGTTATTTTATGCTAATGATAAGACTAGCTGAATACCAAGTTATAACCTCCCATAACAATTATGGATCCACTCCTATGTTTGCCGGTTTGAAGCATGCAGTCCAGATTGCGTGTTTCCTTCGGGGTTTTCTATATTAAACACGGTCATTTGTGTGAAATAATGAGATTGAGTACTCGTCTGACCATTCGGTATTCTTCCAGTCATCAAGTGTCCATGTTTTATGATAGCGGCACCATTTCTTTGAGTTATCTACAGTTTTGATCATTATTAAATGTCTCTATGTGTTTTTCCTTAACTTATACTTACACTCCTCCTTTCCTCTCTTCTGATTGATGTTCAGGATCTTTATGTGGGATTATTGTCCTCAGGGGTTAGGTATGCCTTCCTTTGTCCTTCTTTAGTCCGTACGTTTTGTCCTGTTTAATCTATCTCTTAGCGAGAGTAACGTGCCTCCCGGTTGAGGTTTCATCCCATTTTGGTTTTCAAACCGTTGCTTTACTCTCCTTTTCCCTTAGTTGCTTGTTTTCTTCATAGCTTTTCAGTTTTTCCCGATTACCTATATATGTTTCTCGTCTTTTAGTACTTTTTTTTACTTTTAGGGAATCCTTTATTTATCCTTCTGTCGTTCTCAGGGTTGTAGCATTAAATATGTCTCAATATTTGTCCTCAATCTTCGTCCATATTTTCTGCTTTCTCTTCCTCAGCGTCTGGTTGAGTGGCAGCATGCCAGCTTCCTCGTGTAAGTCCATAAGATTTTTGCGTTCTCGTCGTCTTGTGTTTGTTATCTAGTATATAGTTTTGTTCTGGATCCTTTTTACGTTTATTTTCTTTGTTTGTGCGAGTGTGTATGTTAGGGTGGTGGATATGTGAGAACAAAATGGACAAGTGAGTTGTATATCTTTTCTTATTTTTCTTTCCAAGCCGCCTCATTTTTGCCAGTAGCGATATTCCACGCTGTTCTTAGCTGCTTTCTCTTATGAGGAACGAAATAACTTCTGGTGTATATTCTTAGCCCAAGCACTTTTCCTTAGTTTACATATCTGTGTTCGTTGCTTCTATATTAATATGAATTGTGTTGTCTTCCTATTCGAAGCATTTTAAGTTTTTGAATATTTGTCTTAATCTTCCATTGTTTCTCATAGTTATTATGTTGTTTATTTCCATCTTCGCAACTCTTGCTTGGTTTCTTGGGTTTCGATACGGTGTCGTAACAATCTTTGTTATATCGTCTGCGTATTGCATGTTTATATTTCCCGGTATTATGGGCATAGAGATATCTGCAATATATAATGAGTAGTGTCGGCTTAGACACCCTCCTTACGGCACTCCATCCCTTATGTGAATGGTTGGAGCCTTATATACTAATGATGTTCTGAATTTTTGTGGCGTTTTTATATATGCGGCTGGGTGGGATAAGGTTCACTTATTTAATAGAACAAGTGGAGAATGATGTTAGTATTGTGAACAAGGTTTTCTTGTTATTTTATGTCCATGTTTTCTTCCGTAGTGGAGTTTAATGGCACCTTTTTACAGGGGGCTGATTAAGCTTCGGCTGAGGGTTGTTGTTTTCATGCAAATGTAGAAATTTGGATATGAGGCTTACAGTGCTCATGGGGTCATAAAGATTTGTATACGACATAGGTTGACTTCAACTTAGATTGCTCAGCGGTGATCTTGTTCTTCATTAATAAGTTGCTAGTTTTAAGTTTCTTATAGAAGATTTTAGGTGAGTCTTTCGTCCGTGCGTTGAGTTATGTTGTTTTCCATGTTTTCGCTAAGTACCTTTTCGTCGGTACTCAGCGAAATCATGTAGAACAACATATTTCAAAGCACAGACACATAAATCCCATTAATTTACTGGTAATTGCCTAATATCCCTTATATTTTGATTAAAAAAACAATAAAAAGAATATATAATTTTAAAGAGCTCATCTAGCGAATGCATACTATGTCAAAAGTCTCAGGAATCACATTACAGCCTAATGCTGGGCTAGATTAAAATATATATATATATATGTAAGAACCAAATAAAAAAAATTAAAAAGGCAAAAAAGGGCAACAAATGAAGACAAGAAGCAAAAAAAAGAAAAAGAAGACACGTTCGGTGTCGGGTTAAGGAGGGTTTGTTCCTGTCTCTGGCACATGCGACCTACAACAAAGAGAGTCATATATAGTGGAAGATGCCACAAAAATTCAGATAGTCCAACGTGTATCGAGTAAAAAGGAAAAGCGGTAGTAATCCCGCTCGTCGCGATACAGGGACAGATCCGTGCGTAGAGATTACGAAGACTGAGGCATTCAACGAGAAGGTGCAAAAGAGTCTGGTGGACAACACAGTCGTCTCAATAAAATGTGGCGAACGCTCCATCAAATAGCGGTGCATCCGCGAGTGTGCGCAATTCGAAGACAATAGAAATAGACCTGAAACCGTCGCTTTATTAGGGAGCAGGTCTATGGGAACAGTCGCGGCGCAATGGCACGCAAATTTAAGTTCCCCATGATCGTATCCCATCTTCTGTGCCAAGCAAACCGTAAGGCTGCTCTGATTCCTGACATGTAGTCGGTGTGAAGGAGAGTAAAACGCTGGTCTGTTCGCTCAGTTCTTGCGTACTCTTTGGTGCCCTCATCGGCACGCTCATTTCCAGCAATTCTCACATATCCAGGAACCAGAAGAAGATAATTTCTAAATCCACCCGGCTCTCGGCTAACGTGGCGTCACAGATACAATGAACCCAAGGGTTTGGAAATCAACGACGAGTTAGCTCCCGTACCGAGCAGTGTATTGCAACCAGCTTGACCGTGAAGAGATGTGCAGTGTTTGCTAGCACCCTGCATACTTCAAACAGAGGTGATAATGGCGTGGAAACCGACCCTCTCCCCCTGGGACTTGAAGCCAACCATATACAGTGGCACGGACCAAGCGTGGAGGCGATGTGTGCTCTAAAAAGGCCGAAAGTAATACTCCTAGTTCTGTAGAAGATTTGGGTCCAGAAACGTGGCAATCAATAGTCAAAGATGGTACCCTCCAGGGTGGGGTCCTAGGCAAACCAAGTCTCCACTGGCCTGAGAGCCACACTGAGCTCTCGAAGGAGTTTCCTAGTCTTAAACTCAAAAGGCCTGGGGTATGACTGACGCTCCTCGGCAGCATAGGCAGTGTCAAGTTTGGCTGCAGATGCAGTGAAAGTCGTTGGTGACGGAGAGAGGCACAAAACTTGTGCGTACAGGCGTATAATGCACTGAGCACAGTGCAAAGCGAATGATATCTCCCCCAGAATCGACAATTAAGCTTTCAATGGGGGACGTGCTGAGGGACCTGCCACCAGGCGGTGACTGATCTGGTGGATCGAGTCCACTTTTAGCAATACAAAGGATCAGTTAAAAAGCGAGGCAGTAGCCCTATCAGCACCCCGGGTGTTGAACGTCACGCAACTAATAATGTCCATGTTGTTGGTACAAGAGACCAAAAGGCTGCGAATAATAGTCTCCAGGGTAAAGCATCGGTCAAAAATAAGACCGAGGAAACGGTTTGAATCCACCACTTCCAGGCAAACCACGTTTAGGAACAAGTTTGAGTCTGGTGGAGC
Organism: Ceratothoa steindachneri; assembly: GCA_963969495.1. Taxonomy (NCBI): domain Eukaryota; kingdom Metazoa; phylum Arthropoda; class Malacostraca; order Isopoda; family Cymothoidae; genus Ceratothoa; species Ceratothoa steindachneri. The sequence continues at coordinate 80,205,521 of OZ018320.1, forward strand.
AGTGGGGGGCGGCTGAATTGCACTACCTGTCTTGGCCAAGGAAAAACGAAACCCGTGAACTTCGGCATAGTGAGAGATGCGGTTCAATAGCTGTTGGAATCAACGCTCCAGAGTTGTCATCTTGACCGCACCAAAATAGATCGAAAGGTGGTCTATGTAGAGCGTAACGAGAACATCTTGCGGCAACACCGAGGTAATACCGTTGATGTTTAGGGTAAAGAGTGTGACAATGAAGACACTTCCCTGCGGTACACCCTCTTCCTGCTCCATAAGTCCAGAAAGGGTTCCACCCAAACTTATGTCGTTTCTACAATCTTGAGAAAAACTCTAAAATAAATATTGGTAGGCGTCCCCTCGCCCCCTCGTGTGAGGACTCTCCTTGATACCGTATCACCATGCGGTATCATAGGCATTCTCCAGATCAAAAATCATCGTAACGTAGTGTTGTCTGCGAAGGAAGGCCTCTCAGAGGGCATTTTATAGTCAAAGCAAAGCGTCCGCCGTGGATTGTAACTTGTGGAAGCCTCACTGTGCAGAGGACAAGTGGTCTCCGCTGTCCAGGACAAAAGCTAGTTTAACATTTACTAATTTCTCCATCAACTTGCACACGCAAGAGGTTAGAGACATAGGCCGGAAACCGGCAGGGGTAGAGTGATCTCCCTTGGTTTCCGAAAGGCGAGCACAGTAGATATTTACCAGGAGTCTGGCAGGATACCAACTCTCCAGATCCTGTTGAACAAATTAACAGGAAGACCAAGCCTCTCTCACCTAAGTGCCGAAGCATAGCATATGGGACATCGTCCCGAGCATGGGCGGTCTACTAGTAGGAAGCGAGTTCTGAACGCAACTCACTTGATGTAAACATGCTAAAGGGTTCTCTGCCTCTGGAGGTAAAGTCTTGTCGACGTCATTCGGTGGGCATTGAATGCTGGGATCACAGCATCCCGGCTGAAGAATGCTGAGAAATAAGTGTAGAAAGATTCCGCCACGGACTCGGGGTCCGAGATTGCAGTCTCATTCTCGTTAATAACGGAATTGGGTTCCAGCGAGACCTTGCTCCGAATCCCTTGGCTTCACTTATACACCTCTGCTAGAAGGGCCTTACGGCTAAGTGAAGACACTTATGCCCGCCAGGAACAGCGACGGGGATGTTTTGAAACATAGCGGAGCCTAACCACAGCTCAAAGTTCATCGACAGTGAAATCGTTCGGGCAGCGCTTATAGAACATGTAGGCATAATGCTTCTGTCTGAGGGTCGTCTCCCACTCGGCTGAGCACCACGGAAACGGTCGGCGTGTAAAACAGCCAAATATTCTAGGAATAGTAGCTAGGCCCACGTCGATGAGGTTACCAGCGAAGAACTCGAAGGCCTTATCCGCTGTCCTAAACTACTCGACTAGGACAGTGAAATCAGTCATTTTCTGAAATTCAGACCACCGCCCCCGCGCCAAGTGAGCACTAACATAGAGGTATTCAACCACCTCTCATCTAAAATCATGCTGTGCATTCAAGAATCAAGGGGATAGATCAAGACAGGAAAACGAAGCGGTTCTCGAGAAGTGATGCGTAAACTCATCTACATTTAGAACACATAACTTCATCTCGTAGATCAGGTCGGCAAGGACCTCACCTCTGAGATTGATCGAGTAGTCTCTCTAGACAGGTGCTCTATCGTTCAAATTCACGATCAGTAGAAAGGGCCTCGGCAACAATGTCACCCCTCGTCGGAAGTCCCCCGTTTTGAAGTCGGTGGAATGTACGCCGAAATACCAGTATAATTCTTACCCAGGTGTAGCTGCACTGCCTCCGCCTGAAATGAGGTATTTAAAACAGGGAGAAGAGCGAAGACATCATGCTAGGTGTAAATCTCGCATCCTCCTGCCCGGTCCCCATTATATGGTGTTGGAGTCGTAAAATCCTTATACCCTGGAATAGTGCGCAGGGTGCACCCGCCCAGCATGGTCTCCTGCAAAAAGATAAGTAATTGGTAACGGGCGGAGACGAGCCTCTGTTGTTCCTCCCATTTGGCCCGGAGTTCGCGGCAATTCTATTAAAGGAATATGCCCTTCAGGTCTAGCTCAGAGGAAAGCCGGCAGCTTTCTTCGAAAAGAGGACCCTCACCTGAATGGCCGTACGCTTCCCGGAGGCAGAACTCCGGACGTTGTGCCCCGAACCAGTAGCTGAAGGAGCTGTCCCCTTCGAATAATTATCGGGGTATTTGGGCTGGCTAAACGAGTATTTTCCTCCCTTTGCCTCTAAACCTTCGGCTGGTGTGTGATTTCGGAGGATCTACCGTCTCCAAGCCACCCAACTCAGCCTTGTGTGTGGGCGTAGGAGACGAAGCTCCTTCGGTGCTGACCTTCTTTCGAGGGGCAGCTTTAGAAGCCCCGTAAGATGGCCTCACAACTACTGTCTGGAGTGTTGTCGTATGTGAGTTTAACGATTCAGTGGAGGCTCGTGGCCCTTTCGCCTTACGGTAAATGGTCACCCTGGGGGAGGAGAGGAATCCCTGGTTTTAGGCAAGGCTGGGTGTGAATCCCTTGTGCATCCATCTCTAGCATGCGAGCGCCCGGGGTGAGTAGAACCTTCAGAAGGTTCTTAAAAAGGTGCGGATACGACCATGTTCGTAGGCCTGGAGGAGCCAAGAACAGTACGTGTTTTTTTTTAATTGCGTCATAAGACGTTCCAGGCAGCACCTGGCCTGACAGGACCAGGTCCGTAGCCTCTCGAAAGGAGACACGATATGTAGCCTGTACGGCCAGGATTTTCTTCTCCAGGAGATTCGCACCACATTTGCTTCAAAGAAGCGGGATGGCCGAAACGGTGGCAGTAATAGCACTTCTGCGGCGGTGGGACGAATGCTTTGAAGTGGTAGCGATACCAACAGGCACGCACCGACTCGGGAAGCCTGTCACGGTCGAACGTTGCATTCATTTCTATCCAATTGCGGCCCATTGCGATCAACTGGGATCCATTTCAGTTTCGTCACATTTGTTTACATACTTTTTACGTCACAACAAGTCGAGTTTTTAAAGGGAGAAAACCTTAACTTTTGTGTTTATTCACTAATCTATTATTTAATTTTCTTCATGGATTTATATATTATATCATCCACTTCAAAATAGTTATATTTTATTAAATTAACTCGTACCTTCCTCTCCAACGAGGACCGCCCCCTAGTGCCCACGCTGATCTTTTTGTATATTTAGAAGGATACTCTTTTTTTCCCCTTCTTTGCAATGCTTAGCACGTTGCTGTAAGCCACGTGGTTAGCCAGACCCCAAGCGGCCGAGAGTGATATAGCGAAGCAAACCTAGATGCCCCCCTTCCATCGTACGATCCAAGTAGAGTGTGGAGAACATCCTCTACGCAGTAGTAAATTCCAGTAGTTTCCCCCGTGAATATAAAGAGAGGTGGTAAAATAAATGTTTATTGCCGACAGTTTGGCACTTCAGCTGCCCCCTGCGAATTCCCCAAAGTGGGGGCTATTCTCCATCTCCCGCATGAGGAGACTCTCCATATTTAAACCCCTTAGCCGACTTGGAACAGTAGTACAGAACAAGGCTCGCTCGCAAGAAGATATCCCTCGCCGAAAGTCGGTGTTGTTTTGTGTACCCAACCAAAGGCTGGACACTCTCTTCCCGGTAAGGCATCCACGGTCAAATGCAAGCCTCTGCTCCCCACCGTCTTCTGAAGCAGCTGCTCCGGATTACTCCTTAAGTCCTCGAAGCACCCAACCTCGTCGAAGTTACCTTGAGGTACCCATACCTCTCCCGAGAATCACCAAGGATTCCAGCTCCCCCCTCGAGCCCCAGCTAAGGCTAGAACTTACGCCTTCACAGCCCCGGAAGTAAGGTGCAGACCGTACCCTTTTTTCTCACTCTTCTCCTGATGCAGATCCCTCCTTTGAAGACGCCGACAAGATCGTTTCGCCGAGCCCCTACTTTCCCTCAAGCCTCCTTGAAGTTGCTGTCGCCCTCCGATCCGTAAGCCCCCTTTTCCATCTTTAATCTTGTGAGCCCATTTGAATCTGAGCAGGTAGCTCGAAATTAGTTAATAGAAATTAGACTTTCCCACCGGTAACGATAAATCATTATCCAACCTTTAATTTTCCTCTATATCATTTTGATAATTTTTAATTTGTAAATAAAATTTATATTTTCTTATGTTTATCTTTAATTAACCTGAACCTCAATCTCTGCCTCGTTATTCAAATCTCGCCAACCTCGGACTCGACCTGATTAGTTAAGCGTATTGACCCCACGCCTCAACATGACCTTTCTAATCCGCGCATCAACGTAGCGTTCAGTCATTGGACGGTTCGCTTTAATAGCCTGAGCTCTCCCCCTCCATACAATAATAGATATTATATTATATAGTCGGCTATACCACGGCAATATATTTTAGTTTCCTGTGGAAGGACTTCATCCACAATTAAAAAGGGACAGATATGTTAATTAAATAACTAAATAACATTAAATGAACATTTAAAATTCTGGTGCATCATCGTTAACTTTAAGGACTGCAATAATACGTTCCTTCGTTTGTTATCCTCTTCATAACATCTGAATAAATTCATTAATAAGATTTTAACACGCAAGAATGTTGGAATGGAAAGAGAGACTAAAAAATGTGAATGAGTAAGAGAAGGTGAAAAGGGTCAAGAATGACAAAAATTGAAATTGAAGACCTCGTTAATGATCGGTCCAGAACTGGTGCGCACAAACACTATATATACGAACTTGAATGCTAAGTTTTGAAGTTAAGAACTTTTGGTTAAGGTGACGTGCAATTTAAACCTTTTTACCTCCTCTTGGGTTCTTGAGAGTCTCGTTCTTGCACGTTGTGTCAAGGATGTCGAACTGACTGAGAGCCATTCCAGGTTCGAAAGATACGAGCCGTTGATCCCATTTGTAAATGACTTCGCTTGACGGATAAGCATCTGTGGGCAAAATATCAGGATGACTCAAGCAATAAATAAGTCTACTTTAGAATAATGGCTTATTTATATCTAGAATATACGTGTGTTATTTAACACTACCGCAGATCCTCTTGTAAGTTTTGAGGAAGCCTTTCAAACGACTGTGTATCAAGAAAGATTTCATCTGTCATTCGAATACTCCTAAAGGGAGGTTTAGCGAATGTAACTTTTCTAGGTCTTACGCCAACACCATGTAATATAGCATCAGTGCACTGAGGTACAACTTATTTAAATATAATGAGAATAATTCGAGAGATGCATTCTATTCTTATAACTAAAATTGCATCTGGTCTAATCAAACCGATCAAAGGATTTATTATATCTTACTGTTATTATTCGTTTGTGAAGGCATATACTTAAAGTTTTGAATGTGTTTTCTAGTGACGTGTATCAAGGCTTCCGTTTAGTAATTTAATATTAACTATGTTTCTAATTAATTGTTCTCATGCTTGGATTTAGCTGTTTTCCCTATTGCTATCGTTAGTTTTTTATTGTCCAATAAGCAATAATTAAAGGGATATTTAGAAAGATCCTCAGTTTTAGAAATAATGCATCTAAGATGGCAATTCGAGCCCAATTTAGGTGTTAAATCCCTAGTTCTATCAGTTTTATTCATCACTCGTGATATAACTTAATTACACCACTCAAAAAGAAACCTTAACAGCTCTCTACAAGTTTAAGAATAATTCTAGTCTATGTTTAGCTGTTTAACCCATCTTGCAACCTGACACCCAAAAATAAATCCTACTTACAACTTCCAATGAAGAGAGGACATGATTGGATGTCCATCGGAAAGTTTCTGAGTTCCATCGGGCATTTCGCTTTGATAGTCAGCCTGAATCAAGATATGGCTAATAATTATCAGTCTTCTCTCTCTCTCTCTCTTGGTGTTCATCATTAAACTCGTACGAACATAATTTTTGATATTTAACAGTTTACTTTTTGTCATATTGTGCATATTATTCACTAAATATTTTTATCCTATTCACTTTGATATGTTGACCAAGGACGGTTCTGTTCGAGAAAGTAGTGTTTGGGGTGAAGAGGGCACCTCTGTACATATACTTAGTATTTATATGAAAATTGGGGAATATCTTGCCTACTTTTTTTATTACCATTTTCCTTTTCTGGGTCATTGTATAGGGGCAGCGTATCTTCTCCCATTGCCTCAATGCCATTGGGGGAGTAAGGGGGGGTCTTCCATAGAGTGAAGATTTTGTTACTTAGAGGAGGTTGGCCTCTATGTAATTGAAATGATAGAATTCTACCACTAAAGGGTTTCAATTCTTATGTACGTGTTCGCTTTTATGTATTTTATGACTACATATGTAGGGTAGTTGCTACAGAAAGTATTCATAACCCTACTTAATACGAATTTTCATCATAGGAAAAGAACCTTTTATTGCTGGGTTTAGAGACATTGAGAAGAATGTATTGCTAGATACTCCCACAAAATTTCCACGGGGTTAAGAAAAGAATAAAGGAATAATAACACTACGATTAAAAAATATTCATACCATACCCATTATAATTAGGACTAGACTGAAAGTATTAAATGTTCTAACCTTTTCTTTAGCATCGCAAGATTGACAGTCATATTCTACAAACACTTAGCATAAAAAAAAGGTAGTGAACTGTTTCCCAATTTCAAATCAAGAATAATTATGAAATTCAAATCTAAGATTAGCTACAAAAGAAGATTTATGAAGAACTATTAGGTTGAGGAATAAGTTCTTGCGGGTTTTTTTTAATGTTGTGTTGATTGAGGTTTTGTTGACGTGATTTGTGCACATATTAAGAAACAATAATAAATAATGAGAGCAAAATTTGCAAAGGTTAGGCTACGTCTCTTAACAGCGTATACTATTAGGCTTTTGCTTAGGCCACGTCTTGAAGTTGAGTAATAAGTCATTGCGGTTTATTTAAAAGTTGTCTTAATTTAATTTTTGTTCTGTACCCTCAAAATGGAATGTCAATTTGAAAGAAAGGCGCATTTTCGACACTTGTTGTTATTTATTTTCAATCGAGACTGGAACAATGCAAACGCAGCCAAAGCTCGTCGCGATATTTGTGCAGTGTACGGAGAAAATGCTTTATCAGAAAGGACAGCTCAATGGGGGTTCTCATGTTTCAAAAACGGTCATTTCAATCTTAATGACGAAGAACGTTCCGGTTGCCCCATTAATTTGGATGAAGATCGATTGAATGATCTTCTTCATGAAAATCCTCTTAAATCGACTAGAGTACAATTGGCGTGCGATCATAAAACTGTAGTGAATCACCTTCATTCGACGGGGAAAGTTAAAAAACTCGGTGCATGGGTTCCGCACGCTTTGAGTGAAAGGAACAAACTTCAACGCTCCACGATTGCCGCAGGTTTACTTGCTCGTCACAAGGCTACTCGTGGATATAAGGATATATTTCTTCACCGCATCATCACTGGCGACGAAAAGTGGTGTGTTTATGTCAACATGAACCATCGAAAACAATGACTTAGCCCCAATAAAAAAACACTTCCGCGATTAAAGCAAGGACTTCATCCATGAAAGACGATGCTGTGTGTGTGGTGAGATTGTGAAGGCATCATTCTTTATGACCTCCTTGCGAACAACGAGATTGTCAATGCAGAACTCTACGTTCAACAAATGTATCGACTCGCCGAAGCTATTCATGAAAAAGCGACCTCATCGACGTTATGGAGTCCTTCTGCAACACGACAATGCTCGTCATCACATTGCCAATATGACAAAAGACGCCATCCAAATGCCTAATTTTAAAATCATGCCGCATCCTCCATATTCGCCAGACTTAGCTCCATCGGATTTCCATCTATTCCGAACGCTCTCCAACAATTTGCGCGGCGTTTCATTCAATACTGATGTGAAATTAAGAACCTGGTTAGACGAATTCTTCGAATCAACATCCAGAGATTTTTATTGCAGAGGCATCGAAAAACTAGTTGAACGTTGGGAAGAAGTCATAAATAACAACGGAGAATACATTATTGATTAAATTGCATATTGTTAGCAATTAAAAATGAAGTTTTTCTAAAATTGTTAATGGTAATGAATAAATTTTATAAAACCGCAAGAACTTATTCCTCAACCCAATAGGTAAATCTCCCTTTTAGGGTGTCCTCGAAAAATTCCAGTCCATACGGCTCGGAGGATCCTTAGATCTGTTAAAACTAACCCATGGAGGACTAGAAGGTACATGAATAATCAGTTAGGACAGAGACTTATGTTAGTTTGAACATTTTGCAATAAGATGAATAAAGCGGAAATACATGGACGTAATCCGAGGAAGATTCCTTTATTGAAAATCATTGATTCGAAAGACCGTCTAAAGTACGCCTAAGATCAATTGGAAAAATATTTAATTTTGGAGGCTTGTGCTATGGTTGTTCGACACACCTGATGTTAGGTATCTTTGGTGTAAAGTAGTGACGTTGGTCTTCCAAAATACACGGTTCGCACATTAAGGCATGGAGGTAGATCTTTTATGTTATGGAGTAGTTTATGTGCAACAGGGGTTGGAACACTTCGACAAATCAACGTAACAATGAATAAAGAATACAACAGAAATATTATCGAAGATTATCTGAAGAGCGATCGTCACAAGTATGACCTCGGAGTAAGATGATTCTTTCAAATCGAAAACAACCGCAAACACATCGAAAGTGGTTTCTTCCTGGTTGGAAGAAACTAAAATAAGAGTTGTTGAATGTCCAACATCAGTCGCTAGACTTCAACCTGATGGAAAATTTATGGCGTGAACTGAAGGTCCGGTCCATGCAAGACACCCACAAAACATCGATCTATTAGAGAAGTTTATCAAAGACGAGTGGAGAAAAATTCCATCCGAAGTTTGTTTGAATCTACTCAAAAACTGTAATAATTCTTTGAGGAGTATCATTAAGAACAAAATATTATACTATTGACTATTACTTATCAAATTGTCTAGGTATGAATACTTTTTTATTGCAAATTATTGTAAAGTGTTAATATTCCGTTATTTGTCTATCAAACTTGATGAAACTTTGTGGAACTGTTTCGTAATACACTCTTTTTAATGGCTACAAATTTCGTTAACCTGCAATAAATGTTTCATGAACTATTGGCGAAAGGTGGTAGTATTCGGTAAGAGTGCATGTATGTTTATATTGCGTCCTGTATTTTAGGCCTTGACAATTCTTTTGACCATCGAACCACCCCCAAACTGGTGGTACAGTTCTGGGATATAATAATATTTACACAATGTAAACAGTTGAAATAAAGAAAAAATATCTTTGAAATATCAAATACATTGGTAGACCATAAGGAAAATATTCGTCAAGAAAAATATGGTTTGCGAGCTATCGTTTCGTGTCCTCAGTGGACAAAGCCTGATTCCAGCAGATCGAATAAAAGGAATTATCACCTCATGGAATAGAGAATATGACCTTCTTGGTCGATCCTGAAGAGTTTATTGGGGCGAGTGATGGTGTGGACGTAAGAACCTAAACCATTTCTGAAGAAGGTGTCAGGTTTCCATAGGGCTTCCAGCATCTTTATATTAAGACTCAGTTGCTTCAGAGGTCCTCTGAAGCGAAGGCGATTATCTCTCCACTCTTGGCGAAGGTAGCAATCCATAGAGTACCGCTGATGAAAACAAGAAAATTACTTAGGAAGTAAAAAGAATTTTATTATAAATTAAAGAAAACAAGTTTTTTATTAGTTAATATAGGGTTGCCAGACGTCCTGAATATTCAGTACATGTCCTGTTTTTACATGATTTTGTCCTGCGTCCTAGTTGACCCTGTTTGGATGCTTAAATGTTCTGAATTATGAAAAATGTTTAATCAATAAAAAATTATCAGAAAAATTCCCCGTAAATTTTGATAATGGCCCAGTTTAGTTAATTGTACATTGGTGGGGGTTGCCACAAATGTATATTAGCAACACTAGGCCGCTGAGTGTGGCAACGCACCGTGTCTAGTAGTCAGTAACTGACAAGTACCGAGTGATTCTCATGATAGAACTCGTCGATGTCACACCCACTTAATAAATGCATTAAAAGCTTCATTTTTACTCACCATTCGTTTCAATTAATGTGCTGTTAATGCTATTAAAGTGTATTCTACTAATATTATATATATATATATATATATATATATATATATATATATATATATATATATATATATATATATATATATATATATATATATATGAACCTTAAGATGCCAAAAACGTAAGTGCAAATATCGTGATGAATTTTCCGAAAAATAGATCTTTATTAAAAGAGGTAAAACTATATGAAACATTTTGTGCAGTGTGTAATTGTTCATTTTGAATTGAAAATGAGGGATAAACTGATATAAAACCAACATAAAGAGACAATTAAACATAAGTAAGACATGTTTGATTTCTACCAAAGAAAGTAAAAAAAAAATGTTTAATTAAGAAGAATTCAAAAGAAGACGATGTAATTTCAGTTGAAGTTACATTTGCTTTATATAGCGTGTATCATCATCAGTCCTTTAACTCAAATCTGCTTAAATAAATTATTGCCTCAAATATTTTCTGATTCCAAAATTGCCCCCCCCAAAAAAAAATCAAGCGCCAGAACAAAAATATATTAGCCCTACATTCAATTGCTGGGATAAGCTTTTACTAAAGGGAGAATCATCATAAGGAAAATATAATTAAACCAGGCAATGGCTTCGCCACTTCCCCCTACGAGGGAGTGGCGGCGAAGCGGTACTAAGATTAAAAGTTAAATTTTAAAAAAAAGCAGCCATGGTTAAATTTTTAGAAATTTTCTGAACTTAGCCAATTATAATCCTTTTAATTAGATAAATATAGTTATTTATAGAAGATATATAAAAATAAATTTTCTGAACTTCACCATTTGTATTTTGGGGGGTTTTAAAAATTTCACAAAATTTCGATACCTATATTTATTTCTGAACCTGGATAAAAAGAAACATAAGTCATAACCAAACTAAGATGAAATTATTATTCAAATACTCAAAAAATCTCCTTAAATTATAGAGTTAGTGAAAAAATATAAGATTAAATTAAAACATTTATCTTTATTTTTTTATATTTGATTTTCGTTGTACGATATGATGCTTTCAAACTTTAAATAATTATGTTAATTTTTTATGTATTTGTATGATATAGGGGGGTGTACGATGGCTTTGTGCATGCGCACGTGGTTAATATCTAGAAATTTGTTATTTAAAAAGTATTTAAAGGGTGTCTTGATTTTTAAAAAAATTGTCAATCTTAAGTTAATAAGAAAGTGTTTTTATAATTGATAAAATAACACATCTGACTGAAGAGAACCCTTTTACTATGGTGTGGGATAGACCCATAAAGAGAAAATATGAATAAATAAAGGGAATAGCGAAAGGAAGAATAAAAAGATAAATATTTAAAAGAATATGGATTATAATACCTGAATAAGGATTATAAGCATCTAGTTACTAATTCATGTGGAATACAGGCACCCATAAATATGATTTGGAATCATCATGATTTGGAATCATCGTGAGGGAGACACGTCAAATAAATATGAAAATATATTCAATCAGTTGGAAAAGATAGAAAATGGATTAAACAAGTGAACAAGAACAGGCGTGGTAAAAAAAAAAATGACCAAGTGTACATAGCAAATTCCAAGAATCCCAACTTGAAAATTTCAAGAAATATAACACCCCCTGCCTGACCGCCAAGTTGGTAAAGACCTACTTGGACGACGAGCACATCACTGTTATGAGCTGGGTTGCACAGAGACCTGCCCCGAACTCCTTTGAAAATGTTGGGAAGACACTTGGACAGAGGTCTAAAGCGAGGAACTCGGAAACAGTTCAAAAACTCTGGGAAATTGTTCAAGATGAATGAAGCGAGCTTACTGCCTAAGGGTGCCAACAGTTGGTTTGTTCCTGTGGCAGGAGATGTCAAGGCATCATCGAGAATAAAGTCCTCCACACTAAATAAAAATTACTTATAAAATATACAAATGTTTTCCACTGATTAATTTCAAACGTTATATTCTCAAAGAAATTTGTTTACGCTGTTGTCGGGTCATTTTAGACGCTCCATTTTTTTTTTTTAGTAAATTGATTTTCTGCAAATAACTTTCGTTTTATTTATCTAAATTTATATAAACTTTACCCATACGAAATGTGTATCCGTATGTTATCCTACACCAATTTTGGAAACCTTGGATTTTCTCTGGCAAAAGTTAGGGAAGATGTGATAAAAATCGAGGTAAACTGATTTGTGTTGACGGTACTGTATACCCAGACTCATCAAACCTCCACATTGTTGGCTACCTTTGCCAAAGCCGAACTTTGTTGTATCTGCTCTGGCCGAGGATCGAACCTAGTGAATACAGACGGAAAAGTCGATCGTCTGCTCTCCTGACCTAACCAAAGCACTGTCACTTAGAGTAGATAAGGTTGCTTACTCCATCCCTTTTCATTTTTTTAAACTATTTCGATATTCCTGTTTTATAGGAAATTTTTAATAACCAACCTCAATTAAGAACAAAATTTTCAACAGAAGGGAATATAAAAAAAAACAAAAAAACATGCAAGTTTACCCCCTTTATTAAGAGAAAACGTGCCGCTTTTGGAAATAGTAATTTTAACAAAAAAAAGTCCCTTATTTTCTTAGCAGAAACCCAGCTCAGAGACAACTTGTAATGGAGCGAAAAATTGCAATATTTATTGCGCTAGAATTAGTACGATTCAGATCTTTCGTCAGTGTCCAATGGGCCATATTTTTTTTCATTCTTACTATGGTACTACTACGTTAGAGTTCCCCCCTGCATGATTTCACTCCGATTCAAGTTATTAGTGATTGGAGGGCATTGCGGTCGATTTATTCATTCATGTGCTGAACTATTATAGTAAACTTCGGTTTCGTTCTAACACTCAGATCTTTATTTTCATTTAAGCATTCATCTTAAAATCTTAATAGTCTAGAGAGGTAAACGGTTGAATATTGATAACAGAAATGTTTTGATTTTGTTTCATCGGTTACCGCCATCCCTAAAACTTTGTGTAGATTAATTATAAGTCCTCGTATTAAAATCATGTATGAGCATGAGGTACATGCATATAACAATTAATAGGTGACATTATTATATTGGGTGTTTAAGCATTGTGCTCATGAATTAAAGTTTAAGCCATTCACCAGCCTCACCTTGATTCATTGCGCGCATCTAAATTGCCTCAACATTTGGGTGCGTATTTATTTATGCACTGTAGCCAAAGCTAGAATTACATGACTTATCAACTTGTTTGAATGCATATGAGTTAACTCATATTTAAAAAGTGATTCTTAGTTATTGCTCGATTTCTGGGAAAATGTAAGCCAACGGGCCCTAAGTTAGGGAAAAGCTTCAGGGTAAAATTCCATATGCTACTCTTATCCACCGCTCTTACTGTAGAACATTTGAGTTCTTTGCCCAATAGCAATAATTTCTTTCAAGAATATTCACTTGAATATTCAAACTATAGATCAAGATTTACTTAATTTAATTCGTTGGAAGTATATATGGAATTTAATCAATAAATCAGTACTAAAGTAGGGATTTTCTCTGTCATTGCCGACTCCCGTTAAATTGAGCCAGCGCTCTTTTATTGCGGCTATTAAGCTCGTTTGAAAGTTGTGCGTTAGGTGCAAGCCATCGGGGCTATTGACGTAAGTCGGTAAAGGAGGCAAAGTAAATGGGGGGGGGGTTATGATGCCATGCGGTTGATATTAAGACTGCGTGTAGTGGACAAGCTGGTTTCTGGCCGGAGCTGGATGTTTTGGGGGTCTTCTCTTCCATATTGTGATGGCTTCAGCCATGCTCGGTCGTTGTCGATCACTCTCTTGGAAAATGATGGTTGTTATACTATTTAACATTTCTCGGGTGAGGGTTGTCTGATGCTTCTCAGTGTGGCGTTTGATGGCTCCGTCTTGGAGTCATTATATATATATATATATATATATATATATATATATATATATATATATATATATATATATATATATATATATATATTTATATATATATATTAGTGATTAACTTATTATGGATTTCTTGAAAATTCGTAATTTTTCTGGGAAAAGGTTCTATAAAGTTAGGTTATTGACAAGTAATCAATTTATGTTCATACATATGGCAAAAATATCCTTTCTTACATTGATTGATACTTGGTTTGACCTCCTTTAGCCGCTTTAAGTCCTTTAACACGCTCTGGCTCGGATACTCGCCTGTTTGCACTCTCCAACGCGAGAAGAATTACATTCATCGAGAAGAAGTCTACATTGAAGGAATCTTCTCGCTCAAGCTTCCCATTCTCAGGGAAACTTCATTCGAAGTCCACGTCGACCCAGCCAACGAATTCATCCTCATTTCCTTTCTGCCTTCTCTCACCTCTTATTCATCCACCTCACTCTCCCCACCCACCTCTAAAGAAAGAGAATAATACATTTTATCCAGTCATTATATTTTAATATGTCTGGCTAATTTCACCACCCTCCCCTACCTCGGGGAAACCTCGTCTGGATCGGGAAGCTGTCTATCATCACCGCCTAGTTCAAACTATGCCCTGCACTGAGCAAATGCATAATTTGAGGCTGCGAGGAAAGCAGGTTTGAGGCCTATCCCACTCTAGAACTCGGAGTCATAGGCACCTGGTCAATGGGACTACTCTGCAAGTCCCGGGGTGTTCCAAAAGAACCTCCGGGGGGGGCCGGTCAAAGCCATAGAGGGAAATAAAACCGTCTCTATGTAAGTTGGACGCAGCGTAGAATATCCAAAACCCTGAGGGGGCGGCACCGCGGGTGGTGGGAGTTGATTCGACCCCCGTCCAACAAAAAGTCTGCCATGCCTCACCCCTCAGAGGATCCTACCCAGGTTCACTCATCAATCATCATCCCATTAACTCATCTAAGACAGCAACCCTAATCCGGGCACAGGAAGTTCCCAAAAGAGGAAGGGGAAACTCACTCATTCGAAAATAAATAAATAACATAATTTTTTCACCTGGAAAAATATAAATACAGGCACAAAATTAAAGGAAAATACCAATTGGAAGAATATCCACTACTGGGGGACAGGCCCCCCTCTGACCTAATGGATAACTCCAACGGAGCAAAGAGGGTCCTACTTAGGGTTCTGGAAGGGCACACAAAGCCAGACCGGGAAAAAAACCTCTAAACCATCTTCGCTCAAATAGGTGTGTTTGTCCAAAGACTAAAAGTCGCACTGTGCGATACCTAAAAGGACCTCGACAACCTAATCAGCGAAAACGTAGCAAAAAAACTAAAGAAAATAGGGCGAGTTGCCAGAGTCCCACCTGCTGTCGCAATTAAGAGGTCGGTAATTTGCAGAAAACTTGACCCGTGGGTAGGTGAGCACTCCGAAGATGAAATTAAAGAGGAGATAGAAAAAAAAATCAAGAATGGGCAAAAATAGAAGAAAGAATCAAATTAAAAAAACAAAACGGAGAGAAACATTCTCACGTATTTAAGGCGACATTTAAAGATACTGAAATGGCGTCAAAAGCTGCTGAAAAAGGACTGCTCGCGTTCTACCCTAAGATAGCACCTGATCAGATAGAAAGAAAGACATTCGTCTCTCTCTCTGGTCTGCTTCAAGTGTTACGCCCTCGATGAACACACGACCCGAGAGTATACGTTCCAGGGCATGAGATGCTCAGAATGCTCAAGCACAGAACATAGGTGGGAACAGTGCAAAAGGGAAAGAAAAAAGTACGCGAATTGTGGAGATCCACACCGTACACTCTCAATGGCATGTCCCCTGAAGAAACAAATACTAAGGAACAAAAAAACTGCAATTTTAGAAGAGAAGGAAAAGAAAAAGACAACAACTTACGCAGTTGCAACGGCAAGACCGGCACAGGAGCAAAAGATGGTCGTGAACATAGAGAAAAATATGAGGCCACATCTCATATTGTGCACTCTCCATGCACATTTTGTGAACACGGCAAAACCAGGCTCATATTCGGAAGAGCTAAATAAAATGCTCACAAAAAATGGCCTTAAACCTATGTGGTTCCCTGAGAACCCACCTTCCAGCGACCTGTACAGAATCTCAATGACAACAGAAGAGGAAACAAAGGAAACGACAGAAGAGCAAAAAGACACTGAAACTGAAATTAATAAAGAAGACTTGGAAGTTATTGAACAAATAAAACTGGTGAAACAAAAACTTGAAAAAGAAAAAGAAAAGGCAAGGACAAACAATACAGAAAAAATTAACATTAAAATTTACGGAAGTCACACATCACCACTTCCGGTAGTTAATAAACAAAAAGAAATCGTTGAAGGAATGGTCAAAGGGAAATACAAATAGGATTACGATTCCGAATACGATGAAACCGAAATTAATAATGCCCTTAAACAGGAACAAATAGAAATTTCGGCGAATTCATGTTTTAATCTCACTACGGACCAATTTAAGAAAAAACGCCCAGGACATATTAGATCACCCGCGAACTCTGAGAAGACCAAAAACGGAAGAACAACCAAACGATAAAAATGCATCTGAACATACAATACCCCAAAAAATCTAAAAATCTTTACTCTAAATGTCGACGGATGGAAGAATAAAAAACTCATATATTGCAACATAATTAGACAAATCGATCCTGATATAGTCATCATAAACGAACACAGTATTAACTTACAAATGGATCACATCAAAATCCCAAACTTCACAGTTTTAGCTGCAAGCCACACACATACACGCTTCGATGGAACACCCATGGGAATAAAAAATGGAATCTCTTACACCGAAATTAGAGATCTGGAGGAGTCATATATAACTATCAAGCTAAAAATGACAACAAGGGGATCTGGTGGTAGCCGGGGCATATTAACTCCCCCGGCGTTCGTACCTCCCGACCCCGAACTTCATTAGGATCTTCCGCCAACCATCCTCAGCGATCCTCCTAGGGGATCTTAATGCAAGATGTAGCTCTGCCGGGTATACGACCGCCTTCAATTGAAACGGGAAAACCCTATAATTACTCTTGAAACGGCAGATGGTACAAAGAGAGTGCCCTGATTTCCCAACTTTTGTAACAGACAGGTCTTCCACCAATCCAGACATAATATTGACTAATCCCAACTTCGCGTTCAACATCCACACCACCCCCAGCCCCGCAATACCCTCTGATCACATCGGACTCATTACGAAGATTTCAACCTCGCCTATCCAAATTGAAATCTCCCAAAGGAAGGCATTATCAAAAACCAACTGGACAGAATATAAGAAACATTTAGAAAATTTTAGCATAACTTTCCTTGCAGAAAGTCCCATAGAAGAAATAAACACATATCTAAACAATATTACAAACCCCATCATAGAAGCCGACAGGCTATACGTCCCAAAAACTAAATACAGAACAATCCCTGCTCCCCAATGGTCTGATGAAATCAAAGCTAAAATGGAGGAAATTAACAACACATTCGAAGAAATCCGCGACATGGTAGCAATAGAGAAAGGTATGTACGATTAAGAGGCCTCAGACATCAGGCGAACAACCTAATAAGAATTAATATTAACTCAGCATGGAACAATATTATCAGCAATATGGATATAGAAAGGGTACCAAGAAGGTTCTGGAACCAATACAGAAAATTTAAAAGGTTCCATACCTAAAGAGGAAATGTACCTGAAAGAAGGTGAAATCACATAGCATGACAACAGAGAAATTGAAGAAAGGTTTAGAGAGCATTGGTCTAGGATCTTCTCTATTACACCGGAGGAGAACCAAAAATACGATGCGGCCCATAAACAGCACATAAAAGACGAACTACAAAATAGAGAGTAAGAACACTCAACATTCCTAAGGGTGGACGAATCCCGTGATCAAAGGAACCCTAGTAGAGTTTAAAGCAGCCCTAGCAACATTTAAACAAAAAAACCCACGTATTAGTGAAATTACAAAAAAAAATCATATCACAAACGCGCCCACCAATATTCACCAAGCACTCCTCAAAATCTTCAATGCATGCCTGAACACAGGACATTTTCCACCAGCTTTGAAGACAGCGAGAATGATATTTCTTCCCAAACCCGGAAAACCCAAGGGCCACGTCGAAAGTTATAGACCAATCTCACTATTGGAATTCATTGGCAAGCTAATGGAGAAGCTACTCAATGAAAGATTAAAGACCTTCCTGGAAGAAAAAGATAAGCAAAGTGTACAACAACACGGATTAAGGAAGAAAAGAGGTACAGAGACAGCACTGGCACTCATTACCGAGAAGATCGCAGTCGACATAGCAAGAGGTGACAGAGTGGACTTGGCACTCCGCGACGTCGCCAAAGCTTTCAACAAGGTATAGGTGCCAGGCCTTAAAGTAAAAATAATTCAACTTGGTCTCGAGATAAACCTAACCAGAATTCTGTGTAGCTATCTGGAAGAAAGGAAGGCAAAAATAACTACCAACAATTACACTGGCATTACTTTCACTCGAAAGGCAGGGGTCCCGCAAGGTGGGTGCCTCAGCCCCACGTTGTACACAGTGTACCCCAGGGATCTCCCTCAAACCTTAGAGGAAAGTACGATGTAGATCCAACTGGCCGACGACGTTACGCGGATCATTGCCAGTGATAGACAACATCCGCAGGATATCGCACAGCGCACTGCCAGAGAGATAATAAACATGAATGAATACGAGAGGACGCATAAAATAAAAACAAACAGCGCAAAATTCCAAATCATACCGATGAATAGAAGGAAGACGCACTGCGTCACCGCCAACAACATCTACTACCCCTACAGTAAAGGAGGTAAGGTACTCGGCCTAATATTCTCCCAAAATGGGTACAGTACGCATGTACACCAAAAGACTACACAAGCAAGAAGTACCCTTTCCTCTCTACAGAGATTTAAAAACCTCTCAGAAGAAAACAAACGAAAGTTATACCTAGCCCTAGTTCGTCCTATTATAACGTACCCCGTCATTCCGATGAATACATTAACCAAAACGCAAATGTCAAAACTACAAGTAGTCCAAAACTACGCAACCAGATTCATAACTAATACATCAAAACTGGATGCAATACCATCAGTGGAACTACACCAAGGAGCAAAGTTGATACCAATTAATCAATTCCTTCACGAACGTGCCCCCCAAATATGGCACCAATTAGAGGAGGAACTCCCAAACGAAATAACCAATAAAGTTATACCTACCTTAAGGGAATATAGAAGACAGACTTTAAACAAAGATTTAAAAGTAGCCGAAAAAAACATACAAGATGATGACCAGCCAATATATAGTAAAAATAAAATATATGTATACATGTGTATACAAAAGTGTGTATGTATATGTTTGTTTATATAGATGTATGTGTGAGAATAATGTAATGTTAATATATATATATATATATATATATATATATATATATATATATATATATATATATATATATATATATATATATATATATATATATATGTGTGTGTGTGTGTGTGTATTTAATGTTTGCATAAGTAGATATATTGAAAAGAAAAATTAACAGAAATGTAAAAAATCTGACAGCACTCGAGAGTGCACCAAATAAAACCATTAACTATTGAATAGAAGAAAAACTTCAAAGAATAAACTGAAAACAAAGGCTCGAACGCTTCCCTCGAAAGAGAAACCATTGAATAAATAAGTATATATGAAATCAAGAAAAAAAAGGCTCCTAAGCTGATAAATGTTGAATAAAGCAAAATAAAGTAAATTAAAATAAAGTAACACAAAGCGATTGCCAGGCAACCTGATACACACACACACTCAACCCACACACAACATCGACATTATTACCCTACCATTATCACCATATCAATCATCTCTCCTTTACACTATTATTTCTATCTATCTTATCTTATTCTCCCTCATATTCACCACTTTTGAAATTCTGATCCCGATCCCGATTGCATGATTCTGTCAGAGCGAAACCAAACGTAGATAAGACGTTCTATGAGCTTTGCTTTGGTTGTTATGGGAACTTCATGTATTTCATTCTTTAGAATATACCATAAACTCTCAATAGAGTTCATGGCTGAGGAATTTTCAGGCCATGATAGTAGTCTAATGCCATTTTATGCACACAATATCTTCATTGATCGCGCCGTGTGACAAGAAGCCGAGTCTTGCTGAAATATGTATGATCTGTACCCGAACCATTCCCTCATTTGAGTTACCAAACGGTTTTTCAGTACTTAATATACTTACACTGATTCATTATACCTTCACCAATCTTCAAGCGACTTGTCACATGTACAGAAATTGATCCTCATACCATGATTATGTGTGGATGTTTTAGTCTTTTTAAGACACTAGCATAAACTCTTTACCTGACTGCCTCCTTACTGTCTGCACACGTCATCAAGTACTGCAATAGTTGACTCATCAGAAAACACAACCTGCAACAATAGCAAACACTATAGCAGGACTAAAACGACTTGTGATGCTCGTGGTAGCAGTTAAACAGCTAGACAAATTTTGACTTAATGTTATTTCACTCAGCATGAACAGGTAACTAGTAGGTAAATCAGAATGTTACAGTAGGTACAGTATGTTCTCTTATGCTTAATTAAGAAAATACCTGGTAAATGTACCACTCTTACCTGTTCAAATTGCTTAGAAGTCCAATCAGCATGAGCATTAGCCTAGACTTGACGTGTCGGTATCATGGTTTTGGTAAGCCTAAGCTACTTTCTTGGACGGTAGGCTCGTAATTCACTGTCCAGTAACCTCTTATATACTGTTATTCGAGAAAGACTAATACCACCTGCTAACAGTTCGCTTGCAATCTTCCAACAAGAATTGCTTTTCTCCTTAATAGCCATGTGTTTTATTTTCCTGTCTGTCTTTGGTGTTGCTTTCTTCTTCCTACCACATTTCCCAACCCGTGCCGAATCCAAATTAAGACAGTTTTCTCTTCTTTTTTTATTGCTTACTGTTTGAGAGGAAACTTCCAATTTCTTTGGAATATCTTTCTGTTTTAGTCCACTGTCACCTAATAAAACATTGATCTCTCCAATTTTCGGAGGACTCAAGTCACTGACTTAACTATAGATGTTCACTTTCTTTTTATCTATTACACTGCAATAAAAAACGGTTACTATTAATTATCCACAGGCAAGCAAAATACACATTAGTTGAATTAATGGGTGAGTAACAGCAAAAGAGAATAGCTCGCACTCCCTCACTTATGCTACCAATGGGACAATACATCCCAAAAGTTTTTAAAAAATACCTGTGGGCAGAATTCAGCTTAAATTAGTATATATTTTTATCCGAATGGTAGTTTTAATGTATTAGCATATTATTGAATATATGGCAACTCTCTATTACTCCTCAGTTGTTTTTGATAACCAGGGAAGTTAACACGTGCTTAAAGGTTAGCATTTGTTTTATTAATTTTTTGAGAAGTAATTGTTTAATTAGTTCTCAGGTATATTAGAAAATACATATCGTATATATATATATATATATATATATATATATATATATATATATATATATATATATATATATAGAGAGAGAGAGAGAGAGAGAGAGAGAGAGAGAGAGAGAGAGAGATAATATATATATATATATTAGAAAATATATATCTTGCACTAACTATATTTATGCTTTCTACTTACTCAATATAATATATCTACATAGCTAAATTCAAGCAAACGGGCTGCCCAAAATTTCAACCACCCTCTAACTAAACTTTAGTGTTTTAAAACCTTTTATAACATTATTTGGAATCAAAAATATTCGTAGTTAAAGGGTTAAAAATAAATAAACGTCCTATTCTTAGATTGTGAGGTTAGGGCTGTTCGACAATCATGTTACACAACCATTTTATATGTTGGGCACATGTTTATATTATGATTTTGCAACCATATGTGTTTTTTAACCATATATATGATTAATGTTTATTTATCTTGTTTTCCAGAGTTGATACATATGTCTACAATGGCTTCAGGCACTTCAAAACACCGAGGATGCATCAACAAGGCAAATTATTTCTGTTACGTGTGGGGGGATTTCACGACAGTTGACAGCGCCGAACAATTACTTTCCTCTTGAGAACTCCTTACCTTCATTGTTTTGACTGTAAAATTGGAGATCGAGACAAATCCTGGGCCCCACACATATGTTGTATACTCTGTTACAATGGAAAAACTGCATGGTTTAATGGCAAGAAAATAGCCTTCAACTTTGCTGTCCCGATGGTCTGGAGAGAGACAAAAAGCCATGCAGATGCTTGTTATTTTTGTCTGACAAATAAACTGGTTTCAATGCTTCGTCTAGAAAAAAGATAAAATATCCCAGCTTTTCCTCAGCTATGAGACTGATTTCCCACTCAGATTATCTTCCTGTCCCTACACTATCAGCAAATAAAGATTTTCCTTCACCAGATGAAGAAATGCCTTCAGGGGAGTAGTCTAGCAATTCGAACTCTGCTGAAGACAATTTCTCTGTTAATTCAGGAGCAAGTAGCAATGAGCCCCAATGGGTTACGAAGGAAGACCTGAATGACCTTGCCCGTGATTTGTATCTATCTAAGCAGCAGGCAAAGCTCCTGGCATCCCGGCTTAAGCAGTAGAATCTGGCCAAGGCAGATGTAAAGTTCAGCAGTTTCAGGACACGGAACAAGGACTTCACTTCATTCTTTGACATGGAAAACAGGTTGTGCTACTGCAAAAAAATATCTATGGCTTATTCACTTTCCTTGGTTTCCCACACAATCCTTTAGATTGGCGTCTTTTCATAGACTCTTCCAAGCGAAGTCTGAAGGCTGTGCTCCTGCACAATAGAAATAAATCCCCTAGCATTCCCATTGCCTACTCAGTCCATCTGAAGGAGTCGTAGGACAATATGGAGCTCCTTTTGTAAGCTGCCAAGTACAACCAGTACCAGTGGAGTCTTTGCGGGGACCTCAAGGTCATTGGGCTCCTTATGTAATGCAAGCGGGCTTTACAAAGTACTGTTGCTTTCTCTGTCTCTGGGACAGTCGGGATGTGTCCAAGCACTATAAGCAGAAGGACTGGAGATCTATGAGCACTTTCGTGCCTGGTGAACACAGTGTCAAAGAACATCATCTGGTAGACATGAACAAGGTGCCTCTTCCTTTTCAAATCAAGCTTGGGCTAATGAAGAATTTCGTGAAAGCCATGGACAAAAATGAAGCTGTCTTCCAACACTTGTGTACTCTATTCCCAACTCTGAGTTCTGCTAAGCTCAGGGAGAACATCTTCGTCAGACCTCGATTTGAAAGGTGGTGAAGGATAATGAATTTGAGGAGCTTCTTACCTTAAAAGAACTGAGAGCATGGGAGGCAGTTAAGTCAGTCTGCCATAGTTTCCTTGGTAACATAATGATACTAGATTACCAAGAGTGTATCGAGAAGTTGTTACAGTCTTATGAGGATATGGGATGTCGAATGTCACTCAAAATTCACTTTCTCTGCTCCCACCTCAACTTCTTCCCTCCTAACCTTTGGGCAGTGAGTGATGAGCATGGAGAAAGGTTTCACCAAGACATTTCTAAAATGGAGAGCAACTACCAAGACAATTGGAACCCCAGCATGATGGGGGACTTCTGCTGGATGCTCTTGCGTGACATCCCAGAGGCAAAGTACACAAGATCGTCCAAAGATCCCACTTCTAACTGTCTGCTGTACTATGATTTGTGTGTATTTTATTATCCAAGTAATTTAGTTCCATTAATGTTATGTATCTATGCTGTTTTTTCATGTAATATACCTTTGTAACAGATAAAATAAACACAATATATTTTGAATTTATATGCAGTAAAATAAAAATGGGGCATGTGAAAACAAAAAAACTAGAGGTGATAGAGCAAAACTGTTCAGAAATTTGCATTCACGGCAAAAAAATAGTAAAAAACACCTATTCATACCCTTGCCTCTGAACAAATATTTTGGGGGGTAAACCAGTGTATTTAGTCTTCAAAAAATGTACAATAGTTATTTCACACTAATATAATAAAATAACCTCATTATCGACTCATTAAATATTTTTAAATTACCTTTTACCAGAAATATTACGAATTTTCAAGGAATCCATAATAATTCGATCACTAATATATATATATATATATATATATATATATATATATATATATATATATATATATATATGTATAACTGAATCACGAAAATAAGGAACGTGAGGAATTTATGAATAACGTTATAGCCACGAGGAAAATGAAACACCGGAGAACTGCGAGGCCTTTCGACTAATGGTCCTTTACTGAGCAGTCTGCTCAGTAAAGGACCATTAGTCGAAAGGCCTCGCAGTTCTCCGTTGTTTCATTTTCCTCGTGGCTGTAACGTTATTCATATATATATATATATATATATATATATATATATATATATATATATATATATATATATATATATATATATATATATATATATATAATAAAAAACCTCACAAAGTTGCACGTGAGGAAAGCAATAATATGAAAATCAGCCCACAAGAAAATGAAGAGATGAATCCAATGCAGCCTGTTATCAATCTTTATTAGTGTAATGTCATTCGCGTTGCCTCCCCCACCTGTGTCTCTGCTGTGATCGTGGATTAACTCTTAGCCCTAAATGTTTTCGTTCTAATGATAATCCTTTAAAATGTTTTTTTGTTTTTTCACCCATCATATTCCATTTATATACACGGCGTTGTTGTGTGTATATCGTTTTAGGGATGCATATGTTTGTTATTAGTTGCCTATTGTTCTTTTTATTGGTACTTTGCTGTCTTGTTTTTGTGTTTTTCCATTGGTTTGTACTATGCGATGGTCGTTCCCTTCTTATCTTTGTACCCTATATAAGGTTGTCTTCTCCTCCATTTCCATGTGGGTTAATATTTTCATATATATATATATATATATATATATATATATATATATATATATATATATATACTGGGTCTATGAGCCAAGAAAAAAGACTCAAAAAAACATATTTTATTCGTATTCCAAGACCTCTTCCGACCGTGGCAGGTCATCTTCAGGGAATGAGCAAGTTCAAGTTCAAGTTCAACCTAATGAAAGTGATGAAATGTGTGGTAGGCTTTCATAGGTGATAGGTGTGAAATTGCTTACTAGTTTACCCTGGTGTTGGGGGCATAACTAGCATACTTTCTTCTTATTGTTTGTTTAATTTTTCTTTATCCGTGGTCAATAATATTGCTGACCAAGACGGTCAGGTTCTTCTCCCATTGTTTAATAACTTTTGTTTTTAGTCGGTTAACCTCCGTCGTGGCTTTCAAGCCTTTCAAGTAGTTTTTGCTAACTATTCTTTTCTCATTTTATATGGGCATTTTTGCCTCTTTTACTGTGTTATTTATTTATTTATTTATTTATTCTTTACTTTCTTTATGCTAACATTTTATCTTGGGCACTTTGCCTCCTTTTTATCTATGCTTGTTGTTAGATAATTTATCTTTCTCTTTTGTTTCGTTGACTTTGTTATTTAATTACTCATTTCTTATTTTTATTTCAAATCTTAGTTTGGCCACTTCGCCTCTTTTTGTCTACGTTTTTTTATTATTGCTTTTAGACTATCTTATCTTATTATTTTAGTTAACTTGGTTGTTTATTTATTTTTCTCTTCTTTTTATTTTAATTTGATTTTAGCTTGGGCACTTTGCTTCTTTTTTTATTTATACTTTTTACTATTCTTTCTTCCCTTTTTGTTTTAGTTAAAGTTTGATTTGGGCACTTCACCTCTTTTTATTTAAATTTATTGCCTTTTGTTTATTGTTTTTCTCTGTCTTGTTTCGATTTTTGTATCATTGTTAGGTGTAGATATGTCATATATTTTCTCTTGCACAGTTTCTTCCGCTGGGGAATAGAGCTGGGGTATGTCTAGGTTATTTCTTATTGTTGGGAGTGTTTCTTCTTCTACTTTGTCCCATGTCTTTCTCCCTAGCATCTGGATCTCCATATTGATCGGTTTGAGTCTGGTTCTATCGTGTAGAACCGATTGTCGAATACGGTCGATCCTTTTCCTGCCAGTTATAAACAGTGTGGCTTGATTATGTACCCTCTGTATCGTCCTGTGAGAGTTACAGCTTGTCATCTAGGTTATCACGGCCAGGTACACCAGGATCGGGCGTACCAAGACCGTGTAGTTTCCTCTTATTTGGCACGCTGAGGCTTCGGAAACGGTACAGTTTCTTCATCTCTCTTTTGGTTGGGGTGACTCTGTTGTTGATGTAGGCCTTGTATCCTGTTAGAGTATGGATCAATTTCATCCCCAAAGAGGACATCATCTATTTTCCGGTGGTTCATCAGAATTATCTGTATTTTTTGGCTGTTCGTCTTGATTTTCCACTTTTTTTCATAACGGTTGATGTTATCAATCTCGGCAGCTGTCGCCCTTGCTTAAACTCCAGCGTTCCTGATGGGACTGAGAAAGATTTGTGTTATGTGATCTGCGAATTGCAGATACATCGAATCGTCCCTCACTGAAGAAGGGAGGTATATTGTTTACACGAGGTACAGCAACGGATCAAACAGCTCCCTTGTGTAACTCCCGCCTCGAGTTCGAATTCGGGTCCTTTGTAGCCCTCGATCGCGACTTGGGCTCTCCTTTCCATGACATAGTCACAGAGGACCCATTCCAGGATTGAGTTTAGCTGGAGGTTGAGGATCTTGAATTGTAGCCCTCTCAGCCAAACCTTATCAAATACCTTCTTTACATCCCGCATTACCACGTCTACGTACTTTCGCTCGGCTTTGCTGCATGCAAGTTTTTCCGTGAGTAGGGCGAGGGCGGTCTCCGTTCCTCGTCTCCTTCGGAACCCGTGCTGCTGAGAGTTGTGAGCTCCTTGCTCAGCTAGTTTTTCTTGAAATCTGTCAGCCAAGAGCTTCTTGTAGACTTTTGCAACGAATTCCAGCCGAGAGATTGGCCTGTAATTCACTAGTTGATCAAGGTGATTTCCTCCCTTAGGTATGAAGATTATTTTGGCAATCTTAAAACTATCAGAAAAGTAACCCTTGTTCAGGAAAGCCTTATAAATATTTGTGATTCACTGAATGATCTGCTGTGGGGTATTTATCAAGTTGATTTTGGTGATGCCTGTACAGCCTGGTGCCTTTTGTTCAAAGGATTTTACAGTGGCCATGACCTCCTCAGGTGTCATGGGACGGCCATGGCCCGCCATTTCCCTGCCTTCGACTACTTGATGTTGTGGTTAAGGTCTCTGATCAGTTGGCCTTCGAATTCCTGGTCGAACTCTTCATTGACTTCTGAGGTGAGACTGAAGACGTTTTTCCAACAATTTCTAAATCCGTCTTCTAGAACCGCCGTGTCCTCTATATTATTTGTTCTCTTTTATTCGAGCCTTCGTTTTTCCGTTTAGTCCTTTTAGTTTCTCAACATGACGCCCGGATTTAGCTGGGTTTAGCTCGCTATCGGTTTTGGCTATCATGTTGTTCCAGATTTCCTCTTGTTGGAGGGTGATAGCCTCTTTTAGCTCGGTGCTTAGGCGCCGAGGAAGCTTCTTTCCCGGTTAGGACCTTCCCGTCTTATCTCTTCGCACACTTTCCTGTGAACACGAGTGATCTTCCTCATCTCATCTGTCCATCTGGACTGAGGAGGGGTTTTGTATCCAGTCTTGGGTACACACTCGCGGTCTGCTTCTAGAATGGACGTAGTTATCCTCTCCAGTTCTTCGTCTATTTCCTCCAAAGGTTGTGTCGCTTAGGTCAGCTGGGCCGTATTGACTGAGTTGTCTCTTGTAACGTTCCCAGTTGGCCGAGGCGTAGTTTTTGCGGAGAGAGACTGTAGGCTGGATCAGCGCGAGTAATATTGTGGTGAAGATCGCTATGTGATCACAGAAGACTGTTGGGCCCGGGTCACTATGGTAGTTGAAGGGAAAGCCTTCACTTTTTAAGATTATGTCCGGTTTGGTGGCTGATGTGAAAGTGATATAGGTCGGAAAATCAGGCTCTATTCTTTGGATGATTTTTCTTCCCATAATCAATTCCAAGTTTCGGCCTCTTTCATTGGTTCTACCATAGCCCGCTGCATGGCATCTGGCATTGAGGTAGCTCGCTAAGATTTCCATTCTGGGGTGACCAAACAGTGGGTAGAAGTTATTTATTGGGACATAGGCTCGAAGAGGGGGTTAATAGGCTGCCGCTATCACGAGGTTTCCTACCAATGTGTGGAGTTCGACCGCTACAAATGATTCGTCCAGTTCTGGTAGATGTTTGAACGAGATGTTCCCTTTGATAGCTATTGCAGCACCATCAAACCTTTCCTGAGAATGATTCTTCATGACCACTCTGTAACCCGGTATTTTAATTTGACCAGATGTAGTGTCAATGCCGTGCTCTGTTATAAGAATGATGTCGGGGTCATGCATCCGGAATATGTTTCCATATGCCATTGCTTTCCCCTTCCATCCGTCTACGTTGTATCAGGGTTCTCATTATGTTTCTTACTCTTTCAATGTTGTCTTTGTAGTGTGTCTGGGTTATGTTCTTCTTCCTCCCGTTTCTTCTCTTCGTGAACTCGGCGTTAAAAATTTGCTCGCAAGTGTTGTAGAACCACGTTTTGGTGGAGCAAAGCTTGTTCTACTGTTTTAGTGTCGATTTCGAAATCGTATTCCCATTTAAAGACTTTTGATTTCATTCCATGGAATATTTCTCTGGGTTCCATCTCTTCGGGAAAGGGAAACTGTTCGTATGCGTATATTATGAGATCGATGTCATCCGCACGCAACCTTTTTTTCTTTTGTTTCTTCCCCTTGGTCTTCTTTGTCTAAGGGGCTTCTGAGTCAGATGAGTCTGAGGACCCCAAAGGACCAGTAGCGGGAGACCCAGTATTTTCCCTCTCTTCGTTGTCTACTTGTCTGTTTAGGGGCGGAAGTTTTCACTTTTAATGCTTTTTTTCTCATTCTTAGTTTTTTTTCAATTTGGGGGCTGTCTTTTAGGGTCCTGTCTTGTACCACTGTCTGTTGGTCCAAGACCATCTGTAATTGCAGGACATCCCCAGAAGGGCGGTTGTCCGGGAACCACATTTGGTCCATGCCGTTTTGGGAGAGCATTTGATTTAGCTATTTAGCAAACGATCCTGGGCGCGTAAGATTCATGACGTGCGCGTGAAGGATGCACGTCAGAATCTTGGTTGAATTTTCGTTCTGTAGTTTGAGGTATGTTTTTTTCGTGTCAACTTCTGAGAGGGCCACCTTTAATACTTAAGCGTAATTTGTATTGGCTCGACGCGTTTCCTGTTGTTTCTTTAATTCGTGTTTCTTTTTTATCACTTCTTTTTTGACAGGGCAGGCCATGGCCATTGACCTGTGTCCCTGCCCGCAGTTGACGCACTTTTCAAAGTTGTTTTTACACGTCCTCCAGTTGTGGGCCTTATCACTGCATTTAGCGCATGTTTCTTGTGTCTCTTTACAGTCCTTTGTTGCGTGCTGATCCATTCTGTAGCACCGAAAGCTGAATTGAACTGGAGTGAATTCTCCTTTCTCAATTTGGTCTCTACTTACTTTGGCATTAAACATGAGCAGATAATGTTCTTTTATCTTTTATGCCATAGTGGTTTCTGCAAAGACTACCTTAAAAACGTGAGTGTAGTCACTGTTATCCCTTCTGTTCTTAAACTTGACCACTTCGACTATCTTGGCTCAGGTTTGTCGAAGTTGGATTTCCTCCTTGATTTCCTCTTTCGAGTGTTGCCCGATCCATGGGTCGGTATATATATATATATATATATATATATATATATATATATATATATATATATATATATATATATATATAGGTCAAAGGTTTTGCGAATGTTTTCGTACACCTTAGAGCCCCCAAATTCTAAAAGAAAACTATTTGTAACCGCTACTACGAGTCGACCCAAAACAACGTATAACTACAGATATCCATTTTCACAACAACCCTGAAAAAGGGCTGTTATAGAAGAACTTTACACGTTATAATGAAGTGGTAGCGATTCCTGACCAAACAGCTGAAACAGTTGCCAAAGCTCTCGTAGATCGCATCATCAAAACTCACAGCGCACCTGAAGTACTGATCTCTGACAACGCTGTCAACTTTACTTTATAATTATTTGAAGATATCTGCATAGGTGGACGTTATCACGATAACGATATCCGGTTATCCGATATTTTTTCCGCGTTATCGATTAATCGGTATCGCCGATACTTTTGGTTCCAAACTAGCAATAATCGATAATTTCAGTTCAGTTTTTGGTTCCAGTTTAGCACAGGGGCGAGCCGCGCGTGCCTTAGAGGCAGAAATAGGTAGGTCCGAGTTGGGAGGAGGACCCTCACCAGGTAAGAAACTAAGAAACAGTATTCAAATATTTTTACTATTGTATTATAAAATAACGCTATATATAGTCAATAATAAATATTGTATTATAATTTTGTTTTATCGATTATCGATTTATCGGTTATCGCGCCCACTTATGGATATCTGTAGGTTTATAACATACCAAGGTGCACATAGTTCCCCACCATCCCGCCTCAAATGGATTAGTGGAACGGCAAAATCGGAAAAATTTTAATCTTCTTCCGATAAATAGTAGAAATCTCACCCCATTGGGAGTTTATCATGTAGCAATTGGAGATACACCCCAATTTACATTATTTCACTATGACAAACTTTTCCCCTACGATATAATTGACTCGGAGGTAGCTTTAAACCCTGACTACGATGCATGATCCTACAACACAGACGTTGCAAATGAATTAACAGAACGTTCTTTTAAAAAATTTTATCTTGTTTGAAGAGAACTAAACTAACGGAATACGCAAATGGAGCAGCAACAACACCAAAGGACTTCACCCCCACGTGTTATCTTCGTTGGCATGCGATGCTATATTAAAAGCATCGTACTCCCAAACACTAATGCGAACCTATACCCCAGATGGGATGGACCCTATAGAATAATGAAACATTTCGGCAGAAACAGGTTCGAGATCCTCAATCTTAGGGATCTAAAACGCACAAAACTAGTTCATGGAAATTATCTAAAAGTAGCCCCAGAAGCGACCATTTCCAAAAGGAATGCCCCAATGCCAGATCCGCATATCCTCAACAAGATTTACCTCCAGTAAAACTGCCCACGAGGGAATCTGACCAATCAGAAGCGAACCTACCTGTTGACCTAACCGACACGTCAAAATCTTGGTACCTCAAATCACTTGAAAACGAAAAAACTCAGAGTCTCACCATTCACTCCAGAATTAGTGAAACCTTCTTAACCTTTACAAGAAGAACTTCTCGGAGCAGTAGGCCTACCGCCAACTGAAATAGGTCTAAAGAACGCCGGAACCTCTCAAAGACCGAGACCTGTCTCCCCCATCACCTCCATCCCCGATCGACGACCGAAAAGCCGATCCCACATTCAAACCATCATTAACCGCTAAGACCTGTAAAATACCTAAAAATATGTTCTCCGAAGGTATAAAACCAATTAAGATAACTATCATTATTTTATTCTTGATTTTAAATGTTTCATTCTCGTCCAAATCCAAATCGCCCCCAAATACCACTTCCAATGGCTAAAAGCACCTCTAGCAAACCTTACGCTTATCAATCGAAAGCAGAGCCCAGTATTACAATATCATTTAAACGATTATTTTTTAATTATTTTACTCCCAAATTATTATTTTGTTTAAATAATTTGTATGAAAACTGGTACGTTTAATTGTTATTGACTAGCTGTTTTTATCATATTTTGTAAATCATAGAATATAGAAATTTCTATTATTAAATCAATAATATGGAAGTGCGACGCGGAGTAAAGAACCCGAGTCTCCACACTTCTTTTGAAAAAGAGTAGTGTTAAGTACCTTAACAAAGGAAAGTAACTATAGTATAGTTAGATTAAACGGGAAGGTCACCTCTCACTTTCATACTTAGAGATAAAACACGTTTGCATATAATTTGATAGACAGATAGATCGATAGATAATAGAGACGGGTACTAATTAAACGCCTATCAGCTCACCAAAGTTTACGTTTTTGTTTTGTAAATCTAAGCTGTTTTTTTATACCAGTCTCTCATATATAACCCAA
This sequence comes from Ceratothoa steindachneri, assembly GCA_963969495.1. Classification (NCBI taxonomy): domain Eukaryota; kingdom Metazoa; phylum Arthropoda; class Malacostraca; order Isopoda; family Cymothoidae; genus Ceratothoa; species Ceratothoa steindachneri. The sequence goes on from OZ018320.1 coordinate 80,237,602, forward strand.
CTTTGTAGTTGATTTTTCGACCATAAATGATGTAACAGCCAACTTCTAACCATACCAAAACCCAAACACTGCCAAAAAATCAGATGTTCTTAATATAAAATTATCTCAGGTTTAATAAATTTTGTAATTAACCTTTCCAACTCTTAAGTTAGCATTGGTAGATCCACTTAACAAACCTATGAAAACTACTCCAACGCAATATAGGATTGGAAAACTTCCATTAAATTAGCCTCTAGCTCCTGCTAAGTAGTATCCTATTGGTAAACGCCTTTGGAGGTGAGCCCCCACCTTCTTCATATTAAACCATTGTAAACTTTAGATCAGCAGACATTCTGAGCAAATTTTGTATTTTGAATAAAGCTGAAGCCATACAGCTAGCTCCTTTTGCTCTCCGCCACTGCGTCGTACCTGGCTTCGAAGACGTCCGATCAAATTACGTTGAATTGCTGTGATCACTTAGGATCACCGCCCTTATTCCACGATCGAACCCCTTGCAAGAATCATCCTTTAACGTCAGTTTGCGCCATGTGCCAAACTACCAGGCAGTCCTTTCTCCCCAAGAAGGATTTCATTGCGCCGACTGTCTGATCACCTTCACTTTGTGCCCCATCTACCGACTGATGGTCATTGGCGTCATAGCCATAGTTACAATGCCAAAAGGGAGCACAAATCGAACACCACCACGGAAATTGGACATACAAATATTATTTAAATTTCAGTATTAAAAATTTGTGCATACAAATATATCACTCAGGGGGCGATGGAAATTGGGCTTGAGGGCGAAAGTTCGCCCGCGGTCAAGAGTTTTCCCATCCATGACCTAGAGTTAGCTCACTGACGAGAAGGAAACCCTGTGTACGTAGGTCTGCATGGACGTACGTACACAAACGTGAAATTGCGTGAAGAAAATATAGAACAAACGCCTTGAATGGGCCCCACCACTATCGGTACACTTCTAAATAAATGGACGGCACTCTATTAGATAATTTTCTATTTAATCATTTCCAATTTACGAAGTTTGGCAGTACGGAGTTTATTAACGATATTTAGAAATGATGAGTTATGTAGATCACGTCTCACCATCATGTCAATCTACTTGTTTTTGTTATGTATAAAAAGAGTATTGCTTGTATGTACAGGTGCACCTTGTAGTTGTTCGACTAGCGTATTTTAAGAAAAATCTTTAGGCTCATAAAAAATTTTCGGGCTAGTAAATGATTTCATTTTAAATGTTCATAGAGAAAACAACATAAACAAATTTGATTCGATGTGGGTAGTGAAAAATCGAACATCGTACTTACCATATCCTTTTCGTTGATTGGTCCTATGCTTCGGATTAACATATTCATTTTAACAACAGTTGGAATTCCTTAGGAAGAAAGAAGTCATATGCCAATTATTTTCCTTATCTTTGCTTCATTAAGGAAACTAAATATATCCAACTGAACTCGCGTAACACGGCGGTATTTTTAAGTGTATAATAATAGTGAATGTGGAATTGTGTTTTTGGATATTATTTTTAATGTAACTAACTCAGGTTTTGCCAAATCATCTGATCTTCCAAACGAGAGATCTCTAATATCTCGACCTCATCAGTCAATAATAGAAAAGAGAGTTATTGATAGCCGACTTGTGATATAGAAATGCAACTCGATATATGAATTATGTATATTTTCCTTGCTTTGAACTCTCTATAAGAAAGATTTTTCCTTTGTATGTCCTTAAAATATGCTACTGTATCTTAGCTGGACTGAGACGTGCAATTGTAAAGCTGAAAATTTGTAAAACTATTTTTATTATTTAAAGAAAACACTTTGGGGGACAAAAGATTTCCCAGTTAATGAATGGCTATAGGTAATTATAAAACTACTAGAGCACCAGTCGAAGTTATATCCTCGAAGATTGTTAAGATAGAACACAAAACTAGCACTAAAGAAGTTTAAAGCACTGAATATACATTATTTTTTGCAACAATTATATTAAAAAAAATTGATGACAACTTTATTAACCCTGGATTCGTGGTAGCAGCGCTATATTCTTAGTTTTTCTATCAAATATAAACCTAATCAAGAATAAACGATAGTAGAATGGACAGAAAATGGGGTTAGCAGTGGGAAAATGTTTCATATTTAGATGAGTCCCCATTCTCCCTCCTTAAAATACTGGGCTAGGTATATTTTTCTAGAACGTCTTGGTTCTCCGTTAGCCACCTTCTTGGTGCCGATGGTGAATGTCTTGCTACTGTATCTAAATTTGAGAGTAATATTGCGTAGTACAATGACTTCCAATGAATACTTATCAATTTTAGCAGACCAAATACATCCTATAGTGTAGATATTTTTTCCTGATGGACACGATTTTCCAGATGATATTCCTATGACTACTGTTGTTAAACTCAGAAATTTGGTCTAACAATTGCCAGATTTGAATATTATTGTTATTATAATCAAAACTATCACCAAATCAGAAGCGGTCATTCCACCAAAATCCCAGAAAATTGAAGACGATGCTGATAGAAGAATGTCAATATCTGACTAGGTGTTGTTCCAAAGTTAAATTAATGGGGTTTTTTGCCGGACTTTAGCATTTCTCGGTACCAAAGGTCTACATCATATTTTAAGGATTGATACAATCCATCGGTGTTTCTATTATTTTATTTCTCAATGTATGTAATCAAGTTGAACCTACCTTCCATTAACCCTGGTCTTAATTGATTATTATAATCCTTTAGAAGGCTTTCCAGAATGGCCGATATATTGCTTGAAAGATGGATCCGGTGAGTACCAACTTCTCGTTTGGCTCTTTCAAGGATGAGGACTCTTCGTGGGCGAAAACCCTTCAGCGTCTCAAGCCCCTAGGAACGGCAAGAACATTTCCAATCAAAGAGAGAAGAATGTTGACTTGCAGGGAATTCCTTCCGACACTCTCACAATGATGTATCAACTAATTTTTATACACTTATGTGACAAAGAAAAGCATCATGTGATCAAGTACATTACACAACAAGCATTAGCGACATAATTGACTTCTTGGAAGGAACAAAGGTTTGCTCATACAAGTCCCCAACTGTAGAGGAAAAACCTTTTTCGGATTTTTTGCATTCAAGAAATATCTTCGAAACGAAAATATATGAGCAAATGAAAATATATAAATAAACTGAAAATCTTGATGGAGAATCAAGTGTTTAGATATGAAATATTAGCCAGCGTTTGATCTTCATGATACAGCATAGAGGTTTAAATTTGAAAATCGAATCCCTATGCTCTGGATCACTGCGTCATTGGACCAAGTAATAACGAAGTGGTTCTCACACTAAAACAGTAAAATCTTGTTTGCATAATCTTTAAACTCCCATTTAAACACACAGTTAGCTCTTTCTTTCTTTCTCCGTTTCTCTCTTTCTCTTTTCCATCTTTCTCTCATTCTCTTTCTCTCTTTCTCTTCTTAGAGCAAAATTTTATGTCCAAGACAATAACGACATGAAAGGTGTAGCTCCCTGAATACATGAAACCTATTGAATGTTCCATACTAAATTTCTAAGTTATTTAAATCAAATGTCCTCGACAGAAAAGTGTGGGTAGTTATAAAAGTAATTACAGAGCATGAGTGGCAAAGAATAGGGTAGCTTTCGGACGTTTAGTCTCACTATCTAATCCTCGATGAGACCAAGTAATATTTGGGGATGACTGCAGCCTAATAATGTCATTCCTTTGAATCAATCTAAAAATGTACCATACTTGAAAAAAAAACCTACAAATTTAAGTTTATAGTAGTAGTGCCAGTGCCAAACTGAATAAAGGGAGATGTGTCTGAATATTAACTTTCTATCTCTTCAACATTTCAAACCAAGAACTCTAAAACAAAGCCAACAGACCTAAGTCGTGTTTCTCAATTATTCTGACTTATTAACTTACGACCTTCAAAATCTTCAATAATTCCCGGACTAACCTTTGGAGGACCTTGGCAATTATATCATTCGAAATAGAATGTAGAACAACATAAAGGGTTTTTAATTTCGTTAGAATTGGCCAAATAGTTACAAAGTTATTGTCAAAACACTCATTGAAAATTGAAATGGTTACCAACCGACCGATTAACCTACGGACCGACATAGTAACTTATAGAGTCGCGTGCACGCGATTAAAAATAGATGAAATTTTACTCCTCCTTTTGGGGACCTCTTTGTTTTCTTTTTTTCTGCTGGGGGTTTTGTTCGCTTCTCTTTTCTACTTATATATAATAATAGTGTAGGTCATGAGGAGTGAAATGAAAGGACTCAAGTGAGCTAAATAACGAAGTGGCAATTCAAACTATATCTGCTCTCTCATGAACGACGACCATTATCTCGTGTTACGTAGAGCCGTCCAGAATAGGCACTCTCAATCAGCTCTCAGTCGTGCGCGGGCGCGCTTTGTCTCCTCTCTTTCTTCTCTTTTTCCTCATTTTCTTTCTCTTTCAAACCTCAACTGACAAACTATATATGTTGTGTTTTAGTGTGATTAATTGACATTTGTGGCACTACCATTGCAAATAATACCTAATGTTTTCGTGGCTGAGTATCGAGATCAAAAAGAAAATGTCTTACTGGATAAGGAGTCGAGAGACGTCTCAGGGACGTCATTAATCCAGATGTAGAAACTGTCTGCTTTTTAGTTCCCCAAACGAAAGACTTCTTTAGTCCTGCCCTTTGTGACTCACTTGGTTCCACATCGGAGAGTACACTGAAAGAAGAAAGTTCATTGTCGTAACTAAATCCTAAGGGTTTGTATATTTTGGCCACCGGTTTTGATACCGATCTATTCAGTGGCGTACCAAGAAGGGGGACGGGGGGGGGCGGTCTACCAGGGGCGGCACAATTTTGGGGGCGGAATTTTGTGGTGACCCAGCATATTAATATTTAATTAATTTTTTGTATTTCTCAACATTCGCACTGCGATGTATCTATTTAATTGTCAAGTGCAATCATTTCTGAATGAGTGATTTGTCAATAATATCCCTAAAATTGATTTTGATGAAGTCATTCAAGATTTCGCGAAGAGGAAGACACGTAAAATCAATTTTTTTTAAATTGTTTGTTTTTGAAATTCACTCATCTTCTTTCCTTCAACATATTTTTTCTAATTATTTTTGGTATACAAACCTTATAAGAGTAAATTAGAGTGAAATAAAGGGTTGCTACCGTTTGTCTTCTTATTTTGCCTGTATTATTCCGTGTTCGGCGTTTAGAAGTGTTTTAAGAACTTTTAAGTGGCGGCCAAATAAACATCCGCCCCGGGTGTCACTTTTTTTAAGTAGGCCACTGAATTTATCCTGAAAATAGGCCTCTCTCTCACTCTCCTATGACAAGTTTAACGTGGAACTAGAGTCACAGGACGCGACAATGTATAGTAGCCGACTAACGGAGTCAAACCACACCTGATGCGACCTAAGTTCTTCAATCTTAGATACAGGCCTCACGTGGGCATGTAATTTACAAGTTACATGACTGCCATCGTCATTCTCAGGGAATAGGCTACCTTGGAATATTTCAATTCAAACTGTGTTGCTGTTTTAAATACATGATACCCGAGTGTCTCGTAGAAAGGATTTCGAAATTTGATTATTATTATTATTATTATTATTATTATTATTATTATTATTATTATTATTATTATCAGCCTGGATATTATCCTTTTCTTTGGAATTTCCACTTTTTAAGTTTTAAAAGGAAATGAACTTTGATCTGAACTTTTGTCATATGACATCATCAGACAATTAGAATTTTTACCGTTCTACAAGAAAGTATATATATATATATATATATATATATATATATATATATATATATATATATATATATATATATATATATATATATATATATATATATATATAGCCGAATAAAAGGGGATGCAGTGATAGGATAAGCGGATTGGTCCTTGGTCTGTCTTGACATTAAACTTTAAGATCTGTGGTCATATACGATTGTGAGGTACTTAGTATAGAATCCGTACAGGATTCTACAGTACATAAAGCCTTTGTTCATTTCCTTTTAAAACCTAAAAATTGGAAGTTCAAAAGAAAAGAGTATTATCTTTATTATTATTATTATTATTATTATAATTATTATTGCAGTAGTAGTAGTACTAGTAGTAGTAGTGCAGAAGGAATGGGAACTAGAGCAATTGAGTGAGGGCGAATACTTCGGCGAGGGTAAACAGAAGGAGCTGACAGACAGCTTAAGGGAAAAAAATAATGACTATAAATGACTAACTAGATATAAAAAGTATGATGGTCTTAGTAAAAGTTAGTGGTACCACTAGATGGTTGATTATTTTGAACACGGAGGAATACGTTCCTCGCAAAGAGAACAACCTCACAACTAGGAGCTCAAATTTCCTAGGAAGGGAAGTTATGATTAAAAAATGGATCAAAATAATCCGCCACTGTGAAATTAGAAATTAATGCAAGGTTAGATTATATCATGTGAACAGCGCTTTCTTTTGGTAGCGGGTTCAATTCTTCGTTTGGTTAATCAAGATTGAACCCAACTTAACCCAAGGGATGGGCGGGTATTTTCTTATGTGTTTGAACATCGTCATGGTTCTCCTATTGGGGTTTAGCTGTTTTTAGTCGCGTGAACGCGACTTTATAAGCTACTATGTGGGACCTTGTTTTTTTCATCGTTTATTGTGGTCTTATTTTTTAGAGATATGGATTCATTTTTGCAATGTTATGCATAGACGCTCACCCGATCTATTTTTGCCGTAATAAGCGATTTTAATCCCTTTGTTCCCCCACATTGGGGTCAAAACCACCTGGGAGACGCGTTTAGATCGCACAACCGATGATGAAATTTCATCGGGAGCCGTTAAATTCCTAGTCCAACGAGCTCGGCTTCACGTATGTCTGTTTATCCATCAATTTAGGGAGGTTTTATGTGAATTTGTTTCGTTAACACAATTGTGGGGTGTAGGAGAGTTCATGCACTAAGAAAGGATTCAATTTCCTCACTATGATCGATTAAATTATACTAGGTATACTTTCTTAATTGATGATTACACTGTACAACAATGAAAGAATCTCGGAAATGTAAATATCCTTTTCTTGGGGTATTTTTTTGCGTAAATCACGTATATAACATCCGTCTCTTTCTGCGACCCTCCCGTTTTTCGTAAATTACCATCTTACTTAGGGTAAATACACTGATGGTTCTGTAGGGATTGAATGCAAACAAGATTGGGCCGAAACTGACAACTCTAGAAATTATAAAAGGATTTTAATATAATTTTAATGGGTTGTTCCTAATGTATTTGTCAACTTCACCTGAAATTTATGAAAGTATACTCAATATTTTTTTTAGTTATTTTGTAACTTACTATAAGTGCTTCCTATTTTAACTTTTTTTTATTTAATATTTGTTGTTGTTACTATTTATATTATTTTTCACATACTACTGTGTTTTTTCTTTAAAATAGAAAGAACTAAAATGCCAAGAGAATGCAAAAATTCCCCAGACAGTTCTGTTATATATGTGGATCAGTTACATTAAGACAATACAAGAGACAGTTAACTAAACGTGTGAAGAAACTTTATGAGCTGTACTTTGGATGTAAAGTGGGTAACCAGGACAAACTCTGGGTACCTCCATATGTTGTGCCAGGTATACAATTTCCCTTTCTGTCTGAGTGAAATTCAAAGGGCCTTGCCTCGTGTTTGGCATACCAATGGTCTGGAAGGAGCCAAAGAACCATTTAACGGATTGCTACTTCTGCTTAACAGATATTAAAAGATGGATATTCAATGTGTTTTCTTTCCTGGTCTTTAATATATTTTCAAGAGATGTATCAATTAAAAAGATCAAAATATCCATTTTTAGTCTGATTTTATTTCATTTCATTGCCGTTCGCAACAGAAAGGGCATGAAATCTATCATATATCTAGATCGACATTAAAGTGCAATTCCTGTACAGTCGCTCTCTGAACTACCAAGCGATAACACGAGCAGCTCAGACGATTCAGAATCTCAAGATACACCATATGTGGCACAGCTTGAATCTGACCAGAAACCACACCTGATTAGCCAACCGGAACTCAATGATCTAGTTCGTGATCTAAGCCTTACCACGCAACAGAGTGAACTCCTGGCCTCACGTCTGCAACAATGGAACATTCTCGAATTACAGTATTTAGGAAGCGTTCTGCAGATCTAGAGAAATTTTTCACTTTTGAAAACAACTTGAATTATTGCAATGATATCAGAGACCTATTCAATGCCCTTGAGCTGACATATGAACCAAATGAGTGGAGTTTATTCATAGATGCATACCTTTACAGCATAAAAGACATTATGTTGCACATTGGGAGCACCAGCTTTCAGTTCCATTTGCTCACTTAGTCATTTTAAGAGAGACATATGAGAACCTTGCTTTTATTCTAGACCGCATAAGTTACAAGGAGCATGAGTGGCTAATTTGTGCGGACTCGAGAGTAGTAGCCCTATTTAATGGGCCCCAAACTGGATACACCAAATTTATGTGCTTCCTTTTCAAGTAGGGACAGTAGGGCCAGATCAGAACATTATGTACACTCAGAATAGTCACCGCGAGAAACTATAACACCTGGATGTCAAAATGTAGTTCATGAGCCACTAGGTAAGAAGCATAAATCATTTTGCCACCACTACATATAAAATTAGGCCTAATTAAGCTATTTACCAAAGCACTTCAACATAACAAGCCATGTTTCGAGATCCCTCAAAGCGATCTTCCCTAAAATAAGTGATGCTAAGATTAAAGAAGGCATATTCGTAGGCTCTCAAATTCGGCAACTTATAGTGATGAGGACTTCGAGGCGATAATGGATGAAACTGAGCTAGAGGCCTGGCATGTATTCAAAGATGGATGCAAAGGACTTCTGGGAAAGTACCAAGGGGACCAGCGAAAGCATATAGTGGAGAGCCTAATCAAGTGCTACCAAGATCTCGGATGCAATATGTCACTGAAGATACACTTCCTTCTTTCTCATCTTTCCTTCTTCCCAGAAAATGCAGGAGATGTGAGGGATAAACATGGAGAGAGGTTCCATCAAAATACGAGGGGCGGTCAATAAGTTTTGCAATTCGGATATAAGGAAACGAGATATGAGAAAAAGTGTTTTATTATTTTTCAATATAACTACCTTCGACTTCAATGTACTTGCGCCACTTGTCCCTGAGGCTTCGAATTCCCGACTGCTGTTCAATCCACTCCTGGACGGCGAGCTGGACATCTTCATCGTCCCCAAACCAGCGCCCACGCAGAGCAGCCTTGAGCTGGTGAAATAAAAAGTATTGGCTAGGGGCCAGATCTGAACTGTAGTGGGGATGGTTGAGCTCCTCGAATCCGAACTCGTGCAGGGCAGCTTGTGCAACTCTGGCCTTGTGGACTTTGACGACGTTGAAGTCGATCATGGAGCGTGAGGTTTTTAGGGACCCAACGGGCAGAGACCTTGGTCATGGCCAAATTGTCGTGGATGATGTTCATAACACTTCCATGTGATATTCCAAGTTCTCGCTCGATTTCTTCTACCTTTACCCGTCGATTTTCGAGGATCCTCCTCTCCACACGGGCCACATTGTCCTCGTTAGTCACGTCTGACTGGCTTCCTGGACGAGGGTCATCTTCAAGGGACTCATGACCATGGCGGAACTCCCTATTCCAGCGAGCAATGGTTGCATAGGAAGAAGCGGTGTCGGTGTACACTGCAACCATGCGTTCATGGATCTCTTTTGCATTCTTGCCTTCCTTGGTCAAAAATTTGATCACTGCGCAGTGTTCACTCAACCTTCTCCATTGTTGAAAAATTTGTGACTGACGATCTGCGATCAGCTACTGCTTCTTAAATAGACGAGGCAGGAACGTGCGGCTGCAGGTCCTGAATTGTCATAACTTTTCGTAACACCCCCACAAACAGCCATCCCCCTTCCTCTGTTTTGCCCTAACGATTCGCAAAACTTATTGACCGCCCCTCGTATAGCGTCAATGGAAAACAGGTATAAGGGAAAATGGAGCCCAGCTATGCTGGCTGACTTCTGCTGGAACCTGAAGCGTGAAACGCCTGAGACTTCTTACAAAAGAAGAAGTAAAAACTAAAATGTAGTTTAATACATTATATAATGCTAACAAACATGCTGATTCATTAAATATTCATGAATTAATTACAATGGACACATTTAATCTGAATTTGGGAGCGAAATGCATTTATGGTATAGTGGAAATCAGCATCAATTGCATAATTATTAAATTGGCAAATTACAAGAAAATATTACGTGATGGGAATTTTTTATTAGCAAATTCGAATTGAGCAAACTCAATTTCATAATAAAATGCACATGAGATGTTTTTTTTTCTTGACACTGAAATTTATTGCTCCTACTAGTATTTCTCCTTTTTTTGTCTCTATTAAGAATAAAGAAAATAATATAAATCGCATAATATTCTTCTTCCATGTCCATTATCTATACCACGTCTAAACACCTTCAGGCGCAACTGAATTCACACCCTTTTTCACACCATATAGATGTCTAACCTAGTCCTTCTTTACCTTTCGCTCACAAACATCCCTCTCAAGTTGTCCCTTTGCACTACTCTCATTTAAAACTCTTTCCTCCTCTTTCCATGTCCCAGTCTCACTTTGAGAGACTTAAATCTTCACCATTCACTAGCGCCTTAATCCACCTAGAGACCTTCTTGCCATTTAAATCCTAGTGGTCGCATTCTGTTTCATTTCTACTGCCAGGGCCGGATTACCGCATAGGCCAAATATGCCATGGCCTATGACCTCGTATATTTGGAGGCTCCGCACTTCTATGGCAGAACGTGTTTACTTACCGCCTTTATCTAACACTTCCAGCTGGTAATTTTGAAGGTGAAAGATCATTTTCTGTGTTAAAAAGATTGAAGAACCAGCTTCGATCAACAATAAGCCAAGACAATTTGTGCAGCCTATCCTTGTTGATCATTGTAGCAGAATGAGGTCACCGCATGGAGCTGTGAGAGCATGGCTGAACCAGGGTAAGGATGCAGCCTACGCCGTTATCACACGCCCCAGCTGTATTTGCCTAGAGACCGAGTTCAGCGTTTCCCACAGCCACCTTTCAGCAAACATTGTTGCCTTCCGCCCGAAGATCGAAGTCCGTTGGACATTCCATGCAAACGTTATCATAATTTCCCCTTCCCCCGAAAGAAACGCTGACTTTTGGCCAAAATCTCACGCGTGTGTGGAGGGCCGTCATAGCCACCTCACCAGGCGTCTATATAATCCTTCGACTCAGTTTAGTAAGCAGCACTGTTAGACTTCCCACTTATTCCGGCGAACGAGCTGAAGGACGCTCGTCCCCTCCCCCCTAGCGGCGATTTCGATTCGAGTTGAAGGCTAAATCGATTCGTGAACTCTGCCATAGTCAATCGGCAAATACTTCACTTCCTCCATCGCATTCATCGTATCCCAACTGTCCCCTTTTCTGCAACGAGCGCGTAAGCTAGTGTAACCGTTGCCGCCTGCAGATTGATCTAGAATCTGGCAGTATTTGTGTGAACGCCCTGGTTTAAAATCCTCCTTTAAATCACCAACCTGAATCTGACCTCCTTAATCCCCTAATTAACCCACCTGTATCTCGCGTAGACGTTTAACTCCGTCTGTGCTACCATTCCCTCTAAACCGAATATTTGTGTAAATATAAATATCATTTTGTTGTTAGCAAAGATATATTTTCGCTATTGTCTTTCTTTTGCAACCCCAGCGCGAACCAGATACTTACTAATCTTTGGCCAACTTGCACTCTAAAATATATGTTTTAAAAAGGACCCCGCAACGTTAATAATAAACCATCCCCACTGGACTCGTAACAATTTCCCTATTCACTAGCGGTCTTCAACCAGCTTCGGCCCAAAGCCCTAAAGTACCTACGTATATACACACACACACACACACACACACACATATATATATATATATATATATATATATATATATATATATATATATATAAAGAGAGAGTCTAGCCATTGCACGACAATCATGAAATCAGACGTAACAAAAGAAATTTATCTTTTAGGGCATCATTAATGACTTTTTCAAAATGAAATTAAGGAAAAGGTTAATATATTTCAAATGTTAATACAGACAGTAACCTTCCTTGTGTTTGCGCCAAATGATAACTGCAATCGTACTTAATGATATGAGTATATAATATCTGTCGTAGAAAGGACTCTCGATGATATACCATATATAACTATTCGTTGAGGGAACTTCTTTAATTATCTTTAGAGTGCGTTAATGTCTGGCGGGCCGATATTATGTATCTTCGATATGCTTAAGAAGTGGAACTGAGCTCAAGGATAATAATATTGCTATCATTAATAAAATAGTTTAATTAATAATAACTATCAACAAACACAAGACGGAAAATATTGACATAAACAGAGAATGGAAAGGGTCGTGGGGGCTCGGGCTAATCCGAGGATTAAAGGATTTAAAAAGGTAAAACAAATATAGAGTTAAAGAGATGGGATGGTTCGTTAAACCATTTAAAGCACAGGATAGAATTGACAAAAGGGTTAAGTACTCAAAGGTGACGTTTGGCTTACGTAACTTTATACTAGTGGTGCAGTGGAAGGCGACGTGAAGGAATTTTCGGTCCGCTGGCGAGTTCCAGCCGAAGGGGGGGGGGATAAGATGATCCTGACGTGGCGTCTTGGGAATGAGAACCGTTTCTCGACGAACGGCTTGAAGAACAATGGCTGTTCTATGTTGTTCTCTTCTGAACAACCGGGGGGTGAGAACCGTCTCTTGTTTACGGGCTCAAGAACAATGGATGTTGTACTGTTGTTCTCCTCTGAACAACAAGGGGGAAGTGTGAGAACCGTTTCTTGGCGAAGGGCTCAAAAGAACAATGGCTGTTCTAGGTTGTTCTCTTCTGAACAACAGGGGAGGTGAGAACCGTCTCTTGTCTACGGGCTCAAGAACAATGGCTGTTCTAAGGTGTTCTCTTCTGAACAACAAGGGGGAAGGGTGAGAACCGTTTCTTGGCGAACGGGCTCAAAAAGAGCAATGGCTGTTCTACGTTGTTCTCTTCTGAACAACAGGGGAAGGGGTGAGAACCGTTTCTGGTCAACGGCTCGAACGAACAATGGCTGTTCTAACGTTGTTCTCTTTCTGAACAACGAGGGGGAAGCCTTGAGGACTTGGCGTCACGAAAGGCTCGGACCTTGGCACTCAAGGGATATTGTCCTCCTTCTGGACAAGTGATGGTGAATCTCGAGGTCGAGGTCCCTTGGCGCACAAAGTGAGAGAGGGTCGTGGTGATGTTTCGCGACGAAAATCTGGATCTCCAATCTGATCTTAGTGGTAAAGTTTCCATCTAAATAGTCGAGACACTCCCTTGGCGTGGGGGACAATGGAGTGGGAGCTTCGAGGGAATGCACAGCCGAGCCTGGGAACAATGCCTTATCTGCCCATAAGCCTAACTTAATCTGGCGAGGTCGGCGTATGGGGGCAAACGGGGGGACGATAACCCCCTTGTTTAAACATTGACATCCGGTGGCTGCGATAAGACGTCAAGCTTTGAAGCGAAGATACACGTGGGAGCATCGTGGTTTTAAATAATATGTGATAGGAGTTGAAACTAACGCTGCCTCAACTCGTTCTATCACAATATCAGTAGTTTTATAAATTATGCGTTTTTGTACTTTCTTGAATATATAATTTTCTTTTATGTGCCTAAAATAGTGATGATTTCGTTGGCCTATACACATAGGGCCACGCTAAAATGAATGGCGTAGGGCTCCGAAACATCTTAATCAGGTCCTATGTACTACTATCATTTACGATGTATCCTAGATATTTAAAACTACACAGATGTTCCAGCGTGATACTACTTACTTGGATATCACCTACCACCGCATTTTCACCACGAAATATCATCATTATTTTACTCTTTTCTTGATTCAATTTTAGATCTCTCCACGCATACACCAGCAATATTACGGAAACCCTCTCACTCTAAGCCATCAACGCCAGGACATCGGGATAGTCCATCCCTTACCAATCTCATTCCCATATGCACTTGATAGTATCCCATCCATAAAGATTAAAGAGCCATGGCGTTATAACACAACCTTGTCTTCTACCCCAATTCCCCGTATGTCATACCCATCACTCCAACTATCTCTCACCCTAACACACGCTTTACTCTCAACATAAATACTCAACACACCATCCTAAAGTTTACCGCTCACTTCATACATTCTTAGTACCTGCCATTTACACCTTGGATCTTCAACGAGAGCAGTACCGCTGACTAGTGAGAGATTTTCGAATTTAAGTGGACGGTCGTTTGATTTTTTTTGTAAACCCAAAAAACAATAGTCATAGAAGAAATTTTAAAGTACGTTAGTTATATTTTAATTATTTTTTAATATTAAGTGGATATTCAAAGTGCAGTACCAAAAAACTATGATGGTTTCCGGATTGCGACAGAGATAATATAAGGAAAAGTTGAAGGTGATTTGCAGTCACGGTAGATATGTGGTGCTCAGGTTATGAAATAGGTAGGCTACTAGTACCAAGTTTCAGGATTCAATAGGCCCAGCGAGAAACTCCACAAAATAGACGCGCGGTGGTCATATTAAATTTTGACAAACTCCATACATATAAAATAATATGTCTAATATGAGAATAAGAAGATGAGAATGTAGATATATATTAATTTGCATATATGAATTTGTATAGAAAATAAAGAATGAAAATATATATGTCAATAGAGAGGAGGCAAGCGGTCCTTAGAGGTGCGCACGGGAACACACAAAAATACGAAAGCGTGAAACGGATATCAGGTCAAGACACCTGAGTCAATAAAAGGAAACGCATAAACAAACAATTCGCGTTTTGGAATAGATTTAGCAGAGGACAGGAGTCTACAAAGCAGCTGGGAAAATACAGACTCTGACCAAAGGAAATTGTAACTCAGATTTGTGACAAGCGAATCCTGTAAATAGAGATAAAACTATTGGAATATGTAGGTAAATCTTACACACATAGTTGTTTAGTAGCTCCGCCCTAGAGGTGGAAACTAATGAAACTAACGATGGAAGCTCGTCCCACGGACGAATCTAGGCGTAGCCTAGATCTATAGCTGAGACGGTTGTGATGACGTCACTCGAGCAGGCGGTAGAGCCGGCGCAGACTGCAAGCCGTCGAGAGTGAACCAGAGCGGGGAATTTCACACCCGTGCAAGCTTAATAATGTTTCTAATGAAGCTAGATCCAAATAAATATTTGTATTTATTGAATATATAGCGGGTGAAGCCTTAGTTGCAGTATCAAAGCTATTATATTGTGTGTTTCTAATACCAGTTAAACGCCTCAGAGAAAAGAGCGACCGCTAAGAATGAGTCCTTATCAAGTGAAGTGTTGTGGTTCTGTGCTGAACAACTTGCCTTGGTTATTCGAAAACGAAAGAAGTACAGCCCTTATTTTTTAATATGGGCTTGCACTGTTTACTATTCTAGTCCCTCCTGTTACAAGTTACTACGCTTGTGTGGAATAATGAATCTTACTCACCCAGATTTCTTGTGCAAGTTAACTTTGAAGCATGTCAAGTTTGGATCTGGTCTTAAAGTGAGCCACTTCTCTACCTGAAGGAAATATTTTCATTCTTGAAAGAGAGAGAAAAGCTTTTCAGTGTGTTCTTGGATGAAATTCACGTTCAGAAACGCATGTCATACAAAGGAGGACAATTACATGGTGCTTCTACAAACTCAACAAATGTAGCTACCACAATTCAAGTTTTCATGATAACTTTCCCCTATTTCATCTTACAATCATGCAGTTGCATTATTTCCTCTCTGTAATCTTATAACATATACGCTTCTTCAGCAGACTGAAACAATTACCAAAGTCTTGCATAATATTGGATTTCAAGTACTTACACTGGTATCTGACAATAATAGAGTGAATAGCACATGTTTGAGAAGCTAGGTGGACGAAGTCTTACATCTTTCATCCCAAATAAAATAATTACAAGGAGTGTATATTCCTATTGTTCGACGCAGTTCATTTGCTGAAATGTATCTGAAACAAAAGTATCCTGCCCAAACCTTTGTCTTGCCATGACCGGAAAACCCAAACATTGAAAAACATACAAGTTTATCACCGTTGATAAAGATTCTTTCTTATGAAAGAACCTCACATGTTAGACTAGCTTCAGGATTGTCAGAAAAATCTTTGTATCCATCTAATTTAGAAAGACAAAATCTGCATTATGCCCTTCAGGTCAAGAATGTTCCTGCACTCAAGGAATTCAAAGAAGTAGATTCATCAGGTACAACCATATTTTTTCTTTAAGTAATTTTTTAGTGGAACATTGTGAATGTGAAAACTCCCTTTAAAGGAGTAGTCCTCCGTCAAGAGCAGAGCAATCCAATAAGTGAAACTTCATCAAATGACCCAAATTTGTCATTTCTTGTTAAATGTTGTGAGTGGCTTGATGCCTGGAAAGGACTAAATAACTTAGAGAATAAAGTGCAGATGAGAGCAGGTAGATTGTCTAAGAAACTCACTTTGCACTTAAGCACACCACATCCACTTTAATTAGATTATGTGATTACTTGCTGCAATTTAATAGAGGCCATTAACACCGAATTTAAACTGAATACCAACTGTAACAAAAATCTATCAATCAAGACTCATTGAAAACCAAAAGTGACAAGAAGAAAGAAGAAACAAAAGATACAAATCACACATGCTACAAAATAAACAAAAGACAATAAAACTAAGCACTAAAGTATAAATTATAAAACAACAGCAAATGCACATAATAACATACAAAGTATATTAAGAATTTGAAAACAAATGGCTTGAACGCAATAGTAATAAAAACTAACGAAAACAACAAAGGAAACACGACAGAGAAAATAGCATCTCTTTGCCCCCTTACACGCTACTTTATATCTTCACGACTTGGCTATTTTCATCTATCTATCCACACACCTCCTTTTTCCCCTACACATACCTACTCACTTACCACAATTCCCGATTGACTTAAGTATATTTTGCTAAGAAATTTCAGATTGACAAACTGTAGTCTAGACTTGGAAAATACAGACAAATGAGGGGGGCTAACTATAATCTGTCAGGAAAACAGGTGCTAGAATCAGAGAACAAGTTGAAGATAGTATACCTGCTTTCCCTAAAGCCAGTAGAACAGGTGCTAGAATCAGAGAACAAGTTGAAGATAGTAAACCTGCTTTCCTTAAAGTCAGTAGAACAGGTGCTAGAATCAGAGAACAAGTTGAAAATAGTAAATCTGCTTTCCTTTAATTCAGTAGAACAGGTGTTAGAATCAGAAAACAAGTTGAATATAGTAAACCTGCTTTTCTTTAATTCAGTAGAACAGGTGCTAGAATCAGAGAACAAGTTGAAGATAGTAAACCTGCTTTCCTTAAAGTCAGTAGAACAGGTGCTAAAATCAGAGAACAAGTTGAAGATAGTAAACCTGCTTTCCTTAAAGTTAGTAGAACAGGTGCTGGAATCAGAGAACAAGTTGAAGATAGTGAACCTGCTTTCCTTAAAGTCAGTAGAACAGGTGCTAGAATCAGAGAACAAGTTGAAGACAGTAAATCTGCTTTCCTTAAAGTCAGTACAACAGGTGCTAAAATCAGAGAACAAGTTGAAGATGGTAAACCTGCTTTCCTTAAAGTTAGTAGAACAGGTGCTAAAATCAGAGAACAAGTTGAAGATAGTAAACCTGCTTTCCTTAAAGTCAGTAGAACAGGTGCTAAAATCAGAGAACAAGTTGAAGATAGTAAACCTGCTTTCCTTAAAGTCAGTAGAACAGGTGTTAGAATTAGAGAACAAGTTGAAGATAGTAAACCTGCTTTCCTTAAAGTCAGTAGAACAGGTGCTAGAATCAGAGAACAAGTTGAAAATAGTAAACCTGCTTTCCTTTAATTCAGTAGAACAGGTGCTAGAATCAGAGAACAAGTTGAAAATAGTAAATCTGCTTTCCTTTAATTCAGTAGAACAGGTGTTAGAATCAGAAAACAAGTTGAATATAGTAAACCTGCTTTTCTTTAATTCAGTAGAACAGGTGCTAGAATCAGAGAACAAGTTGAAGATAGTAAACCTGCTTTCCTTAAAGTCAGTAGAACAGGTGCTAAAATCAGAGAACAAGTTGAAGATAGTAAACCTGCTTTCCTTAAAGTTAGTAGAACAGGTGCTGGAATCAGAGAACAAGTTGAAGATAGTAAACCTGCTTTCCTTAAAGTCAGTAGAACAGGTGCTAGAATCAGAGAACAAGTTGAAGATAGTAAACCTGCTTTCCTTAAAGTCAGTAGAACAGGTGCTAGAATCAGAGAACAAGTTGAAGACAGTAAATCTGCTTTCCTTAAAGTCAGTACAACAGGTGCTAAAATCAGAGAACAAGTTGAAGATGGTAAACCTGCTTTCCTTAAAGTTAGTAGAACAGGTGCTAAAATCAGAGAACAAGTTGAAGATAGTAAACCTGCTTTCCTTAAAGTCAGTAGAACAGGTGCTAAAATCAGAGAACAAGTTGAAGATAGTAAACCTGCTTTCCTTAAAGTCAGTAGAACAGGTGTTAGAATTAGAGAACAAGTTGAAGATAGTAAACCTGCTTTCCTTAAAGTCAGTAGAACAGGTGCTAGAATCAGAGAACAAGTTGAAAATAGTAAACCTGCTTTCCTTTAATTCAGTAGAACAGGTGCTAGAATCAGAGAACAAGTTGAAAATAGTAAATCTGCTTTCCTTTAATTCAGTAGAACAGGTGTTAGAATCAGAAAACAAGTTGAATATAGTAAACCTGCTTTGCTTAAAGTCAGTAGAACAGGTCCTAAAATCAGAGAACAAGTTGAAGATAGTAAACCTGCTTTCCTTAAAGTCAGTAGAACAGGTGCTAAAATCAGAGAACAAGTTGAAGATAGTAAACCTGCTTTCCTTAAAGTCAGTAGAACAGGTGCTAGAATCAGAGAACAAGTTGAAGATAGTAAACCTGCTTCCCTTAAAGTCAGTAGAACAGGTGCTAGAATCAGAGAACAAGTTGAAGATAGTAAACCTGCTTTCCTTAAAGTCAGTAGAACAGGTGCTAAAATCAGAGAACAAGTTGAAGATAGTAAACCTGCTTTCCTTAAAGTCAGTAGAACAGGTGCTAAAATTAGAGAACAAGTTGAAGATAGTAAACCTGCTTTCCTTAAAGTCAGTAGAACAGGTGTTAGAATTAGAGAAAAAGTTGAAGATAGTAAACCTGCTTTCCTTAAAGTCAGTAGAACAGGTGCTATAATCAGAAAACAAGTTGAAGATAGTAAACCTGCTTTCCTTAAAGCCAGTAGAACAGGTGCTAGAATCAGAGAAAAAGTTGAAGATAGTAAACCTGCTTTCCTTAAAGTCAGTAGAACAGGTGCTAAAATCAGAGAACAAGTTGAAGATAGTAAACCTGCTTTCCTTAAAGTCAGTAGAACAGGTGTTAGAATTAGAGAACGAGTTGAAGATAGTAAACCTGCTTTCCTTAAAGTCAGTAGAACAGGTGCTGGAATCAGAGAACAAGTTGAAGATAGTAAACCTGCTTTCCTTAAAGTCAGTAGAACAGGTGTTAGAATTAGAGAACAAGTTGAAGATAGTAAACCTGCTTTCCTTAAAGTCAGTAGAACAGGTGTTAGAATTAGAGAACAAGTTGAAGATAGTAAACCTGCTTTCCTTAAAGTCAGTAGAACAGGTGCTAAAATCAGAGAACAAGTTGAATATAGTAAACCTGCTTTCCTTAAAGTCAGTAGAACAGGTGTTAGAATTAGAGAACAAGTTGAAGATAGTAAACCTGCTTTCCTTAAAGTCAGTAGAACAGGTGTTAGAATTAGAGAACAAGTTGAAGATAGTAAACCTGCTTTCCTTAAAGTCTTTCCACTCAAATGTTTTGCATATAACGGATATGAATACTTCCTATGTGGAGGATGAGGAATCTTCTGTCACCTCTCTAGATATTTTTGATGGTAGTCATGAAGTTTATACAGATGAGGAACTGTCACACACAAATCAGAAAGTACTGATTTATATTTCAGGGTATGTAGATCACACTATGCAGAGAAAGTCTATGTGTTCTCTATGTGTTGCAAATATTTGTTCGAAAAATGTTCTTGTAGAGATATCAGAAGAAAATTGTCAGTACACTAAGCAGGTTAACGGGGGAGGGTTAAAATAGCCCACAGAGTTGACTGTTTATTGCATGTACAAACACCTACAAAATAGTTCAGGTTCTCATGAGTACTTATGAGAAATAAGTTCTAAACTTCTCAAATCACAGAACTGTTTTAATCAATTTGTCTATTATTTACCTTCAAAACAATGTTGATTTCAATTAAACTTTTATATGTGGTACCTCAAACAAGCATTTCATTATTTGAGGTCAGCAGCAAATATTTTTGTGAATAATTATTGTAAATCTCTGAATGACAATCTTTTACACAATGTTAAGGCAAACAAAAGGAAGTTGTCAACATTTAATACATAATGTGGAGAGTAGTTACATTCACCCCTCAAAAAAAGATGTATTCTATGATACCTACGTAGTTTGAATACAGGTAAAACCTAGAGGAGTGTGAGTGCGTATGAATGCTACAATGTTACTCATTATCGTAAAGGATGAGCCTGTAAGTGTGGACGTATACCTCACTCATTTCCAGTGCAGTAAGTTAAAATAAGCGCAGTTTCGTTTTTACACCTCTCAGTCTGCATGTGCCGCATAAGCAGGTACCTATTAGCCATCATCATCACTAACTCTATAATTTAAGAATGGTATTTTTTTGAGTATTTGAATAATAATTTCATCTTAGTTTGGTTGACTTATTTTTTTATCAAAGTTATTTCTAATAATTATTTTATAATAACAAAAAACAAAATGGTGAAGTTCAGAAATAAATATAATTATCAAAATTTTGTGAATTTTTTAAAACCCAAAGAATTAAAAATGGTGAAGTTCAAGAAATTTAGTTTAGAGTTCCTTTTTAAAATTATTATAATTGGCGAAGTTCAGAAAATTTATAAAAATTTAACCATGGCTGCATTTTTTTCAGATTTTAAATTTTAATCTTAGTAGCGAAGCGCAAGCTTCCCCTGTAGGGGTGAATGGCGAAGCCATTGCCTGGTGTCTTAATAATTTCATTATGAAAACATTGAATACTTTAAAGCTTTCAATTGATGCCTCCTAATAGTCAACAAATGCTCAAAACCTGAATAATACAACCGAAAGTAAGTAGTGTGCAGTTCACAATCATTGGTAAAGTCAAGCTTGGAAGCGGCTGTCGGGTCCGCCTGCCCGCGTGAAATCATCATTTCGGCATCCAGGCCTGTAAATTTTGGAGGCTACGGTCTAGGCCACGTCCCTTAGAAAATAAAACTGTATTTATAGTCGAGCAATTCATTAAGAGTTATTCATACTTTAAGATCTATTCAGAATTAAGAAATTATGATTAATTCGTTCGCATATTAGCGTTACGAAACCCATTTAATTAGCCTAAGTCCTGCCGCTCCAGAATTCAATACTTCACGTTGAATAGAAAAACCTGCTTGTCGCCCGCGAAGTACTTCGTGACGTGCTGCTTACCCCTTAATAGGCCCGTATTAGAATAAAAGTATATTTTTGTTACGTCATTTCTCAAAGTCCTTCTTTACCTCGATTACCCGAAAACCTTCGGTAAGCCGAGTCTAAATCAGAGTACCGGCGAAGAATCATTTTAGAATTCAAAAATTTAATTCACCTTCACTATAAATTGGCTACCTATTAATTAGGTAACATTGATCCCTTACCTATAAATTGGTAACGCCGAAGTTTTCCTATAGATACATAGATTGGGGAGTGAACTGATAGAAGTTTCAAGGCATTAAATGGATCTCGCAATGTTAAATCTGGTTTCATTCTTTGAGCTTAATAACTCAAGCAGGAAAATAAACAATGAATTCAAACTACAAATTTAGCATTGTTAAACCAATCTAGATAAAAGAAAATTCACTCACAAGATAACACTGGGGAACAATGGATTTGGTGAATTTACAAAAGTACATTTTCCTACCTAATTCGAGTATACTGAATTCAAATCTGAAATTAGATTCTCTTTAAATGCTACAGATTTTTCGTAATATCAATAACTAATATTATACAACAATTTTCATTTTATCACGCCTATCATCATGCCCTGAAGTAATTTTGAATCATCCTTTTGCGTTATTTATAGTAAAGCAGGTTTTTTTGCACAAACATTTTATTGCATATGAGAAGAAACTTGAATTACACATCAGGATTACAAATACTGTAATCAAATATACGCTAATTTATTAATGACCGTACATCAGGTTGGAGGACCTCTTCTTGATTTCAATCGGGCAAAAACTTGCGTTTATAACTCTTTCTCTTGTAAGTCTTCTCTGGCTGATCTCTTCTAATCGTTCAGCAGTAGTCCGCCATCATGTGTCTATCCCAGTGACCTTGGTAGTGCTCATATATCGTCATCAAATCCTGATGGAAGCATTTCCCTTGTTCCTCACTCACGGCTACCAGTTTCTCTGGGAATCGGTCGAGGTGACTATTTAGGCAATGCAGCTTCACACTCATGTCGCATCCTAGATCAAGATATGCTAAAAGCATATTAGTGCGGATCACAAAGTTTGATATATTGCGCCTTTGATGAACTAGCATGTAACAGCCACATATCTAGCAGAAGGTGTCTGGATCATTAACGCAATTTCCTCTTGACGAAGCCATCACTCTAACATGAGACCTGAAAAAAGAAACAATAATTTCAATATTTTGCACAATAAAACTTATTACTATCTTACTACTATATACTGTGAAGTATTTGCTTTCTACAAGCACCCTCTCTGTCCGTCCGGAGGGCAGTTTTCGTGGAAACGAGAAAATAGAAATTACAGAATAACTATAGCATATAGGTAAAAATGGATTATATATTTGAAATCAGCATGAAAAGACGAATTAAAATTGGTAGATAAATCTAAGTCACCAGAAGATGTGATTAAAATTGTTCCCCTGGGTAATTATTGATCCTATTAACATGTTTTAAAAAAATCCCACGATAAATATTTCCGAGATATTATTAAGTTCTAATTTGTGGTACTGGCCGTGATTGGACCGCACGGCCTTTGCTGGGCCGTGTAAATTTATAATTTATTAACATAAAAACTTACATCCTCTCGCTTTAGTGACACTCCAATAACCAACAGGAATATATAAAAATATAGTTTTGTTACCCATTTTAATTTTAAGAAAATTGGCATTTATCATTAAATAGGCAAACTCTTATATTTTACGACTTAAATGACAAGTGAATTTCGACCCAGTTGACTTTTCTTATCGGTGAAACTGAACTGCACAACGATGACATCAGGAAATTAGAGGGAGCAACCAGTGACCAAAAATAAATATGTTTTTTCTCGGGTTCGTGGGATTTTTTCTTGGCCATTTTAATCTCCGTTTTGAGATATTTTCTTCCCTGGTATACCAGCTTCCCACATGTGTTAAAATTTATATTATTTTAGGGCCTTTTGCTATCTATACAATGTGTTATTGACCATATTAAATGCACTTTCCCACTCTTGCCATGTTAAAGTTGATATTATTTTTATAATTATGTCATTTTGATCCCTTATTTGTTCATTATCCCTGTTCTTTCTGTATATTTATTTTACTTTTCTTTTAATGTCTATTATCCACCACTCATATTTTCTTCATTGTATGAAAACGCCCTGTTTGGTAATATGCTTCTTTTTCTTATACTTGTAATTAACAAATTTCGAATGTAAAGAAGAACTAAACGTGTTATATGAGACAACACATAGACATATTGGGGTATGTATGTATATATTTACTAAATTAATGAAGAGAAGCGCGTACAGACTTCTTACTCGGCCCTTGAATGGAGGTATAATTTGAGCTGTTCACAATGGTTGATAAAGCACCCTTTCCTCGTTCCAGTATTTGGGAGTGCCTAAGTTTGTTATTTCCAATTTTGGTATACTTAAACTTTTTTCCAATTCTCTTTATTTCGTTTTATCCATATTATCAATTCCTCTGATTATCTCCCTTTCATTCTTTCTCCAATGAATGGAAATGTTCTCGTAATTTGCATCTGTTTCATTTCCAAATTAAAATGAGAATTCTTCACCGTCCAGGTTATTTTGAGTCCAGGTAAGTCACCTACACTGAATAGATAATTCGGACACGGGGGAGAAGTTGTTGCTCTCCTTGTCCCAATTTTCAATTTCCTGTACTTCCTTCTTATTTCCGGCATCAAATATTCTTGGTACTCGTACAAATGTGCCAGTGCTTAATTAAATGAGTCCTCCCGCGCCTTTTATGCATCTTTTTTATCGTTTGCTGGTTATTCTTTCTCAGACACAAAGTTATAACACTTTTTTATGGGGGTTCTTCTGATCTTACCATCGATTAGAATAAATTTAATGTTAAGGTGCAAATATTAAGTAGGTCCATTTGTTTCCTATTCACTTCAGCTTTTTTGCCTGCATATGTGGTGGCGTTGTAGATAGAGGGCTGTAGGAAGAAGTGCGATGAAAAAAAATAAGAAAGAAGCATGTGTGCGGCGAGTTGCGGACACTTTCCCCACGTCGCTGATATCAGTGTACGCGCGGCCTGATCGACCCGGCCATCATGGATTCTCAAAAAGCCTCACCTCAAACAGAGCTTATAAGCCGCCAGCTTGTAATCTCGCCACATTACAGCATGAAGAATCTTCATATCGTCGTCAGGCGCGCGTCGTAAAAGACGACTAAACCTGGATGGGTAGCCGCTACCCGGGAAAGCCACGCCTCCGAAGGTGTTATCCCGGGAGTGAAATTCGTAATGACGGTAATGGGCTGGGTTGTCGCGGACCGCGATCTGTCAGGCCAGCGTGTCCGCGTTAATGTGGGAACAAAGTTGGTGTGTAGAATATTAAGCGTATATGTGATGTGTGAAAGAGGGGAGGGGTAGCTAATGTCTTTAAAGCAGGAAGATTACAGATGGCTGCTCCATGTGAGACAAACCTGAAAGGGAATGAAGAGCTTGCCTGCGATTGAGTAAATGGATGTGATCAGGTGTATATCAAATTAGTAGTGGTAAAGAGGGTGTAGCAGTGCTTTTGAGTGAAAAGTATTATGATACAATGCTATGAATAGGTGAGCTCGAAAATTATATGGGTGAACTTGATATTTGCAAGGGTGGAACTGTGCGTGGTTGTAGTGTATGAATCCTATAATAGTAGAAGTGAAGCTTAGAAAGAGAGATCTTGAGTGACCTGGGACGAATGGTGGATGGAATTGAGAATGCATGTAGGTTGTAGGAGAGATAAATGGATGGATAGTTAACAGAATGAAAGAGGAGATAACATTTGGTAACCCGGATAGAATGAAAATGAAGAGAGAGTGGTAGGGTTCTGTGCTGAGAGAAACTTATGAGTAACAGACGCATTCTTTCAGCATAGGGATGTGCATAAATACACCTGTGTTTGGTGAGAGAGATGGAAGAGAACTTAAGGGTATGATTGATTTGTACTTATTAAGAAATAATAAGCTGTAGGGCGTATTTGATCTGAAAGATGTAAGAGACATGAGTATGGGAGAATCTGATTAAATAATTGTGTTGTGTAAAGTTAACCTGGTTAGTGCATGCATGGGAAGATATGAGAAAGATGGGAAGCGAGGAAAATTAGAAGTAAAAGGTTATTGAAACAGAGAGAAAGTATAACGAGAATGTGTTTGGAAGTAGATGGGGAGAATAAATCCGAGCAGGGAAATAGAGGAAATGTAAAAAAAAGGAAATGGTAGTAGATAGTGCAACTGAAAAAGGAAGCAAAATCCTGAAGGTTAGAATGAGAATGTGAGGCGTGTTGTGGAAAGCAGAATGGAGAGGTCCTTTAAAATGCTTAATTGTGAAGATGAGGATCACAGGGAGATTTGATTGAATGCATACAAGGAGAGAAGAAGGGATTTGAAACGAGTAGTAGTAGTGGTAGTAGTAGTGATAGTAGTAGTAGTCGTAGTAGTAGTAGCAGCAGTTGTAAATAGTAGTAGTAGTGGTAGTAGTAGTACTAGTTGTAGTAGTGGTAGTAGTAGTAGTAGTCTTAGTATTAGCAGCAATAGAAGTAGTAGCAGTAGCATTAGCTGTATTAGTAGTAGTAGTAGATGTAGTAGTATTAGTCGTAGTAGTAGTAGAGGTAGTATTAATAGTAGTAGAGGTGGTAGTGGTAATAATAATAGTAGTTCTAGTACTAGTAATGTTGGTAGTAGTAGGAATAGTAGTAGTAGTAAAGATTTTTTCAACAAGGACGCTCGAGCTTTGTCAGGCGATAGTGGCCATGTTGTTAAAGCGACATCTGACAACCTCACTGTGAACTGTTCAGTAGTACTTGGCAAGTCAGGATGAATGGTTATAGCGTTGAACAGCAGGTGCAAATCATCAAATGTTATTATCAAAATCACTGCTCCGTTCGACAAACGTTTCCCCCCCCCCAAAAAAAAAAATCATCTTCAGCAACGAGGCCCATTTTTGGATGAATGGATTTGTCAACGAACAAAATTGTCGGATTTGGGATGAAAACAATCCACATGAGATACACCAGCACCAATTGCATCCCAACAAAGTCACTGTTTGGTGCGGATTTTCGTCTAACGGAACCATCGGTCCGTATTTTTTGGCGAACGAAGATGGGATTGCCATAACCGTCAACGGCGAGACCTACAGATCGATGATAAGCAACTTCTTGTGGCCTCAACTGGATTATATGCCTGATATGGATACTGACTACATGTGGTTACAACAGCCCGGCGCTACGTGCCACACTGCGCACCCCACGATAGACATTTTGCACCAGCGATTTCAAGGCAGGGTCATCTCGCGCGGCGGCGACGTCAACTGGCCACCGAGATCATGCGATTTAACGCCATTAGACTACTTTCTTTGTGGCTACCTTAAATCGCAGGTCTATGCGAATAATCCGCAAACAGTTGATGTCCTCAAAGTCAACATAACGAACACCATTTAGCAAATTCAGCCAGATTTATGCGACAAAGTCATCGAAAATTGGGCCTCGCGAATACGTTCCACCAAGCAAAGCCGCAGCGGACATTTGAACGACGTCATATTCCACACTTAATGCCATAAAATGTACTTTCAAATTTAAAATAAATTGAGTGTATATATCACACACAACTTGTTTTATTTACATTTAAAAATCAAGTGACCTTAATGAAAGACCCTATAGTAGTAAGGTAATAGTAGTAAGTTAGTAGTAGTAATGGTAGTAGTAGTATCGTACTACATAATTACATAAACAAGGACCAGTAAAGACCCTAAGGTCCGCTTACATAAGATGTTAACTAACACTTTCTAACGTTAGTGTATCATGCTTCTTTTTTATTACATGCTTTTTTTTGGTTTTTAAAACTATTTCAACTCTACGGTACACACTTATCTACAAGTGTACCCTTTATATATATATATATATATATATATATATATATATATATATATATATATATATATATATATATATATATATATATATAAATATATATAAATATATATATATATATATATATATATACATATATATATATATATATATATATATATATATATATATATATATATATATATATATATATATATATATATATATATATATATATATATATATATATATAAATGAAAAACTCACAAAGTATCACGGGAGGGTAGCAAATGAATGCAATGTCCCGCAGGAAAAAATGAAATGGTGTTTCCAAGTACTTTCGAACTTTATTAAGTTCCTTATCAAGGATAACTACAAGAAATAATATTATATTAGAGGTATATATACGAAAGAAAAGTATGAAAGGCCGCCTCAAAAAGAAGAAATCACCAATGAGGAAGACGGAAGGGGGAAGGTAAAGATTCACATTAAGAATTACATGAAGCAGGTAGTAAGGTCAAACTGAGAAGACGGAAAGGGTAACAGATTAAAAGAAATGGAGATAGCCTAACGAGGGAGATTATAAGACACGAGGAGCGAAAGAGTGGGTAAAATACAATGTTCATAACAGAGCAGTGAAAATTTTTTAAAAAGGGGCCACATAACTAAAGATTGTATATAAAAAAACTAAAGACAAAAGTCAGAACTAATTTCTTTGAGTATTAGTTTTTTAATTATAGCATCTATTTTATATAAGCCAGGGGAAATAAAGTTTGCCCTCCAAAACCAAACCTGTGAATAACTATAAGTGTGTTTTCTGTCAAGGGCAACACATAACTAATAAATTTACTGTGTATAAAACTTATGATAATCGTATTGATTAGAATAAGAGAATTAAATTGTGTACGAGATGTAGCGGTAAACACCCTACAGAAAACTGCCGAATAAAACTCAATAAGTGTTTAAAGTGTAAAAAGGCGTTTCATCATTTAAATTTTTGTGACGAGTTGCCAAACATTGAACAGAGAGTTTGTGCTGTCCAGTCCTCAAGTCATAAAATATCGACCACGTTGCCAGTGGGAAAATGCTCCATGAAAGCTAAGGGGCGAAAATATGCAGTTAAAGTACTATATGACCAGGGTTCACAGCGTACCTTTATCAGTGCAAATCTCGTAGCAAAATTGAATTTACAAATAAAGGAATGGGTAGAGGTATGAATATCTGGGTTCACCGGCAAATGGACAGTCAAAAGTATGGTATAGTAAGATTCACTATTAAAGATGGGAATAAATTTGTAAGATTGCAAACGCTAGTGTTGGGTAGATTACCCCGAAACATCAAGATTGATGGGTTGAGTAATTGTTTACCACACCTAGTTAAGGAGTAAGGATGTCTGATCCATATTTGGGAGATTTGATAACAGATGTGGATTTATTGGTAGGAGCGGATCAGTATAACAAATTGGTAGAGGGCATGGTTAAACTCAAGGGTATGACTTTCCTAAAAACAAGGGGAGGTTTCGTATTGTATGGAAAAATCCCTAATAAATACGTGCCCGTTACTGGGGAAGCAAGGTAGCTTTAGTGACCAATATAGGTGTACTACCTTTCAATAATTGTCCTGATCTGTCAAATTTGTGAAAGTTGGATACAATAGGGATTCAACCTGAAACAATTAGTTATGAAGAACAGGCAGTGATAGATCAATACAAAAATACAGTACAATTCAAAGAGGGAAAGTATTGGGTGAAACTGCTCTGGAAACCCGACCACCAAAACCCACCACCAATTACAAATTAGCTAAAAACAGGCTAAAACAAGTTTGAAAAAACTGAGGTCAAACGCTAACATTATCAAAAAATATGATAATGTTATTAGAGAGCAGGTAGAGAAAGGATCTATAGAAAAGGCGACTAGTGCTGAAGTAACCTACCCGTAATAAGGGAAAGTAAAACTCCTCCATTAAGAGTAGTATTCGACTGTAGTGCGAAACTAAAAAATGGTACTAGTCTAAACGATTGTCTATACACCGGACCCACTATAACTGATAAATTAATGGACGTTCTGATTAGATTCCGGACAAATAAATATGTTTATACAGCAGATATAAGTAAGGCTTTCCTTAGATTAGGATTGCAGGAAGAGGATCGTAATTTTACGATATTCCCCTCTCTCTCTCTCTCTCTCTCTCTCTCTCTCTCTCTCTCTCTCTCTCTCTCTCTCTCTCTCTCTCTCTCTCTCTCTCTCTCTTTTAAAGAAAGTAGAGGGGGAGATGACGCCCCCTTGTCGCAGGAAGAGAGCTTGTGTGTACCTTTGACATTTCGAGCTATGTCGGTGGGGGTACCTCTTCTGGATACCCCTGGTAGGGCTTCCCTTGTCGATTTGGTCGGAAACGAGGTTCCAGACTAAGTGCGTCATTCCTTCCTTTTTCTACTCTATCCTTCTCCTTTTTAACTTTTATCCTATCTCTCCCACTTATACAAAAAAAACCTACTCCTATCATGCAACTCTTTCCCTTTTTCCCTCTATCTACATATAAGGACCTGGCAACTACCTCACGCGTCAGAAGAGAGGCTTTGTAACCTCTATAAACAACGCCAATCAACGCTCACTGGTTGCAAGAGACTAGGACTGGAGGTGTCCTAGGCGTTGGGGCACGATGAATGGCATGAGGGTAGTGCCCCGTTAACCCCTTCCCTGGCGCGTAATTATTGACCGTTCCCAGTGCCCGTTGACGGGTGCCTCTGGTAGTATCGGTCCGAGGTGACGGCCCGTTGTTCCAGGTTGGTTGCCA
The DNA here is from genome assembly GCA_963969495.1 of Ceratothoa steindachneri. Lineage (NCBI taxonomy): Eukaryota > Metazoa > Arthropoda > Malacostraca > Isopoda > Cymothoidae > Ceratothoa > Ceratothoa steindachneri. The sequence goes on from OZ018320.1 coordinate 80,267,876, forward strand.
GGCCAATAAAAAGCCTTGGGTCGAGTCTCTTGGTGGGGCGGGATATCCATTAAACGCTGCTCCGAGATCCGGGCCGCTGTGAAGGGAACTAGTAGGAGTTTAGTAAGGGGCGTGTTTCGTTGTTGTTCACTTGGTGACAAATCGATGGCCCCTTCGGGGACCGTCTGTGCTGCTTGGTTGGGAGCCACGGCATGCCAAGGCTTGACGACTCGGTCGGACGATCAGCAGCACATGGAGCGGGCCTTCTGAAAGACTCTGAAACGACTCCGATCAATAGGCGGGAGCGACTCACGCGGGAAGAACTCACAAACCCCCTTTTTATATATTGATTGGTCACAAGCTTAAGAAATATAGAGTGTTCAAAATGGCAGGCAAGAAAGGTCCAGCAGCTCTAAAATTCACGTGTGCCACATGTAAGAAGGACAAGTGGTGCGTTGACTTCCCGGAGTGCTGCTATGCGAAATGCCACCCAGGCAGTGTATGCACCACTTGCATCTTAAAGAAGGAAGTGGATGAAGTAGTGACCTACTACCTCTGCAGAGAGGCCGGGCCCGAATGTGGCAGAAACGCCTAAAGGAAAAAAGAAAAAAAGTCGAAAAAGAGAAGGAAGAAAGAGGAAGAGAAAGAAATAGAAGAAGAAAAGGTAGAAGAAGTTAATAAAAAGGATGATAAGGGAAAAAAGATGAGAGAGAAGAATAAGAAGAATAAAAAAATATGCCTGAAAAGACCAGGACGGGGAAGAGAGAGGAATCGGAGAGCTTGCCTCCGAAAATAAAGACTCCGAGCTCAGCAGGCAAATGTGCCAGGAACAGCCTCATGGGTGATTCCCAGGCACGGGGCCTGCTGCCCCTGCTAGCGGCCCGCCTTCGCACAAGCGTTAAGGTGAGCTGCCTCCCACGCTGTGGGAATAAGCAGGTAAGAGCTGAGGCCGAGAAGTCTCAGATTTCTGAGACTTAAGTCGTTGCCCTTATGATAAGTGGCAACGACCTCTACCTCAGAGGAGGTAGGGTAAGCCCTACAGGCTAAAATATAAAGACGGTTATGAGCGCTGTCGACGACTGTGGATTGAAAACCCACAGACGCGTCGTGGTGGGGATGCTCCCGAGGTGGGGTCCAAGACGAACTGCCCACGTGAGGAACATATCGCTAAACCGGCGCCTTGCAGACCTCTGTACGGCGGAAGGTGTCTTTTTTGTCGACCCATACGCCGTATTCTATGCTAGAAAAGACCTTTACCAAAGGGATGGGGTGCACCTCTCCTTTAAGGGCAAAGCTTTCCTAGCCAACCTCATCCAGGATGTTGTGGAGCGCACCTAAAGGAGTATCCGGCCCATTGGGAAGGCGGACGTACGCCAGTACGCCCGAGTCACTCCCCAAACAACCTTCTCGGAGGTTGTCAAAAATGGTGCCACCGCAACAACCAAGAAGCCGGGAAACAGAAGAGTATAGGGGGTCCTACATTAGGGGACTCCCTGAAAGTTCTTATGTTCAATAAGAGGTCTATCAGGAACAAGTTTCCTGAGCTCCGTGGCCTCGTAGCGACGGAAGAACCCGAAATGGTAGCCATAACAGAATCGTGGTTAAAAACCTCAAACTGAGAGTTTGAAGGCGAATTCATGGTTCCTGGCTACCAACTCTTTCACAAAGATAGGCCAGACAAAGAGGATAGCGGTGTAATGTTGTATGTCAAGGATACAATCAAATCTACGAACTCCAACATTATATCCGATCACGAGCTCCTAGGCGTTGACCTCGAGATAGGTCCTGTCAGATACAGGACCCTGCTGCTTTACAGACCCCCTTCCCAACCCGTTGAGAAGGACAGGAAACTGTACCAGCTGCTCGGTGAGCTTGTTCAAGGCAGAGTGTGCATCGTTATGGGCGACTTCAACAGACAAGTTGACTGGAAAACCAGAGCAGCCTGTGGCGAGAGCGCGCTACTCCTGGAATGCGCCAACAACGAGTTCCTCACTCAATGGGTCAGATAACCGACGAAAGGAGACAATATCCTCGACTTGTTTTTTACTTCTAAGGATGATATCGTTGAGGATCTCTCTGTAGGCGAAGAGCTCGGTGGCAATGATCACCAGCTAATTATATTTACCGTCAAGATCCCGAAGGTAAGGTCTGTTGCCAGTCAATCAATGAAATTTGACTTGAGAAGAGCAGACTTTGCAAGCCTTCGTGTTGGGCTGACTGATGTAAGGCTAGCGGTATGCAAAGATGTTGAGGATTCGTGGAACAATTTTTAAAATAAGTTCATGAGTCTTCAATCAAGTTGCATCCCTTTGAAATGCCTTCGTCGGTCTTCTGTTCAACCAAAGTGATTTAATCAAGAAATCAACCAACTGCTTAGGGAGAAGAGAAATGCGTACCGGCGATCGAAGATCTCGGGTGCCTTTGACAAGTACCGGAGGCTAGCCAGAAGAGTGAAGTCCAGCATAAGGGGGGCTAAGCGGTCTGAGAAACTCCGAGTGGTGAGACTCTGCAAGGAGAATCCCAAGGAGTTCTTCGGCTATGTAAATAGCCGTAAACCAATCCATCGTAGGATTGGGCCCTTAGTGGACGAGGAGGGTGCATTCACTCACTCAGATGCAGAAAATGCTAACCTGCTCAATGACTACTTCTCTTTAGTGTTTACTAAAGAGTGTGGTTCCATCCCCCAGCCCACTGATCCCTACTCGGGAGAAAAGCTGGAGCTAATGGACTTCACCGAAGGAGAAATAAAGAAAAAGATCACTAACCTAAAGACGAATAAGTCCCCCGGACATGACGGGTTTCTATCTAAGGTGTTGAAGGAAGTGTACGATGAAGTATCACGACATTTGTGCGCTATCTTTAACATGTCAATCCGGACCCGATGCGTTCCTAGAGACTAGCGGGAGGCGGAGGTGACTCCGATCTTCAAGAAAGGAGACCCCAGCCATCCGTCAAACAACCGACCCATCAGTTTGACTTCGATAGTCGGTAAACTCATGGAAAGCATGATAGTGGACAAGATAACGTCTTATTTAGAGTCAAACCTGCTACTGAAGAGTTCCCAGCACGGCTTCCGAAGGCAACGGTCATGCCTGACGAACCTTGTGGAATTATTCCACTTCGTGTTGAGTGAGCATGATCGGGATAAAGCGGTGGATGTTGTGTACCTTGACTTCCAAAAGGCATTTGACAAGGTACCACACCGCACGCCTTCTCCGGAAAGTGAGTGCGAAGGGCATAGACGGCAAGGTAGCAGGTTGGATAGAGAGCTGGCTAAGTGACAGACGGCAACGCGTAGTGGTGAATGGTCGGGCCTCTGAATGGGCGCCCTTATCTAGCAGTGTCCCTCAAGGTTCCGTCCTGGCCTGGAACCACTACTGTTTATTATCTATGTCAACGACATGGACGGAGACATGGTTCCCAAAATCTCCAAATTTGCGGATGACACCAAGCTTGGTATCAATGTGGCAAAGGAGGAGAACACTGCCTGCCTCCAAGAGGACCTTCAAAGGATTGGGGAGTGGTCGGACATGTGGCACGTGCCTTTCAACGTGAGGAAATGCAAATTAATGCATATCGGCAACCGAAACCCCAAATCTCAGTACATCCTTAAGGGCATTGTTCGTGAATCGAATGACACTGAGAAGGACTTGGGTGTAACTATCAATAGCGACCTCAAGTTCTCGAAACAGTGCATTGAGGCAGAGAAGAAAGCCCAAAGGATGTTAGGCTACATAAAGCGCCAGTTTGGATACCGTAACAAGGAGATAGTACTTTGTCTGTACAACTCCCTCGTTCGGCAGCACCTGGAGTACGCCGTACAATTTTTTTATTTCCTCTATTTGACATAAAAGTTATAAGGATAGACTAAGGGAACTAGATCTGTTCTCGCTGGAAACCCGTAGACTGCGTGGTCAGCTCATTGAAGTTTTCAAAATACTTCGAGGGTTCGACAATGTTGACTACCGAGATATTTTCACACTGAGTGAGAACAGAACGCGCAATCACGGCTTCAAACCTGAACTGAAGCGTTACAACCGCAATCTGTGTGGATTTTTTTTCACCTACAGTATCTGCGGGAAGTGGAACGCACTTCCAGTGGAAGTTATCAACAGTGAATCTGTTGACCAGTTCAAGTGAAGACTAGACAAAGTCTTGAAAAGTGGCCGTTTAGGGACGCAAAACAATTGAGCAGCCATGTGCCTGCTCGATTGCTAGTCCAAAGGTACCCTCTTTGAATGGACCGTAAGGTCTGCTAGGGTACTTCCTTTCCTTGTTACTCCTTGTTACTCCTTTAGCCGAGTGACCCTTTAGAAACAGATAGCCCAATGGATACTTATAGATTTAAATCAGTATTGTTCGGAGCTACTAGTTCACCATTCCTACTACAAATGACATTAAGTCATCATTTGAATAATATAATGAAAAATAGTAATATAGCTGAGCACATAAAGTCAGCGCTGTATTGCGACAATCTGTTAGGAACGGAGGAAGATGAAAGGTCATTAATTAAATTGTATACTGTTACTAACGAGTTGTTGGAAGAAGCCAATATGCCGTTACAAGGCTTGACAACTAACTCGACACAGTTAAACAATAAAAATGAAACTGCTAGTCCAGGAAACTTGGAGTAGGAAGTTGGGGTGGGATGAGTATCTTCCCATGGAAATTATAAATAAATGAGAGGAACTGAGCTTAGAAGTGAAGGAGTTGGATACTATTGAATATTCAAGGGCGGTATTGCACAGTAGAGAAACGTATGACCTTCACATATTTTGTGATGCTTTGCAAAAAGCGTACGGAGCCGTAGCGTATGCTACAAATTATAGATCCGATCTCATGTTAATAATCTCTAGATCCCGCATCTCAGCTATGAAAGAAAAGACCATACCACAATTATAATTAACGGCCATGTATGTGGCGGTGAAATTAAGTAAATATTTGAAAGAAGTATTAAACGATGTCAAGATACAAAGTAGTTATTTTTGGTCGGACAGCGAAGTGTCTTTGCCCTGGGTAAGAAATAAAAATTGTAAAATTGTTTATGTACAAAATAGGGTAGTAGATATGGATCGTACAGATCCCCAATGTATCTATAAATATCTATGTACAGAGGGTAACCCAGCGGACATGCTGACGCGAAAGGTAAAGTTTGCCAAATTTAAAGACTCTAGATTATGGCTCCGAGGGGTATGTATGTATAGGTTTATTGTGCAATAGCGTACATTTATACATAATCTAATACAAATACAATAATAATATGATATAATAATATATAAATACACATAATATAAGCATACACATTACACAAAGCGGGAAGCCCGCCAGTGTTGGCGTGCAGTAAGACGGGGCGGAGCGTCCCACGCGTGTCTTATGTGCTGCTAGTGGGTGGCGGCGGTCCTCACCACCCGTAGTCCGGCTGGGCGCGGGCAGAGATCAGCGTGGAGGGGGTGCAGTTCTCAGCACCTCCAGCAGCTCGGGCGCCTCTTACAGGGGGAGGGGCTGGCGCTTGCTCTTGCCTGAGGCAGGCACTGGCTGGGCAGGAGGTAGTGCACCAGTGGGCGCTGGGAGCGGCCACCGCAGTGTTCGCACCTCCCTGCCATGAAGTCAGCGTGCAGCTCCTCCCGCGTGGAGTAGCCCAGCCTCACACGCTGTAGCAGCACGCCGTTCGCTCTGGGCTGCTGGAAGGATGAGTTCAGTGGGCGATAGGCTGTGGCTGCAGCATACCACGCCGCTTGCCTCTTAGTTGCTTCCCATTTTTGGTGCTGCTAGTGGGCGTTGTGGGCGGCCCTGCGTTTGGCCTGCACTTTGAGCTGCTGCAGGTTGGGGCGCACGGTCCAGGTGATGGTTGGGCCGTGGGCGGCTCTCTTGGCAGCATCGTTGTCACGCACGCCAACGTGGCTGGAAATCCAGTGGAGCCGGAGACGCCTGCCCTGAGCTTTCAGGTCCTGCAGGGTGCACAGGATGGTGGTCGTGAGGTGGGTGTTGTCCCTGGTGTGGGCGTGGGTGTGCTTCAGCGCCTGCAGTCCCGACCCAGAGTCCGTATGTATCACCACAGTGGCCTCCCGGTGGAGCAGAGCGTGCTGGAGGGCCTGCAGGATTGCTACCAGCTCGGTCTGGAGGGTGAAGCAGTAGTCTGATGTCCTCCACGCCTGCGTCAAGCCGCTCGTGGCGAAGGCGGCGCCGTACCTCCCGCTGTTGGGGTCGACGGAGCCGTCGGTGAAGTAGACTGCAGCTCCTCAGTGAGGCAGTTCGCTTTGCTGGTGGGCAGGTGTGTGGCGGTGAAGTAGGCGGCGGAGGGCTCCCATGGTTGTGGTGGGACGTAGGCGGGATTGGGGGTGTCGGGGTCGCGCCATAGCCAGTTCCCTGCCTGGTTGAGGGTGTTCGTTGCTAGGCTGACGTTTACGAGCCACGTGTTGTTACGCAGGCACTCGATGCCCTACACCACGGCCATTCTCTCATTCTCTCATACACACTCTCCATGTAGCGCTTAAGCACTCTGGCTACCCGACAAGCCACAATGCAATCCACCCTGGCGGTGAGGGGCACCAGGCTGGCCTCGCTCTGCATGACACAGGCACTGCACCACCTCGGTGCCCCAACATGGTCCTCATGGCGGTGTTTTGCACCACCCACAGGCGCTGTTGCTGCTGCCGGGGTAGTGCTACAAGGACCGGTGCACTGTATTCCCCTAGGGAGCGCACTGCTTGCAGGTAGTAGAGTCAGAGGACGGGGAAGGTTGTACCAGCGCTTGGCTGCGTCCTGGCCGTCATCACATTTAGCCGGGCCTGCGTCCGCTCCCTCAGGTGCGTGACATGCTGCGTGAAGGACAGCCGCCTGTCCACCCACACTCCGAGGTACTGGTAGGAGTCGGTCCAGGCCAGCCCGACTCCTTGGGCGCGTAGCTGCTGGCCAGCAGGTGTGGAAGTCTTGATGGTCATGGCCTGGGACTTCTCTGCCGAGATCTTGAGCCCCAACTCTTCGCACTTGCCAGTGATGAGGTGCAGCGCTTCTTGGGCCCGCGTGAGCTTGTCGCCGCGCCCAGTGACGACGAGGGCCAGGTCGTTGGCGTAGCTGAGGAGGATGGTTCCTTCCCGATAGGGGAGTGCGACCAGCTGCTCCATCAGTACGTTGAAGAGGAACGGGCTGAGGATGACGCCCTGAGGCGTCCCGTTCTCGAAGGTAAGGTAGGAAGACTTGTGACCCTGGAACTTCACACGGGCTCGGCGCTGGTGAAGGTAGTCCTGGAGCCAGCCCAGCAGTCTCCCTCGGATGCCCTTCCTCACAAGGGCGGCTAGTATGGCACGGGGGCTAGCCTGCTCGAAAGCCTTCTCGAGGTCAAGAAAGACTACGATAGTAGGCTGTTTGTTGGCGTAAGCCAGGAGGGTGATGAGGCAGTCCGCCGTGTTCACCTCCCTGATGTAGCCGAACACGTCGTGGTGAAGGCTCCCCACGCTCCACTGTAGGCGACTTAGCACCATCCTCTCCGCTGTTTTTCCGGTGCAGCTCAGGAGGGAGATTGGCCTGAAGGTGGTGTGTTCCTTGGGCTTGGGGATGGGCTGGATGTCGGTGTCCTTCCAGGAGGGCGTCAGACGGCCTTCCAACCACGAAGCGTTCAGAAGGGCTAGCAGCGCGGCGTCCCCGGAGGGCCCAGCGTGCGCCAGCATGGAGTACCACACTTCGTCGGCTCCCGCCGCTGTGTTACGCCCACGCTTCGCCCTGGCCAGCTCCTTGAGCGTGAAAGGCTGGTCCGTCGCGTGCGGCTGGCCCCGCGCCGCCCTGACCTCTTCGTCGCGCTGTAGGCGTAGCTGCTGCTGGAGGAAGCGTGTGTGGGGAGGGCGCGGCTCGCTGGACCCCCTCGCTGTGAAGCAGTTCGCCAGCCGATCTGCCTCTTGCTGTGGGCGTGGTTGGGCAGCTGGGTGAGGCGGACCAAGCCTGAGGCCTTCCTGAAGCACCCCAAACGCTGGCCGAGAGAGGTGTGTTTGCTGAAAGAGGCGCACCACTCCAGCCACTTTACCTCTCTGGCGCTCAGGGACACCTGTCACGCGCGGGCTACTACGTCTTGCAGGAGCTGCAGGGTGATGGCGGTCGGGCGCTTCTCGTACAGCCTCATGTGGACGTTGACGCGGTGATTGTGCTCCAGGACTTCCTCGTTATAAAACCTCCAGTTTGGGCGCCGGTGGCGGTTAGAGGCTGTCCTGGGCATGGCCGCGTCTGCTGCACTCTCTATGGCCGCCTTAAGGTCCCTCTCCTGCTGGTGCAGGTCCACAGGAGGCATATCCGTGGACCACCATTCGTCCAGGGCGGCTTGGAACTTTTCCCAATCCGCCCTCCTGACGTTCCACTGGCGCGGCGGGAGAGGAGGAGCTGGTGGGGCCACAGTGAGGGTGGTGAGGGTCCCGTAATGGTCGCTGGTGAGGGTAGGGTAGACCTGCCAGGTGGCGCCGGGCTGTAGGTCGCCCGAAACCAGCGTGAGGTCGAGCCGCCCCATGGACGTGCGTAGCCTCCCCGGTGTTCAGTAGTCAGACGTCAGGGACTTCTTCAAGCAGGTCGGCCAGGTGGCGCCCGGTCACGTTAGTGGGTGATACAAAGTGCAGCACGGGGTGGTGTGCGTTGAAGTCGCCCGCCACAAGGAGTCTGGAGTGGGATGCGAGGGAGAGCAGCTCCCCAGCATCTAGCAGGTACCGCTGGCTTCTGTATATATTGTATACCGTGAGAGTGAGCGGACCCAGCTCCAGTGCCAGGACCTCCACGCCGTCCCCACAGTGCACGGGTGCGTCGATCCTCTTGTGAGGGATGGTGTTCCGTATGAGGGCTGAACAGCCACGCCCATTTCCGTCGCCGGCCGGAAGTGAGTGGAGGGTGTAGCCTGCCACGCGCCACTCAAAGTCGGCCGGCGTGAGCGTCTCCTGCAGAAGAACCAGGTCCAGGGCCTCCTCGAAGAAAGCTTGCAGCACCGGGTGTTTCTTGGGGCGGAGGCCCTGCACATTTCACTGCAGCACCCTCAGCGTGGGCGCCGGCACATGGGCGGGGCTATCACTCCCACCTCCATCTTGGTTGTGGGCGTGCGGTGGGTGCAGAGGGTGTTGGGTGAGACCCGTCGGCGTGGTAGATGATGTTGGGGGCTGGAGGGCACCCTCTGTGACGGCGGTGAACACCTCTTCACGGTGGAGTGCGTCGAGGTCCTGCTCGGTGGGGGCTGCGGTACCCTGCCGGCGGTCTAGCAGCTTCTTCACAAGCTGTACCACACACGCGAGGATGACGTCCAGAATGACTTTGCCCTCCTCATTAAGTCCCTCGCCGTAACCTGGGGGTCCACGTCGAGACCCTGTCGTTGGTTGGCATTGGGTAGCACCGTGGACTGCTCCTCGTCTGGGCGGGCGCGGTGGGCCCGACACCTGTGTCCCTCCCTCCTCTGTGGCTTGGGGTCCAAGGAGGTTACGGGCTGGGTAGAGGTGTGAGCGGATTTGCCGGTGGGGCGGTTGCTGGTCCCCCCTCTCGCTGCCCGCCCATCCCTGACCTGACCTGTGCCGGGCTGTTGAGGAGTGGGGGGCGGGTAGGAGGCCCACGCAGCCTGTTTGGTGTTGGCGCGGGGACAAGGCGTCGGCTGTCTTGTTGATGGGATGGCCCACGTGGTTCCCCCTGCTTCTGCTGCCTTTGTGGCTGGAGGGGTCCACGTGGTTCCCTCTGCTGCTGCTGCCGATGTCCCTGTGGCATCCTGCTCATGCGCTCGGGGCACTTCACTTTCCACGAGTGGTGCCTCTTGGTGCAGTTGGGGCATCGTGCCGTGGTGGCCTCGCTGGCCTTGTGGCGACCGATGCCCTGCTCCGTCGGGTGCGCTTGGCTACACACACCGAGGTCCGAAGTGGCTAAATAATAAAGATAGATGGCCTCACCAAAAGTATGAGCCAGATGTCGATTCAGTGAAATCATTGTTAGCCGTGAAGTCCGAGCCGATACAATATATTCTCGATCTCAATAGAATCGGTAGTTGGAATAAATTGATGAGGGTAACTAAACTAGTTTTCACGTTTATTAACTAGACCAGTAGCGATAAGTTTAAATTTAATCCACAACAGTATTGATTGAACAATTTGCAAAAAATCTTCATTTGAGGAATTTTTTGATTATTTTTAAACTTTCAAATTAAGTAAACCCCCTCATCTAGTTAAAGCGTTTAATTTATTCCAAAATGAAGCTGTAATACGATGTAGTGGTAGAATCAGTAATGCCGATTTGCCATACCATACAAGATTCTCTGTTCTTCTCCCCAACAAACATCATATAACAGATCACCTCATTAATAACGCACATGAACAGAGCATGCATGCAGGAGTTCAGGAAACTGTAAATTAAGGGAAGATTTTTGGATCCCCAAAGGCAGATAAAGGGTCAAAAACGTAATAAGTAAATGTTTTGTGTGCAGAAGGCTGGAGGGAGTATCCTATCCTTATCCTAAATCTCCTCCATTACCGAGAGAACGAGTGGAGGATGCTAAACCCTTCCAGAGAGTAGTAGATTATATGGGTGCTATCACCGTAAAAGATGAGGGAAGGAAAGACGGTAATAAAGAATCCCTGAAAGTTTATATAGTTCTTTTTACCTGTGCAGCCACTGGAGCAATTTATTTGGACTTAGCCATGGACATGACGGCAGAAACTTTTTTAAATATATTTTGAAGGTTTGTGGCTAGAAGATCCTGTCCAAAAAATATTCTTAGTGATAATGCCACAAATTTTAAACTGGGGACAGATCTGCTCAGTATGATATTGGAGGATAGTGCTGTACAGAAAGAACTAGAGGAAAGACAATGCGAATGAAAATTTATTACCCCGAGAGCGCCCTGGTTTGAAGGATTATATGAAAGGCTTATTGGTATAGTAAAGGGATGTTTAAGAAAAGTGCTATATGGAAAATCCATTAATATAGCTGATCTCCTTACCTTAATAGTTGAGAGAGAATGTAGAGTTAATAACAGACCACTTACTTATACCTATAATAACTTAAATGACCTAGAAACTCTCACCCCCTCCCATTTAATATATGGATGGCGCCTTAATTCCCTACCTGCAATAACCACGTCACCTCAAGTAGAAGATCCTACGTTTATGGAACCTGTTTCACTGAGTAGAAAATACTATAAGTTATCTAAAATTTTAAAACAATGGTTTGAACAGTGGAAACAAGAATTATTTAACCTCCTTTCATAGATCGTGTAATAATAAAGGGGGGGATCATGGTATAGGTAGTGGTATTGAGAAAGGGGAAGTAGTGTTGATACATTCTGATAAAAACCGAAAAACTGGTCGTTGGGTTTAATACAGGAATTATATAAGGGCCTAAGATGGTTTGGTAAGAACAGAAAATTAAAAAAACTAGATTAGGTAGCGTGATACGAACCATTAATAAATTGTATCCACTAGAAATTAGGTGTAATGATAAAATAACAAAAAATGAATCGCCTAATACCAAACCTTATGAATTAAAAAATCTTTATACCGAACCCGAAATCTTTAATAAGAAGGGACCAATAAGTACACTGTCCCAAGAGTCCAGTAAAGACAAAAGGAAGCAGCGATATGTCATCATGAAGTCGCAACAACAGTGGCAAACACTGAAAGACCCTTGGTGACATCTAATTCGTTTGGCCCTGGAGAAAGAGCTTTAGAATAATTCTTCCGTGGGTCTTCGAATCGTAAAAAGGCGAGGAAATGACAGGGGGAGGAAGTTAATAAAATATGGAGTTAATAATGTTAATTGTGTTCATATTTAATGGGATCAAAGATTGGATTAAGGAAAAATTAGACGCAAGATTAATTTATTGCAATATTTTTTATTCTTCTCTTCGGCCGCAGGATGTCGTAAATTTTTTTTCGTTTTGCGAAAGTGTATTGTTTCGAGTTGCCACCGAGAAGCAGTTTTTTTTTCTTTTCTGCTACTACGAGTCAGTGTCAAGACGTAAATACAGGCCCTGTTAAATATCTACTAAAGTTTCAGCAAGTTGTCAAGTTTTGGTTCATACGGTGTGCAAAGCCGTATGATAATAACTTAGCTATTTTGATTTAAGTCTCATAAATATTAATGGGTAAATAAGCCATTATATCGCTCCAAGATCAAGATTAATCACCATTTCGCAGGCTAAGTATATATTTAGCTGTCATTTATTAATAATAGCTACCTATTAGGATCCTTTAGGCATGTTATACTTAGACACTGTGAATGGGATATTTAATAACCACCTTATATTAGAGCAAGTAAGTGGAGATTTTTATTCCTTTACTAAGTTTATATTACAGCCATTATTTTTCATTTAAAATTTAATTTAATTATTCTTCTCGCAGTTTCTTGTTCAAATTGTTCACAGTGACCAAGTTCATAATTAAAAATTAAACAGGAAATTCGCGACAACACTTATCTATATGTGTATCATTCGACCTTTCTTTACATACCTTTTCTAACTATTTTAATTCTACGGTACACACTTATCTACATGTGTACCCTTGACATGCAGGTTCAGCTATCTCTCAAATTCCCCCAACACGCTTCTTCGAACCAGGGGGGTGGGTGTTGATAGGACAGTATTCTCTTCTCCCGCAGGCTTCGTCTGCTAGTTATGAAAATAATATACTTATAGGACAGACAAAAAAGAAAAGGGGAATTCACATTCACTCCATACAGGGAGGCGTCGCTGGCATCTTGTTATTGCTCATTTCATTTTATTTTATTCCCAACTTCTTATTTCATATAACGTTTTCTTCTATGCTCCTACTACGTTATAATTACACTATTGAAGTACTCATCAAGTCAGTTTTTGAACATATTAACTGGCATGCTTTCTACTACACGGTTAGGCAGGCTATTTCACGTTTGCGTAATTTTAAATGTGAAGTAATTTTGAGCGATAGTAGAGTTAAATCGCTTGTTCACTAATTTTAAACCATTTTGGCGTGTGTTGGTCCTTTTGTCAATCTCTAACAATATTCTGTAATCAATATTAGTAAATCCTTTTAAGATTTCGAATACCTCGATCAATTGTCCACTTAATCGTCTACTTTCAAGTGATAGTAGGTTTAATGAGCGGAGTCTATCTTCGTACGGTTTGTTTCGGATTCCAGGAACTAGTTTCGTAGCCCGACGTTACACTCTTTCTAACTGCGCTATATCCTTGTTTAGGGAGGGACACCAAAATTGAACCGTGTATTCGAGGTGTGGGCACAGGAGTGATTTGTATAGTGGCAGGATTATATCTTTCGATTTGAAAGTAAAATTCAGAGCAATATATCCTAGCATTCGGTTTGCTTTTTTACAAGACTCTGCTCATTGTTTCGATAATTTAAGCTCCTCCGAGATTAGAATCCCCAGGTCTTTTTCTAAGTTAACGGATTCGAGAATTTGGTCTTTCATATGGTATTCTACTTTTAAGTTTTGACATCCTAAATGCATGACGGTGCATTTACCTATGTTGAAGCCCATTTGCCATTTATCTGCCCATTCGACAATTTTATTAAGGTCTCTTTGCATTTGTTCTACATCGGGTCTCGAAAGAGCTCGGCTTCCTAGCTTTGTGTCATCCTCAAATTTAGAGATCCTACTAAACACTCCAGTATCCAAGTCATTAATGTAAACAATAAATAATAATGGGCCCAGGACTGACCCCTGTGGTACCCCGCTAGTGATTGGGGCCCGCTGTGAACGATTTGATAGCCAGATTTTAATCCATTTAAGTATGTTATTCCTCATTCCAATTGCTCTCATTTTCATCAATAGCCTTTCGTGCGAAACTTTCTCAAAGGCTTTTTTAAAGTCAAGGTAAATTATATCCACCGCTTTAGTTTCATCGTAGATGCAAATCATGTTATGAAAGAGTTCGAATAAATTGGTTCGGCACGAGCGCCCCTGTCTGGATCCATGCTGGGAGTCTGCAATTAAATTATTAGCCTCACAGCAGCAGTAGTAGGAGTAGTAATAGTTTTAGTAGTAGTAGTAGTAGTAGTTTTAGTAGTAGTAGTAGTCGTCTTAGTAGTAGTAATAGTAGTAGTAGTAGTAGTAGCAATCTTAGTAGTAGTCTTATTCTTAGCAGTAGCCTTAGTAGCATTAGTAGTCTTAGTAGCAGTACTAGTCTTAATAACAGTATTAGTAGTAGTAGTCTTAGTATTATTAGTAGTCTTAGTAGCAGGGGTAGTCTTAATATTAGTAGTAGTAGTAGTAGCACTAGCAGTAGCAGCACCTACTGGTAGTGTAGTGGTGGATGTAGTTGTAGTGGTGGTAGTAGTTGTAATGGTAGTATTAGCGGTAGTAGTAGTAATAGTAGTAGTAGTAGCAGTGTGGATAGTAGCGATAGTAGTGGTAGTGGTAACAAAGAGTGACAAGGAAAATAAGTACCCTAGAAGACCTTACAGTCCATTCAATGAGGGTACCTTTGGACTAGCAGTCGAGCGGGCACATCTCTGCTCAAATGCTTTACGTCCTTAAACGGCCACTTTTCAAGACTCTGTCTAGTCTTGACTTGAACTGGTCGACAGATTCGGTGTTGACAACTTCCACTGGAAGTGCGTTCCAACTACCGCAGATACTGTAAGTGAAAAAATTTCCCACAAAGATCGTGGTTGTAACGCTTCAGTTCAAGTTCAAAGCCGTGATTTCTTGTTCTGCTCTCAGCAAGTGTGAAAATATCCCTGTAGTCAACATTGTAGAACCCTCGAAGTATTTTGAAAACTTCGATGAGCTGACCACGCAGTCTACGGGTTTCCAACGAGAACAGATCTAATTCCCTTAATATATCTTCATAACTTTTATGTCTCATAAAGGGAATCAGTTTGGTTGCCCTGGCTTTCACGCGTTCCAATCTCAAGATATCCTTTCAAAATGAAAAACTCCCAAATTGTACGGCATACTCCAGGTGCGGTCGGACAAGTGAGTCGTACAAACACAGTACAATCTCCTTTTTCCGATATCCAAATTGGCGCTTTATGTAGCCTAGCATCCTTTGGGCTTTTTTCTCCGCCTCAATGTACTGTTTCAAGAACTTGAGGTCACTAGCGATTGTCGCACCCAAGTCTTTCTCAGTGTCGTTGGATTCAATAGCAGTGGCTTTAAGGATATACTGAGATTGGGGGTTTAGGTGGCCGATATGCATCACTTTGCATTTGCTCACGTTAAAAGGCATCTGCCACGTGTTCGACCACTTCCCAATCTCCCGAAGATCTTCCTGCAGGCGGGCAGTATTTCCATCCTCTGCAACGTTCATACTAAGCTTGGTATCGTCGGCAAATTTAGAAATCTTGGCAACCATGTCACCGTCCATGTCGTTGACGTAGATGATGAATAGTAGTGGTGCCAGGGCAGAACCTTGAGGCACCCCGCTAGTAACGGGAACCCACTCAGAAGCCTGTCCATTCATCACCACCCGTTGCCGTCTGCCACTTAGCCAGTTCTCTATCCAGCCAGCTACTTTTCCGTCTATGCCCAGCGCTCGCACTTTCTTGATAAGGCATCGGTGTGGTACCTGAAGACGAAGTGGAAGAATTCCACAAGGTTCGTCTGGAATGACCGTTGCCTTCCGAAGCCGTGCTGGGAACTCCTCAGTAGCAGCTTTGACTCTAAATGCGACGTCATTTTGTCCACCATGATGCTTTCCATGAGTTTCCTGACTATCGAAGTCAGACTGATAGGTCGGTAGTTCGACGGTTGGCTACGGTCTCCTTTCTAGGAGTCACCTCCGCTTCACGCCAGTCTCTAGGAACGCATTCAGTCCGGATTGACATGTTGAAGATTGCGCTCAGGTGTCGTGACACTTGATCGCGCACTTCTTTCAATACTTTAGGTAAAAACCCATCCGGGCCAGGTGACTTATTCGTCATTAGGTAAGCTTACCCTCACACTGGTGAGAAGGCGTGCCGCTAGCATGGGTTTCAGGTTCTTTGATTGAGAATCACCGATAAGGGCGACCCTCGCAGAGGACGGAGTCTTCCCTTTCAGAAGCGACTTCTCTTTTTCCTCTTTCTTCTTCATATTTTTCTTTTTCTTTCTTTTTTTCTCATCTCCCTCCGGTTTAACTTCTGTTTTCTCTTCTTCTGTTTCTATCTTCTCTTCCTTTTTCTTTCCTTTCTTCTTCTTTCTCTTCTTTTTGGCCCGTTGAGCCAGTCCCGCAGCAGCTGACTCCAGCTCTGGGACATTCGAAGGCTGGTGTGGCACTGCCGATGCAGTGCTCGCTTCTTGAGCGAGGGTCTCGTCGGCGGATCCAGCCACGTCGGTGGGAGATGCATCGGTAGCCGAACGGACCTCTAGTCTTGAGGACAACTCGACGATCCTGTCCTCGATACGGCGAAGCTGACGCGCGTGTTCAGACTCTAGGTTCTGCAGCTTTGTGGTGGTGGTAGTAGTAGTAATAATAGTAATAGTAGTAGTAGCAGTAGTAGTAATAATAGTAGCAGTTAGTAATAATCGTGGTATTAGTAATAATAGTAGTAATAATAAGAGTAGTAGTAGTAATAATAATAGTAGTATTAATAGTAGTCGTAATAATAGTAGTAGTAGTAATAATAATAATAGTAGTAATAATAATAGTAGTAGTATTAATAGTAGAAGTAATAATAATAGTAGTATTAATAATAATAATTATAATAATAGTAGTAGTAGTAATAATAATAATGATAGTATTAATAAGAATAATAGTAGTAATAGTAGTAATAATAATAGTGATAATAGTATTTGTAATAATAATAGTACTACAGAACTACAGAACTACAGAATCTAGGACCAACAAAGACCCTAAGGTCCGCTCGAGGCTAGTCCGCTACACTACATCCGAAACTACGATACACACTTATCTACGAGTGTATCTCTAACATGCTATTTTTTTTTTTTTTTTTTTTTTAAATATATAATCTACTGTACACACTTATCTACATGTGTACAATGTCAGGCATATTAACTACTTCAACCTAGGGGGGGGTGATAGAAAGTTTTTCTTCTCAACTTCCGCAGCCCTCGACTGCTAGTGGTGAAAATCTAGTTATAGGATAGGCGGAAAAGAAAATGGATATCTAAACTACACATGCAAGAGAAATCGCTGGCATCATTTTTAGTCATCATTTTAACTCGTTGTTCCTCCGCTCCAAACTCCTTTTGCAAAGACGTTATTATTTACTGTGCTCAGACTACGTTATATTTATACTATTTAAGTGCGCGTCGAGACGGTTTTTAAACATATTTACCGACCTACTATCCACTACGTGGGTGGGTAGCCTATTCCAAATTTGAGTAATTTTAAACGTAAAATAGTTTTGGGCTATACTAGTGTTAAATCGCTTGTTCACTAATTTTAATCCGTGTTGCCGAGTATTTCCCCTATGATCCAATTCGAACAAATTCCTATAATCAACGTTTGAAAATCCTTTCAATATTTTAAATACTTCAATTAGCTGGCCACGTAATCTTCTGCCTTCGAGAGATGGCAAATCTAATGCCCTGAGTCTTTCCTCATAAGGCCTGTTTCTCAGCTCGGGAATTAATTTTGTAGCCCTACGCTGCACTCTTTCTAATTGCGCGATATCTTTGTTTAAGTATGGAGCCCAAAATTGAACCGCATATTCGAGCAGTGGACGCACAAGTGATTTATACAATGGTAAAATTATCTCTTTGGATTTGAACGTGAAATTACGCGCGATATAACCCAGCACACGATTTGCTTTTTTACATGCATCCGCGCATTGTTTCGTGACTTTGAAGTCATCCGAGACTAAAACTCCCAGGTCTTTTTCCAATTTAACTACGTCGAGGACCTGGCCTTTCATGGTATACTCTACCCTCAAATTATGGCAACCCAAATGCATCACCTTACATTTACTTAAATTAAACTGCATTTGCCACTTATCCGCCCATCTGACAATCAAGTTTAGGTCCTTTTGTAATTTTTCTACATCCGATCTTACATAGGCACGGTTGCCCAGCTTCGTGTCGTCAGCAAATTTAGAAATCGTACTAAATACGCCATTATCCAAATCGTTTATATATATTAGAAACAATAATGGGCCAAGAACGGAGCCTTGTGGCACTCCACTACTGACGTTGACCCAATCTGAACATTCACCATTTATAACTACTCGCTGCGAACGATCCTTCAGCCAATTTCTAATTCAATTTAATATCTTACCCTTCACACCGACTGCTTTAACTTTCATTAATAATCTCTCGTGCGGAACGGTGTCAAACGCCTTTTTAAAGTCTAGATAGATTACATCTACAGCTTTGCTTTCGTCGTAAACGCAAATCATTTTATGGAAGAATTCGAGCAAATTTGTCAAGCACGATCTCGCCCGCCTAAACCCATGTTGGGAATCTTTAATCAGATTATTTACCTCGAGGTGGCACACTATTCTATCTCTAATTACCGATTCTAAAAGCTTTCCAACTACCGAAGTTAGACTAATAGGACGAAAATTCGTTGCTTCGTATCTATTCCCATTCTTAAATATTGGTGTAACGTTTGCACGCTTGAAGTCTACAGGGACTACGCCATCTTCTAATGAGCGATTGAAAATTGCACGCAACGGCTTCGCAAGCTCATTCTTAAGTTCCTTTAAATGAGTGGGGTAAACGCCATCGGGCCCGGGTGATTTCGACTTTTTCATCAGGTTAATATATTTAAGAATTTCCACTTCATTAACCGTTATATCGGATATGCAAATATCACTATTATCTACTTCTTCAACTAACGATCCTAATTGGGACGAATCTTCAATAGTAAAGACGCTTGTGAAATGTTCATTTAAAATTTTAGACATTTCCGCCGGAAATTCCGTCAAACGACCATCTTTGTCTTTAATCGGCCCTATTGAACCTTTTAAGGGTTTCCTACTGTTTACATAGCCGTAAAACCGTTTCGGTTCCTTCTTTGAATCCTTCGCCAGTTTTATTTCATATTTCCGCTTCGCATCTCTAACCGCCCGTTTAACTTCTCTTCGAGAATCTATGTAATTTTGCCGACTTATAAATGACTCGTTGTTCTTATGTATTTGAAATTTTCTATTTCGGTCCTTAATTAAGCTTAATATTAGTGGGCTAACCCACGGCGCTCTCATCGACTTCCCGCACATACTTTACTAAGTCGAAATTTACACTAAGGAGTGTACGCCGAAGCTCAGTGTACATTTCTCCTACCGACCTATTCTCGAAGCGCATTCCCCAGTCTACATCCTTAATCCTTTCGCGAAAAGTATCAAAATCACAGCTACCAAAACGTGGCATGAGCTGTGTACTAATTTTTACATCTACACACGTGTTAACCACGAATCTAATCGCATTATGGTCACTCGAGGCTAAATGCTCTCCTACACAAACATTTTCTACCAGTGACTCGTCAGTCGCCATGATTAAATCGAGGATATTATTATCACGAGTTGGTTCCTCCACTTTTTGAACGAGAAAATTCTCCAGAATAAAGTTTAGTAGTCTCTCCCCAGCTTTATTTGACGTTAGGTTACTATAATTAACGTTTGGATAGTTAAAATCGCCGCAGACTAATGTGGTTCCTTTTCTAACCCAAGATGAAAGCATATCAAAGAGTGCAGCATCTTCTCTTTCTATTTGCGATGGAGGACGATATATGACGGCTAAATTAATTTTATATTTTGCATTACAACATAATTGGATTAATAAGGCCTCACTTCTCATATCTGCCGTAGACGAGTCGATCGTTATAGCGTTTAAGTCATCTTTTATATACACTAATACGCCCCCTCCTCTACCAGTTTGTCTATTTGTATAATGAATTTTATAACCTGGTATATCAAATTCGCAAACACTGATCCCCGAATGTGTATCTATCCAAGTCTCGCTTAAGA
The DNA here is from genome assembly GCA_963969495.1 of Ceratothoa steindachneri. NCBI lineage: Eukaryota > Metazoa > Arthropoda > Malacostraca > Isopoda > Cymothoidae > Ceratothoa > Ceratothoa steindachneri. Next base: position 80,287,699 of record OZ018320.1, read on the forward strand.
ATACGAGATCGTAGTCTCCCTCTAGAATTACGGCTTTTATTTCGGCAAGTTTATTTTTTAAGCTACGAACATTTGAATATATACATTTCAATTTGCGCTTTAGGTGGACTCTTCTATCACACGCGAATCTGTTCCGTTTCCCTGCTCCCCAATACTCATTGCCCCTTCAAGCGAGGAACGGTCTGGCGCATGGGCATCACGTGGCCCCGCAACTCTCCTACTTAATATGCTACGTACTGACTGGTCTAAAATCCTACCCAGCCGACTGTTTCCCACATCGCTTAAATGAATTCCGTCCGTTTGATAAAGTGAAGGTTGGTCTTGGAATTTATCCCAAACGTTAAAGAAGCTAACTCCAGTATCGCGACACAAGCGCTTAAGGCACTCGTTTGTATATATAGCACGGGACTGCAGACGCAACGTGGATTTTAGTCGGGGTAAAATGCCAATTATTCCTACGTTATCCGCTTTAACTTTCGCAGTATCAATCAGAGTCTTAGCGCGGTTTACTATTCCTTCTGGGGTGCTGTCGTATCTGTGCACATCATTCCCCCCTATGAGCGTGAGGATCGTACGCCCGTCACGTGTTTGGTCCAATTTTTCAATTTCACTAACTACTTTATCTATGCGGCCACCAGGAAAGCAAAATCGTTTTCGTTTTGACGGGTTTCGCGCTGTGAATTCCGGCTCTTGGTTTTTAATTAGAGAATCCCCAATTAGTACAGTTTCTTCTTCCCCTTCGATAGGAGTTAGCAGTGCGAAGGGGTTTGAGCATGGTAATGTGAAATGTTGTTCCCTCGATGGTCTAGCCCCATTTCTAACGGGCCTAAATTGCGAATCTTGGGGTCTATATTGTGAATCCTGGGGTCCAAACGAGTTCAAAATCCTTTGTTGCTGGTCAACAATTGTCTGATGATTCATACGAGTAGGCCGATTGTCGCGATTTCTATTTTCCCTCCCACGCATGTCATGAATGGTAGAATTTAGACTCTAATTTAATTCGTCGACTTTACGGTTGGTCGATATAACGTCCCTCGCGACGGAATTTAGTTCTAATTTAATTTCGCTAATCGCGTTAGCAAACTTACGCTCCAACGCATCGTTTAACATACAAAAACGGCAAATTCTAGTTTGTTCCATGTTAGAAGGAACGTAAATTTCCTTATTAAAGGAAGCCCCACAACTCGAACATTCAAACTTGATCACGGGCATTGTCGATTTCTAGAATACGTATGAAGATAAATAAAATTAACACAGCGAATAAGACGGCCAATCTTTTTAATACAGCGACTAATATTATATGAGCGCAGGAAGTATCTATAATTATTAAGTTACTCAGAAAACGAAATTTATGGGCACAGATGAATTAAGCAGGAGCACAGAGATAACACGTCTTTTCAGTAGTAGTAGTAGTAGTAGTAGTAGCAGTAATAATAGTAGTAGTAGTAGTAGTAGTACTACTACAGAACTACAGAACTACAGAATCTAGGACCAACAAAGACCCTAAGGTCCGCTCGAGGCTAGTCCGCTACACTACATCCGAAACTACGATACACACTTATCTACGAGTGTATCTCTAACATGCTATATATATATATATTTTTTTTTTAAATATATAATCTACTGTACACACTTATCTACATGTGTACAATGTCAGGCATATTAACTACTTCAACCTAGGGGGGGGGGGTGATAGAAAGTTTTTCTTCTCAACTTCCGCAGCCCTCGACTGCTAGTGGTGAAAATCTAGTTATAGGATAAAGTAGTAGTAGTAGTAGTAGTAGTAGTAGTAGTAGTAGTAGTAATGATAGTATTGGTAGTAATAATAGACTTAGTAGTTTTTATAATAATAGTAATAATAATAGCAGTAGTAGTAATAATAATAGTAGTAGTACTAATAATAGCCATAGTAGTAGTATTACTAATAATAGTAGTAGTAGTAATTATAATAATAGTAGTAGTAATAATAGAAGTAGTAATAATAATAATAGTAGTAGTAATAATTATAATAATAGTATTAATAATAATAATAATAATAGTAGTAGTGAAACAAAAAAATAAATATTTGAACAAAAGCTGATCCAGATGGAAAAAGGAAGCTTTTCTGGAATGCCGAGAAACGAGGCAGAGAACATCAAGAAGGGCAACTATGACAGAATACTTGTGAACAAACACGAGGTCAAAAGTCAATGGCGAAACGCTTTGATGAGTTGTCCAATGTTTGTATGGTAAAAAGGCATATACGCTTGGTTTTGTGGCTGTAAATCTCCTACTGCTGCAATGATATAGTCGCTCATATGTTAAAAGTTGGTGGTGATTGTGTTATTGAAGGGGTCTAGTGGCTATGTACCATTAATAGTTGGTTGTATAAGAGTAAAGTGGCCAAAGGTGAATACCATAAATACAGAGGGAGAAGTCGGTTGAGTGTTGTAGGTAAATTGTATTGTGCGAAATTTGATGTTTAATAAGGATAAATGTGGGATCGATATGGGATACACAAGGTGGTTTGGTGAGGGTTTGGGTGTGTGGATTAGTTATTTGCACTGAAAAAGCTGCTGAATAAACAAGGGGTAAGAGAAGTAAAGTGTATGTCAGAATTAATATGTCTTGAGAGAGCTTATGATCGTGTAAATAGAGATGCGTTATGGCAGCTGCTAAGAATGTATTGAGTGTTTGGTAGAGATTTAGATGGTGTCGAAGGTATTCATCCTGGAAGTAAGGGGTGCGTTATAGTGATAGTCGGCATGAGTGGTTTGGCATGTGTAGGGGTGTAAGACAAGGTTGTGTAATATCGCTGTTTTTTATATATTTATGAATGGAGTCTGAGAGAATCAGTGTGGAAATGAGGAAAATATGTGTTGGGGTGATGAGGAATAGTGAGGGTGTGTGTTTTATGTTGGTATATACTGATAACCTGGTGTCGGTGGTTGAGAGTGAGAAAGATTTGGAAATGTTGATCGAAGCTTTTGATAGGGGGTGTAAGAGGAGAGGTCTAAATGTGGAAGAAGAAAAGAGTAAGGTAATGGAATTTTAGGGTAGAAGTGTGGAGTAGTGTGAAGCCGTAGTGTCATCGTAGGACAAATGAGAAGTTTTAAGTATCCTAGTGCAATGTAAATAAGAGTGGTAAAAGTGAAGCAGACTGCGATCACTAGGTCTTAAATGGTAATGAATTGTCTGGCGCCTTAGTGAATGGTAAGGTTTTGAGTGTGGAATGTGCCAGGAAGCTGCATGAGAGTATGCTGGTGGCAATATTGGTGCATGGGAGTGAGACTATAGTATGGAATAAGGAGTTAAGCTATCGAATGAGAAAGAGTGCAAACATACGATTTGAGAGGGATTCTTGGTGTGTGAAAGGTGGATAGAGAGAGTATAAAGAGGTAAAGTGTAAATGAGGTTGTGACTGAAAGTGTTTTGAGGTGGTGTGGTGATGTAAGAAGAATGGTCTGGAAATTGACTCGGTAAGACAATATAACAGAGTGATTGTCAGGGTGTGAGAGAAAGGGTTGGGAGAGCACGTAAAAGGTGAAATGATGGAGTGAATGAGTGTTTGGGAGAGATAGGGTTGACCATGGAGGAAGTGGATTATGTCGCATGTGTACTAGGAGAGAGTTGGTGATGGGGGCGTGAATGGCGCCTTCTTTTTGACTGGACAAGATGCTACAGCACATACACCTACCTCATCGCTAGGAAGAGGCAATTTAAGGTGGCGCACCGACCAAACTGCATGGGAATCTGGTATGTGTTCAATTCTTGAAATAATAATAATGATAATATAATAATAAAAGAATAATAATAAAATAATAATAATAATGAAAAAATAAAATAATAATAAGCCTGATAGAAGTAGTGGGTTTTCAGGACCCACTTGAAAACGCCGGGCGAGGAAGTGGAGCGTATTAGGGGAGGTAGACCATTCCACAGCTTAGGAGCATCTATACTGTCCTCTACAGAGCCAGTGTAGAGAACAGGTGAAGTCACTTTACCCGTTTCTTTTGTCTTGTCTCAAAACCTACTACTACTCCTAATACTAATGATAATAGTAATCCTGGAAGGAATATTAAGGAAATCAAATATTCATGAGCTTAACCAAAGTTAACATTTGATACGAGTATTACCTATTTACAGAAATAAGCGATGTGGTTGACGTCTATAAATAGATGAATTAATTCTGTTGGCTTTGTTTTCCTCTTTCGAAGAATTTTCCAATTTCAAGTTGTTTTTTCCTCAAAATTAAAGATATTTTAGGTGTGATTTAAAATTTAATATTTTAACTGTCATCCTCCTTTATTCCCTCTGCGGTCCGCCTCCCTTGACATTACTCTGAACGCACAAGTGTAGAGGCGAAAAAAGGAAATCAGATTTTTGCGTTGCACTCTTTTTAGGGCGCCCTGGACCACGCTATACTATGTATATGAAATATTTTATCATTATTAATTACAATGATGTGTTCATATACAAATTCCATAGGACTGAAGTAAGAACTAGTTGCCGTCGTAGCTAAGTGTGAATAGACGAAAAGGCAACGGAAAAAAAGGAAGGCAAAGACCGC